>JAZKJV010000799.1:521718-992506 GCA_037367405.1 Ottelia alismoides
TGAGGTACGCCTTTTCTTATATACTGAGGTATGCCATTACACTAGCAGATCTGCTTGTAAATTAGAATTTTCTATTTAATGGGTGTATCAGCATCACAGATGGTCATGATTGAAGCTGAGGTATGCCTCTTGTTATACTGGTTGTTAGATAAGGCTGCCTTAGAGAATACTCATTTTAGAATTAGAAGCCAATGAGTAGAGAGTCAAAATAATGTAGAATAGGAAGTAAATAGTTAAAACTAATATTGAACAATTAGTGCAAATTAGTGAATGTGAATGAGTTGGTCATATTCACTAAAAGGAAAAAATAATATACATAAGATCTTAGACATTAAAAGTAATATTAAGATGGTCTACGATGTATTCATAATAAACATCTGGCTTTTAATTATATTCTTAGCTGAAACTAAGAAGTGACTCAACGGATGGGTGCTAAAGATTTATTTTACAAAATAATTTTGTATGTCAAGGAAGTCAATGGTCTCAAACATAACCTGCTGAGTTTAAGCTTGAGTTGTGATAAAGGTTGTGTTGTATTTTAGTTTGAATGCTTTAAAATAATTGATAACTCCTTAAACAAACCTTTTATTTGTATGATTGCTTAGTTGTTGATAATAATGAGTGCTCTTTATGCAAATGAGATTAGGTGAATTTCAGCACAAATACTTCAATAGTTTAGTCAAGAAAAACATGTTAAGGACTATCTAAAAAACCTTAAAATTTAAGACTTCTTTAACTTTTGTGAGAATCATGGTGAGAAACTTGAATATTCTGTTTCCTAGGACACGCCAACAAAATGGTGTCATTGAAAGGAAAAATTGTACTCTAAAATAGTACGCTAACTAAGACTTAGATCTCCCTAATACTTTTATGTTGAAGCTACCAAGACTGTTTATTACATCCTTAATAAAGTCTTAAAAATATCTCTTCAAAAAATAATAATTTATGAGCAATATTTTGAAGTGTAAAATGGGGCATGGAATTTTTTAACAATTATTAAAATATTCGTATTTAATCCAATAGGCAGCATATTAAAGAAAATTTTTAAAAATAGCCATTTATCGGCACCTCATGTGTCGATTTGAGCATAGTCCCCTTTCGGCTATTTTGCAATTTCATACACCTCTCCTCTCATTTTTATTTGTACACCCTCCTAATATTGCAAATAACTCTATATTATTTATACAAGTAATAAGTAGAAATTGCTCTAAGGAATCCACAGAACTTCTAGGTAATCTCGTCGTGATAGTCTTCTAAATTGTTATTATGTGGAATATCCTACGTGTATTTTGTTATGTTTAAGAAATCCATAGCCAACAGAGAGTTAGGTGGTAATGACCTGTAAACACGTCTTTAATTCTGAATAGATTAGCTAGGGATCATCAAATGGAGATCATAATGTATGAGCTCTCAATTTATTGTGATCGACTCGAAGGACCAACATATGATGATCCTGCAAACTATGATTGACTCGAAGCTTCTATATATCCTATAAGACTGAAATAATTAAGCTATATCAAGTTTTTTACATAAGATAAATATAATTTTTTGGAAAGAGACATTCAGTTAAATATCTAAAGAGTAAACACTAAATTGAATTATTGAGATAATCAGATAAAGAAATTATTGCAACTTGAAGTCCGAAAAAGTAGTTGCTCTTGTGACAATCCTTGTTCGCTAAATCCCGCATAATGCTTTCCTAAAAATTTGGATCATATTCAATACCTTAAAAAGTGAATTAAAATGAATTACGAAGACAATCAGATAAAGAAATTATTGCAATCTGAAATTTGAAAAGGTGGTTGCTCTTGTGACAAACCTTTTCTGCTAAATCCCACATATTGTATTCTTAAAAGTTTGGATTATATTCAAATACCTTAAAAAGTAAAAACTAAAATGAATTACATAGATAATCAGATAAAGAAGTTATTGCGACTTGAAGTCAGAAAAGGTGCTGCTCTTGTGACAACCCTTGTCCGCTAAATCCTGCTTAATGTGTTCCTAAAGACATGTATTATATTAAATACCTTGAAAAGTAAAAACTATAATGAATTACAAAGATAATCAGATAAAGAAATTATTGCAACATGAAGTCTCAAACGTTGTTGTTGTTGAGACCCCTCCCCGCTATATCCCGCATAGCTAATACCTAAAAGGATTTGCATCATATAATTATAAAAATTAGTTGACCAAAAGATAACTAACTGAATCTAAAGAATAACAAACCTAATGCTTCCAAGGTATTGTTGTTGTTCTTGTTGTGGCATGTACAACTGGTCATATTGATGGAATTGATACATAAAAAAGAATATGTTGATTGTGTTGATTGTGTCGTCAAAAAACACGATTGTATCATCAATTTTTGTCTTTATAGTCGATGATAAATCTGTTGATTGTCTAAATTTTTTCCAGACTATTCCTTTCTTGTAGAGTAGTATCCATCTATTTAATTTATGATTAATTAATAGAATATAGTAAAATTAAAGACAATTACATGCAACATACCATATATCTTTCTACTGTCTCTTGAGGTTGATAAGCATTTGTAGAAGGTGGAACTTGCGACTGGATCTACCTTCTTGTTATGCTCTAATACCATTGTATGTACACATCCACATGCCCAAGGACTACCGTTTTTTTCTCTATCATCCAATTGGTCCACATATTCTCGATGTAGAATAGACCAATCTAAAATGTCAGCATTTCTTATTTTATTGTTGTGAGAGATAACATGTATCCTCTCAACTAAGATCATGATATGTTGTAGTATCCAGATTGACACATAACACAATTCGATAGATGCATAGCTAAAACATCATAACATATACGTGATATTCTACTCATCCAAACATGCTGCCCACTGATGAATCTCGAATTCATCACTCTAAATCTCATTTATTAAGCTCAAATCCCTTAAAATCAACAGCATTCCTGCATCTATTTTACATAATTAGCATTCAGGCATGATTTCATAAGAATTTCATTTTAGCACAAATTTCTGCACAAAATAAGAAGCCAAAAATCCAGCCAAAAATGACCTGTAAATAGCCTAACTTCTCCAATTTTTAACTCATCCATGCCAACTCCGAATCTCCAAAACCACCTCCACTGTGTACATATCACTAACAAGAATAAAAGAAAATTACAAAAAATAACTAACCCAAATAAGTGGACCAAAAACCCAAATCTAGTTTCAGGATTTCCAGACTAAAAACCTCATATCTTCCTCATCCAGTGTCCTATTTAATCCTACTTACTTTTGAACTAATGTACATTCAATTGCCTTCAAAACAAGACCAAGTTCAAGTGAATCGGAGCTCATATGTGAAAGTTGGGTTTTTGGGCCTCTTTTGTATACTGTATATTTTAGCGATTTTTGACCTAATATTTTATGTACATATTTTATTGATTAATAAAAATCCAAAAAAATAGATTAATGTGTAATTATTTATCTCTGATCTATCATATTTTTCCGGATTTTATCTAGTCTAAAAATGATATAAAAATTACAAAACCCCAAAATCAAGGTGTTAATGTACATGGAATACCCCAAAAATATCACTTTGTGCAAATGATCGATTTTGGTTTTGATGTTTTCATGAAAGTTGTAGATCTCATCGAGACGAGCAATTTTGTGAAGAAATGTTTTCGATCCGAGTCGTTTACTATTTGTTTCGATTTTACACTATAATTATATTTTGAATTTTCTGGTGCTGACACGTGGCAGCACCTGGTGCCGCCACGTGTCAGCCATTTTTGGGCTTATTTAAACTCGTTTTATAAAAAAATAAAAAATAATAAAAAAATAAAATTAGAAGGGACGCACGTGCGTCGCACGTGCCCCCTTTTCTCTTCCCCACAACCGCCACGTGGCGCACGTATGGCCGTCCAATCGCGACTGATCGGACGGCCACTGTGCGTCTTCCTCCTCTGCCTCCTTCCCAATCCAACCGCTGTCTCCGTTGATTTTCTCCGTCGCCCCATCTCCGCATATCTCGCTGACAATCTCCAAATCATGATCTCCTTCCACCGTCGACCTTCCAAACCTCCCAGATCGCCAATCTCGTCTTCCGATCTCGCGCCCTCATCCCAGGACTTTCCATAGCCGACCAATCTCGCCGCCTCCATCGCCGATCCCCCAACTCTCCTATTTAAATGCAGCATCGCCCTCTTTCGAAACCCATCCGCCGATTGAGGGAGCTCCCGGGGTGACATGCCGGACCCCCTTCCTCGACGAGATCCGGCCGTCCCTATCTAGTGGCTGTCACAGCGCCGCCCTCGGCCTTCTGCTCCAGCTCCATTCGCCTCGCGTCATCGAGCCAACGACATCGACAACACCCCGTCTCCGCCGGCCTCCGATCGTCGACAACAACGCCTCATTCACCTACCTCCGATATCATTGCACCCAACTTCGCCATGACAACGACCCCGCCTTCGCTCTATCACTAACAAGAATAAAAAAATACGAAAAAATAACTAACCCAAATAAGTGGACCAAAAACCCAAACCTTATTTTCAGGATTTCTGGACTAAAAACCTCATATCTTCCTCATCAGTGTCCGATTTAATCCTACTGACTTTTGAACTAATGTACATTCAATTGCCTTCAAAACAAGACCAAGTTCACGTGAATCGGAGCTCATATGTGAAAGTTGAGTTTTTTGGGCCTCTTTTGTATTGTGTATATTTTAGCGGTTTTTGACCTAATATTTTATGTACATATTTTATTGATTAATAAAAATTCAAAAAAATAGATTAATGTGTAATTATTTATCTCTGATCTGTCACATTTTTTGGATTTTTATCTAGTCTAAAAATGATAAACCCCAAAATCAAGGTGTTCTATGTACATGGGATAGCCCCAAAAAATATCACTTTGTGCAAATGATTGATTTTGATGTCTTCATGAAAGTTGTAGATCTCATCGAGATGAGCAATTTCTGTGAAGAAATATTTTCGATCCAAGCTCGTTTACTATTTGTTTTTGATTTTACAATATAATTATATTTCGAATTTTCTGGTGCTGACACGTGGCCGCACCTGGTGCCGCCACGTGTCAGCCATTTTTGAGCTTATTTAAACTTGTTTTTATAAAAAAAATAATAAAATAATAATAATAATAATAGATAAAATTAAAAGGGACGCATGTGTGTCGGACGTGCCTTCCAGGCACGTGCTCCGCACGTGCCCCCTTTTCTCTTCCCCCCAGCCGCCACATGGCGCACGGATGGCAGTCCGATTTCGGCCGATCGGACGACCATTGTGCGTCTTCCTTCTCCGCCTCCTTCCCAATCCAACCGCCGTCTCCGTTGATTTTTCCGCCGCCCCATCTCCGCATATCTCGCCGACAATCTCCAAATCACGATCTCCTTCCACCGCCTACCTTCCAAACCTCCCAGATCACCAATCTCGTCTTCCGATCTCACGCCCTCATCCAGGAATTTCCATAATCGGCCAATCTCGCCGCCACCATCGTAGATCCCCCACCTCTCCTATTTAAACGCAACACCGCCCTCCTTCGAAACCCATCCGCCGATTGAGGGAGCTCCCGGGGTGACAGGCCAGACCCCCTTCCTCGAGAGATCCGGCCGTCCCTATCCAGTGGCCATCGCAGTGCCTCCCTCGGCCTTCTGCTCCAGCTCCGCTCGCCTCGCGCCGTCGAGCCAACGACATCAACAACGCCCCATCTCCGCCGGCCTCCGATCGTCGACAACAACGCCTTGTTCACCTACCTCCGATATCACTGCACCAACTTCGCCACGACAACGACTCCGCCTTCGCTCCGCCGCTCCTTCAAGAGTTCTTCCTCATCTCCAGCTCCTCCGGCCACTCTTCGCGGCGTCAATGACACCACTCCGCCACATGGACAACAGCAGCGGCCCACCGGTGGCTGACCCTCACCGCCAGCACCACCGCCAGGAGGAGCTGGACCTCCGCTCCACCTTCGGGCACACAGCCCGAGGCCCCAGCACGCGCGAGGCGCGTACGTGGGTCACGTCGACCTTGCGTCACCCAGGTCACGTGCTCCACACGTGACCGTGGGAGAATTACACAGAGCCCCCGAGATCCCCTGATTCGCAGCTCAGTCCACCCCAGGGGTCACGTGCATAGCACGTGACCTACTGGGAAATTTGCAAGCAAAGGCCCCCAGTTATTTGTATTTACATTTCAGTCCCCCCTTTGCATCTTATTTATTTATTTAAATTGCATTTGTACCCTTGTGTTCCTACTTTGTTTTGAACCTCTATTTGACATTATTTTATTATTCCAAAAATAGCATGTTATTTGTCGTTTAATTCTCTACGTTTTGACATATTGTGGGCATTTTTGTGATCGACTGTTATTTAATAATAAATTATTTTTTTGGAAATTTGCATATTTTACCCATTTCTTGCTCTGAAATTCATAGCTGATTAACCGTTTCTTTACAATTCCTAAAAAAATCAGATATTGTAGAGTTAATTGTGCTTTAACATTATGCCCAAAAAGAATTGCATTTGCATGCATAGTTTGCCCTATAAATATCATTTTGCATATTTCAGTGTTTAATTTTTAATAAGTATTAGATCTCACATTTTCGAGGTTTAGGATTTTTCTAAGATCAATCATAAAGTGATAGATCTTAGATAATTTTATCCCTTGAAAAAAATTAGGTTTGGTATTTATTATAATTAAATATTGAAATTCATTTTGTCTGCATTTGAAAATTCATAAAAAATTCACATTGTATCCAAAAATTCCAAAAAAATTACAGTGCATTTATTTCATCATATTGTGCATCGTGGCCAAGTTTCATATTTTTTGACATCTTTTGAACATACATGACATTTTAGTCCCTAAAATAGGCCGAATTTGCATATTGCGCCCCTTATTACATTGAAAATTCCAAAAAAGACCGCATCGAAAATCGAATATGAATTTTGATAGATATCAATCTAGGTTGTTCCTTTGCCTCCTTGTGATCGACCTTGGGACTTGCCCAAGTAAAATAAATATAAAACCGCATTCATTGAAATTAACAAATATTTTGTGTGGTTATTTTCTTTACCGTTTCCGATTGCCGCCTACAACGCACGACTAATCATTTTTCGCACGAACAAATAAAAACAACTTCTTAAAACTCGGCATTTTAGGATCCGTCACCCACCTCGATAAAGCTCATGCAATTGTACGATTTTTTCGTCAACGTAGGGCGTCCAATTTATCTACATTCAATAAAAAGTAATGGCGTGTAATCATTAACTCGATTAAATGTGTAGTTTTTTCAATATTTACTCCATTGTTGTAAATGTATAATTTTTCCAATATTTACCTGATGAGACTTTCGGGTATCCAACTCGTTACGGTAAAATACAAGCCGTCATTGTCTGCACATTCTCCTTGAAACTTGGCACACATATCCATTTTAGGGCCAATGATCCTCCTTGGATCCTCACACAATCTCTCACAACAGGTCTTCCTATATGAACGTGCTCCAAGTCCAAACCTACACATTATCAATGCTAATTGAAATAAATCGAGAAAATAAGATTTGTAATATCGTACATATCTGTAAAACTGCGAAAAACCATAAATTCTAGAGGTGCCTATCTTTGCACCCATGTTCAGCTCAAAGTACATGTGTGTTAAAGCGGTAGCATCCCAAACAAATTGAGCACATTCTTCCAATTCACGTAAATGGAGTAGGTATCTATTTGAAAAAATGAACTAATGAGTACTAGTTTAAGGATTGCATATGCTTACCTAAGACGCACCACATATCCGTGCGATCTATGATAATACTACATCCAATATGATAAAATATTAGTGCCCTCACTCTATGCGTTGCTTCATGTTAATCATTGATTTCTAAATAGTGGATCAACATATCCAATGAACGTCTCCCTTATCCTTGATAGGTTCACCTTACCGCTCTTTATGTGATTGGGTATAGCACCCAACAATCTTAAGCATCGCACTTCCCATCCCCCAGATGGAATATCCAGACCAGTAACAAGAAATATGTCGACCTTCGGTCCACTAAGCAGTCTCATATCCTGCAATGTAATAGTTGCCTCACCATATCGGAAGTGAAAAGTATGAGTCTCTGGTCACCACCGCTCTAGTATACTAGTCAACAATGAAGGATCCATATGTACTCTTCTCATGTTTACTACGCATGAGAATCCTTATACTTCAAGCATTCGCTCCATCACTACACTCTTCTTCTAAAAAATTTCATTGAGCATCTCATTGTGTTTAAAAATCGAATCTACACAGAATTTCTAATCAAAAATTTAAGAAGCTATTGTTTTAATGAAAAATTACTAAGAATAGTTTAAATACTAACTGATTTGGTACGTTGCAAAGACTGATGCTCACTCTGCATGTATAACACAGATGCATCCACCGGATCCAAAACTCTATCCATGTGTGCGATCTACATTAACATGCCATTATGTTACCAAAAAGTAAACACTAAGTTAGACAACATCTAAAAAAAATGCTTATTAAATATTAATAATGCTATCATTAATGTAGTAACTTACATGTTACTTGTCATATTATATAGTCCTTACTGTCTCCATGGACAACTTAATCTGTTATGACTCGATTGCTTGTAGATTTTACATAACTTTAACCGTACACATATTTCATCCATTTTATTTCGAATTCTTCCATATACCAGACGTTTGGGATTCCTCTTTCCCATAATTGGAGGTAACATAATGGTTTCATCTTCTTCTCCCCAACAACATTGATATGGTATCGAATGAAGGAAAAAACTATATGTTTGTCACAAATACTCGCTTGAATAATACTATGAACATAGACTATAGTTATCTAGATGTATACATGTGTGGATGGTTGCAGCTATGACATGAGGGTATACGAAGTGCTTCTTCCATAAATCCACAAGTGCAATCATTTTCCTCACCATTGAGGTTTACACTACGTAGGTATATCCATCTTGATCAAACACTTGAAATTATGTTATGTAAATCTTTAGACGTGACATGATATGAGTTCTCTCGTATTTCTCTCAAGTAAGTCCTCATATTTCTAAGTTAAATGTGTTGTTATTCCCTCTGATTCATCATATCAATCATTGAAATAATCATTGATTCTGAAAAATATTACTAAAATCATTGATATAACCGCCAAACCCACAAGCTCCTCTCATGACTCCATTATAACATTTAAATAAATTTGTGGTCATGTGCCCGTATCAATATCTATTATCTTGGCCTAACGTCTAATAACTTTAATCACCATTATCATGTGACAAGATCAACGTCCAATAACTCTGATCACCATTATCATGTGAAATGATCCACTCAAACGCATCCTTATCGAGAATGTTACTATCTTGCATCATACTATTGAACTTATTCTCGCACGTCTCTTCATCAACAACATAAAATCAATTCTAAATGGATCGAGTCTTGTGTCTAGCCTGATGTAGATTTGCACGCATGTGTCGAAGGCAATGTCAATGATTGAATCCATCTTTAGGTGGAAATTAACCATTGATAACATCCCTCAAGTTAGGAAACATATCACTACTAAAGTAGATATCCCATCGATCGATGATTTCCATAACCAAATTCAGAAACCATCTTCAAGCAGAAATATTCTCGTTCTTCTCAACGATAGCAAATGCAAGTGTCATTAAACCATTATTCGCATTTGTGGTTGTGACCGCATATATATGACCAGTAATACTTAAAAATGGGTTGACAAATCTAAATGCTCTGCGGCATGGACCAAATGAAACAAATAATCTCTTAAAATGTACCTTCGTCGTGGTTTCACTTGATTTTGTATGAAACCTTGTATAAGTTCCAAGATTGTGTCATTCTAAAGCATGGATGAATCTCTGAATATTATAGTAAGACACATCTTCATTCCTATAAACAATATCCATTGCATGTCTCCTTGCATTCTAAGTTGTCATGTAATTAATCTCTTTTTGTAACTCATGTTATATTTTATACGTAATTTTACCTGAGGTCATAGTAACCTCTGCTCTAAATAAGGATAATATGTATTGTGCTACAAATACCGATGTGTATTGACGGTGTTTGAGTAAAGCATAAGATTTCTGAAACATACTAGTCCCCACGGGATTTCCTCTCAGATTTATGCAAATGCCATCCACAATCTTCATGAATATATACAAAGGCTTTAGGTTTGTATTGGACATGATTTTCCATACTTCATTTTTGAATGTCATATTGCAAATCTTTCTTCTTGTAGCTCCTATTGACATTTAATCTAGTCCAGAATTGTCGGTAGGAGCACCTTGCCTCTCTATAAAGGCAACATCTCCTGCCTCTACAATCTCATGATCAAATACATGAGGAAACTCCTCCATCAGTATTCTGGCAGCATCCTCGTTATTTGCACACTAAGATTATCCCCTATCTTCGTTGTTTAAGGCAAATGCTAATGAACCATACTCAAAATCATGATATATGTAACTATTTATGTTTCCTTCGTTCAGGCGAATCCGATTAAATATCAATTTCATCACTATCTTCATCTGATATTTGTGTCGAGAAATCATTGTCGTTATTTAATTGTGAGAAACCACCAATATTATCAACCACTAAATCATTTGTTATCCTGATTAAATTATATATTTGTTAGTTTAGAGTAATCAAAGAGATGATTATTCTTAATTTAAATTTGAAAATATCACCTCAATGAAGACATGTTTTTCTGAACAAGAGGGGTAGCTTTTATGAAAAGATGAATGAACCTCACTTTGTCAATTGAATCCATCTTTACCAAAGTTTATGCATCATCATGAATTGGTATTGGCTATAATGTGTATCCTTCATACAACCACTTACATGTTAATTAATGAAGTATCGATCAAGCGGAACACCAACCCAATGTATCAAATTAAGTTATCTGGTGTGGGAATATAACCATGCCCTTTTGTCCAAAGAGATTTAGAGGGTTGAGAAGAAGAAATAAGAGCATTGAGTAGAAGAAATGAGAGGATTTGAAAAGAAGAAATGAGTAGAAAGAGGAATAGAGGTGAGGAAATGGAGAGTAGGAGAGGATTTATATGATGGAATGGGAGGGGGCCAACAACTAATTTTGCCAACAGTCCCCTCGCAAATATGCACATGAGGTGCCGATTCGAGAGGGGACCGTTGGAGCCTCTACCCCAATCGACACCTCAGATGTTGATTTGGGGATGAATGTTGTGGTCTATTCCCCAAATGGGCACCTCACGACCGGATTTGGGCTTGCCTCTTCAAATCGACATCTAAGGTGCCGATAGATGTTTTTTTTTATTTTTTTAACATGCCGTGTATTTAAATAAATACGAATATTTTAATAATTATTAGAAAAAAACCCATTTACCCTATTTTGAACGGTAAGTTATAAACAACCTTGGAAGTATACATTTTATCTTATACACTCAAGATAACTAAGATAGATTTGAAGCAAAAGATAAAAATTGACTTTTACATGTTATTCAAATCGAAGTAAAGCCTGCAACAGATAAATCTAAAAAAAGTTTACATGTAAGCTTAAGAACCCTCAAACACTAGAGTAATAAAAGAAGATATCTATGTAAAAAAACCTCCATGCATTATTAATAAAAAATCTTCGTATGTATAACTTAAAGTTGTATATGAATTAAACAAGCTCCAAAATCTTCGTATGTACAACTTAAAGACTATTCCCAAAGAAGAGCACAGACACCTTGCTGTTGTAGATTTATAGATCTACAAATAAAAGGCTTTGGCAAGACTTTGAATACATTATAAAAAAAGGAATTCAAGATGACTTTTATGGTACATATGATAGTTACAAATATCCCAAATCGAGTAGACACAACTGTTCTTAACTATCCAAATAGCTATTATTCACATGTGTTACTCAAACTCAACCCAACCAAGTTACTAAACAAGCCCTAATTACGTTACAAATAGAACACACCAAGAGAGTGCTAGTGGAACTTGTCACTTCAGATTTTACAGGTAAAGATGAATAACTTTTGAGGTATTTTATACCCTTAAGTTTAGAAAGAATTACATTGATTAGAAGGCATTTAGGATTATGTTCTTTGGATGATTTATCTTTAACTTTCTTTTCTATAAATTTTCGACTAAATTTTATGCAGGATTAATACCTTTACATCCTCCATTCTTCTCCTTTCTAACACTCTCTACTCTTCAACTTAACTCACAATCCTCTCTGCATCTTCACCATGAGTTCTTGCTGCCAACCATAAGTTGTTACACTGGAATAAAGGAGAAAATGGAATTACCATTCCTCTGTCGATTCCATTCATGTGCTTGTTAGATCATGTATCGAGGCATGAATAATGATTTCAATGGAAATATGATTCCCCTATACATGGGAATATCCATTCCTAGGTACCCAGTTAGGAATTGGGATTTCATTCCTTACTATTCTAAGGAATGTATTTTTCTTCAGTATTTTTAACTAATATACCATTGTTAGAAATACATACATATATGAATGCAAAAGATCAGATAAGTTACAGATATATGTGTGTACATATACCGACATGGATATTGATTTTTCTTTTTCTTTTTTTGCGGATACGGATAACACTTTCAATTTTTATAAGATAAGGATGCAAATATGGTACAAAATACTCTAGCTGACATAGATACATAAATACTAAACATATCTATTATATGGAAAAAAAAATCAAATGTGTTTTTTTGTGAAAATGGACATGGATATGTGTTTTTATTTTTTAGGGATACGTATACGGACATGGATATGGGTTTTTATTTTTTGCATATATGGATCTGGATACAGATATCATTTTCAATTTTTATAAGATATAGATAGAGATTAAATTCTAGCGAATATGAATATGGACATATTTATGGATATTTTGTTTTTTGTGATATGGATATAGACATGGATTTGTGTTATTTTTTTTCAGATACAAATATGAACATGGATATATGTTTTTTTATTTTCTGCAGATACTGATACTTTTTTGGGATAATGATCTAGTAACAAAATATTCTAACGAATACGGATACATATCTATCAAAAATACCAATTATATGGGAAAAAATCAAAATAATCTCTAATTCAATTTAACTATTAATTTCTTACATGAAATATATCAATTATATGAAAACTTAGTCGAAGAACACCGATTCTGTTTATGATGATCAATAGATTTCACTATATATCACATAACATGGCATATATAGCTGTTGCCATCATGATAAGATGCCTGTTAGACTGGTGTTTCTTCCTCCTCCATCTCATGAAGGCAATACACCTAACATCTTTTTTCTCATGGATGTCTCCTTACCCACATCTTCCTACAACATCACAGAAATCAGTCCAAGATTATGGTTTATCATTTTGGAACTCATGCTCTATCATTTGAAGTTGGATTTGTATTTTTTGGAGTTGAAATGACCTAACTCGAATTAATATTTTGAAGTGTGCTTGTTTTCCTTCGTTAAATTCTAGAAAAACTGTGGTTATTGACTTTTTGAGATGAAACTTGGTCTGCTTCGACCTTATTCATATGTTAAATATTTTGTGCCCTAGATTAATTTTTCAAGATTTGAACATTTTCATATATTTGGGGTACAAGTTATATCTTTTTAAATAAGATCAAAATTTTCTTTAAGGTAATGTACTATGTGTTAGACCGTTACAATACCACTTGAAGAACAAATTTCGGGTAAGATATTTTGGGGGCTCTCAGGATTCATTCGATTCTTGTTCGTGTGTGTGTGTGTTTCTCCATGGGAAGAACACCCATATATAGGGCTTTCCTGTGACCTGTACGCCCCCAATAACTGCCCAAAGATTCTGTAACGTCTCTGTAATTATAATAGATGTTTTGATATTGCAATCATATTATTCATGGCCATTATCTTTGTATTCATGACCAATGAAGGTCATTATTCTTGTAACGGTCTAACATCTCCCACTTGACCAAAATGATCATGATATTCCACACTCCCATTATTCGAGAAGTGTATATCTTCTTAAAGATGTTTACTTGAGGTCCATAATTCATGACACCTCCAATTTGACTCAAGCCGTAAATAATCATTTCCTAGAGGTGTGACAAAATTTTTAATCAAGCTGTAAATAATCATTTCGTAATCAGCTATTTTTTCCTACCACAACTGCTATCCTTTTCCGTAAATAACCCGCCGGCTCTCTTTTTTGCATTATTAAGTTTTTTTAATCTTCTCTTCGTTATTAAGAATCTGTTCTTAATTTCCAAAGTGATAACTGCATTTTTTTGCATCGTGGTTGTTGGCTATATCTTTGGAGCATAAACCATTGCAATCAACATAGCAAAAAAAATCGTGAATTATTTGGTAAGTTTTTGTGGGGTACTCTCAATCAAGTTTAATTAGTATTTTTTACCATGTTTTACTCTTTCTTAAAATAACCAATTGTTTTTATTTAATATCCCGAATTTTTTTCTTGATATAGATTACCATTTCCTTTTAAAAAAATCTTCCGTTTTTTTGGGCTTGTTTAAAGAAAAGGAAACTAAATTTTTTCGCTGTGTCTCCTCGAGAGGATATCCGTTTATTTCTTTTTTTGGGGTAGACAAGTTTTTATTAAGAACTTTCTTTATTAGTTACGTGTTTTTTTATTTCCTGTTTTAAAGGTAACATGTTTTTTTCCATTTTTCTTGCCTCCTCATCTTTAGAATTTAAATGGTTTAACTAAAGTCCCTCTTAAAAGTTATTTAATAATCCTTGTCTTAACTTTTTTTTGACATGGGATCAAGCTTGGATTATTTTTTTTGACTATATTTGTTGGCGTTTTTTTATCTCCTATTTTTTTGTAAGTTGCTTAAACTCATTACAATCAAAGTTTATGAAATTTTTTATAACTTTTTTTCTTTAAAGTCCTGATTTAGAGACAATTTTTTTAACTAACCTTTTTTAATAATCTAGATATAAGTTTTAAAAATATACCTTCTCTTCTTATCCATCTTCATCTACCTTCTCGTCTCCCTCTTCTTCTACTTCTCATCTATTTCTTCTCTTAAATTCAGAAAAATGGTCGGAAAATTAGTTGCAACTGAACTCTGAAATTAGAACATCTTAATGGTACCAACTAAAAGATGTGGAGTTGTGGAGTTCGTTATGGTCTTATGCATGATAACATTCACTCCGTGATCGATAAACCCGCTCCCAAATTGCCTGAGAATCCTACTGTTGAACAAATGAGGACACATGAACAATGGGAAAAAATGGATAACCGGGCAAGAAGCTTCATGTTAATTCACATGGATGATAACTTGATTCGAGTTTTCGAAACCCAAGAAAATTCTTTTAAGCTATGGAATGCCGTGAAAGAAAGATACCACTCTAAATCAGAGGTGAGTATTCTATTTTTGTTGCATAAATATAATTCCCTCAAAATGAAGGAATCCGAAAACGTAATCGATCACGTGAATAAAATGATCGTCTTGGCAAAGGATCTAGCAGCGGCATGATCATAAATTCCTGATAGATTGCAAGTGGCAACTATTCTCAATAGTTCGCTATCCTCCTTTGATGTAGCGGCGACATCTCTTAGGTTGAGTGGTACCATTAAGAATGTTTCCGATCTTCCTGCTCAGTTAATGATGGAACAAGACTTGGCCAATCAGAGAAAAAAGACAGAGGTCTTCGAAGTTGAACCTAAAGATGAAGCAAATGCAGTGCAAAGCAAGAAGCGATGGGGACCCTCCAAAGTTGTATTCAAGGGAAAGCGCAAAAAAGTGCCGCGAGGCTCATGCTATGGTTGTGGGAGTTTTGGTCATTTCAAGGCCAACTGCCCGAAATGAAAGAATGTGAGTGTCTCCAAGGGACAAGAAAACAAAAATCAGCATAAGACAGAATTTGCGGCAGTGGTAGAATGTAACTCTGCGGAGACAGAGTGCGAAGGATGGTGGATTGACTCAGGTGCAATCCGTCATATCTCAAAGACCAAAGAGGGCCTGGTAGATTTCAAGGAACTTCAAAAGGGAGAACAGTGAATTTATATGGGGAATTAAAGGATATGGAATTATCCTCAAGTGCATCACGAAAGTGTGATCGTCGTATCAGATACGACGCAGAACGACTAGTCGTACCAGTTGTTCTGTGCAGCGGAATTTAAAAAATTTTCATGCGATGAAACCACATGATCCAAGAACGATTCTCGGATCGTTTCATCTATAACCACAAAAAGTATAAAAGAATACCTCTTGAAGCGTGGTTGATCAAGTCTCTAAGAAAAGAGACCTTCTATCTCAAGTCCGATCGTCGGGGAGATCGCTTGCGAGCGCGGGGATGAACCGCGTAGTCCTCGCAATCCAACAAGATGATCCAAGCACGGTTGCTCCTGATCTCGTCGTACGAGATCGAACGTCCTCTTCGTGAGCGTAGCACTCCAAGAAGACGGAGAACCGAAGAACGTCGAAGCGGCGGCGTGGTGGCGATAGCGTCGACGAGACTCTTCCTCTAGGGTTTGATGGACGATCACCAAGAAGAGGGAGAGAGAGTTGGCATGTGAGATGAAAGAGAGAGAGAGAGAGAGAGTTTGCTCCAATATTGCATAGTCCTAGAGAGCATGGTATGCCTCTCTATTTATAGAGTTTTGGGATCCATGGATCTCAATCCATGGGACATATAAAATCAATGGATGAGATTGGTTTATATTCAATCCAATGGCCAAGATTGTTGTTGGTAAAAAACCAACAAATTATGATCTAATTTAGATTAAAATATATTTGACAAAATCAAATATGAATCAATCCTAAATTACACCAACAAATAAGGAGAGAGAATATACATGGAGATTACATCTCCATGTACATTCAAGGTGGACGGTCCTCCATTCCAATTAGGAATTGGGTGCCGCCCACTCCTTTCCATATGGAGGCAATCTCATGAGATTTCATGAGATTGCGTATCTCCATGGAAATCTCTCATTACTTATTTCCAACAATTTTGGTGTGATATATTATTCAAAAATAATTCACAATTATATTTGAGAATATTGCAATCTTGCCATTGAAAAATTGTGAATCATATTCACAACCCAAAACAACATATAATTTACATTATCAATTAATGACAAAAATGTGTATCCAATACACATAATAATTAATCAACAAATATAAATTATAATTAGCTCTCTCTAATATATTATAAATCACATTTATAATATATTATGAATTATTGGATATTTCTATCCACATTATTCTTATCCATAATAATTAAATCTCATTTAATTATGTTAGATAATTTCTACACACATCAAGATGATTAAATCACATTTAATCATTATTTCTTCAATGCTTGGATCTTATGGAATTATTCTGGAACCCTTTCAAGAATAATGCGATTTCTCTGTAGATACTTGCAGATAAGGACATGGCGATTGTATTGTTCCACGTATAGTGACTTGGATGTTGAGATCATATCTCAAATCCAGATCCCATGGACCTCCCACAGATGCTTGATCAAATCAAGACCGGAGACCTAATCTTCTCATTGCATCTGGATCTCATTCAGATCAATGTCCTGTACATGGGCTAAGATTAGGTCACTTCTCTAATGAGAGGAGTCACTAAAATCCAAACCTGTTTCATCACTCCATCGGAATGGAAGTGTGATGGTTATACAATCGTTTATGATCACATCACCCTCCGGTATTCCCAATACCTGTACATCCTGCATACTGGAAGACCTATGATCATTCTGAAGAGAAAGATCACTTTTACACTATCATCTTGAGGGTTTGATCATTAAGTTTCTTAATCTTGGTCATTGGGAATTGGCACAGATCATATGCTTTCCCAAAGCATATATCTTGCCTTCAAATTCATGTCATGATTCTAAAATACGATGACCATGGATGGAATTTGATCAGTCCCAATACCTCATGAGTGAGCTCATGTCTCCTGGTTCATAAGTGAACCTGTATGATCCCTTTGAGAGATCGTATTACTCATATGTCCTTACATGCACACCAGCTTGCCGATGTATAGACCTTGGTTAGGTCATCAACTTATTGGTCTGCCAAATGTACATACTCAAACATATAGCAACACACCTGTCTCCGGTTAGAGGATGCATGCCTATGCTGTGACAGTATTCAACATAGGTCTTTGGTTATCTCGATCTCGTTAAGTCAACCCATTGACTCAACTAACCTGACACCTCCGAATCACTATTCCCATGCAGAGGACCTGCATCAAGAGGTCAGTCAGATATCAGCCATTTGAGAAAGGATTGCCATCTCCTACTCAGGTCGGAGATCATCACTTAACAATCATTTGACGATGCTTGATGAGTCCTCTATCTAACTCCTTAGATATTCATCCAAGCATCAGCCTCTATGATTCATTTAATGAATCAACAGCTGTATGATCATCAAGTTGGCCATGGTACATAACCCTTATTGTACAGAGGGGCCTTATAGTGCATTCATTCATTCAATCTCAGAAAGGGAGTGAGAAATAATCAATAACTTTCATTGATAATTTATTTATTACAATAACAAGTATTGTAGGAATGGTTACCCCGGGACTCACATTGCTAACGATCTCCCACTAGCCCTCAGAACCATTCAGGAACAATCCTTAAATCCATACTCAGTACATGCTGGTCGAAAAACTTCTGTGTCAGAGGTTTGGTAAGAGGATCAACAATGTTGTCGTCAGAGGCCACCTTGGTGATGATGATGTCACTAAGCTTTTGTATCTCCAAATGATGTGGTATTTCCTTTCCACGTACTTGCTCTTCTGAAGCCATCTGGGTTCCTTTACCTGGGCAATGGCTCCAGTGTTATCGCAGAGTAACGGGATGGGAGTATCAGAAGAAACTACGCCAAGCTCCAAGATGAACTTGCGCAACCACACCGCCTCCTTTGCAGCATCCGATGCAACAATGTATTCGGCTTCTGTTGTTGAATCTGCACTAGTGTCCTGCTTCTTGCTTCTCCAGCTCACATCACCACCATTCAACAAGAACACAAATCCCGATGTCGACTTTCGATCATCTACATCCGATTGGAAGTCAGAATCTGTATATCTCAAGACTTAGAGATCACCATCTCCATAGACCAAGATGTAATCTTGCATCCGTCTTAGATATTTGAATATGTTCTTTACTGCATTCTAGTGTTGTTCTACATAGCAGGATTGGTAACGACTTACCACTCCCACTGCATGCAAGATATCTGGCCTAGTACACATCATGGCATACATTAAGCTTCCTATAGCTGATGCATAAGGACATCCAACCATGGCCTTCTTTTCCTCAACAGTTTGAAGAGCCATTCCTTTAGATAAGTGGATACCATATCTTAAGGTTAGGAATCCTTTCTTAGAACTATCCATACGGAATTGTTCAAGAATCTTCTTAATGTATCCATGTTGTGACAATCCCAAAATCCTCCTTTCTCGGTTTCTGAACAACTTTAGGCCTAAGATGTAAAGGTTTCTCCTAGATCTTTCATCTCAAAGGTATGGGATAGCCAAATCTTTACACTGGTCATCATCCCAGTATCATTCCCAATGATAAGGATGTCATCTATGTAAAGCACGATGAACACAATGGCGCTCTCACTAAGCTTCTTGTATAAACAAGGTTCATCAGGATTCTGCACAAAATCATAACTCTTTATGGTTTCGTCAAATCTGATGTTCCAGCTACGAGAAGCTTGTTTGAGCCCATAGATGGATTTCTTTAGCTTGCATACTTTTCCATTCTCAGTTATGAAGCCATGGGGTTGCTCCATGTAGATATCCTCCTCGAGGTATCCATTGAGGAAAGCCGTTTTGACGTCCATTTGTCAGATGTCGTAATCAAGATATGCATCTATAGCTAGCAATGTCCTGATGGATTTAAGCATAGCCACAGGAGAGAATGTCTCATCGTAATCGATGCCTTCTCTCTGTGTGTAGCCCTTGGCTACGAGCCGTGCTTTGAAAGTCTCTACTTTCCCATCAGGTCCCCTCTTTCTCTTGAAGATCCATTTACACCCAATGGGTTTTACCCCTTTAGGTGGATCCTTTAGGATCCATACACCATTCTTATACATGGAATCAATTTCTGACTTCATTGCTATCCATGTCTTGATCCGCGAGTGCTTCATCAAATGAAGTAGGATCAATGTCATTCTCACTTGACACATGGAATCCATACCTTTCAGGTGGTGCAAACACCCTTGAACTCCTTCGAAGAGGTATGTGTGTTTCATCTTTATTTATCTCTTCACTTTCTGGTCTAGAAAGCTCAGAATCCTCAGGGGATTCAATGAGTTCCTCTACTTCATCTTTGTCTTGACCTTTAAGCAAATCATCCTCCAGAAACTTCACATCTCTAGAGACAAAAACCTTTTGGGTATCAGGGTCATAGAGCTGGTATCCAATATCATCTTTAACATACCCAATGAAGTAACACTCACGAGTACGAGATTCTAGCTTACTTACATCCACGTTCTTCACATGGACCAAACAACCCCAAACCCTCAAGTGATTAACACTAGGTTTGGTTCCATATTAGAGCTCATGAGGAGTCTTAGGCACATATTTGCTAGGAATCTTATTTAGGATATAAATTGCAGTCTCTACTGCATATCCCCAGAAACTAAGAGGTAAATGTGCTTTGCTCATCATTAAACGGACCATGTCCATGATGATCCTGTTACGTCTTTCAGCAACACCATTAAGTTGAGGAGTTCCAGGAGGAGTGAGATTGGAAACAATTCCATTCTCCTTAAGGTATTCCTTGAATTCATCTGAGAGGTACTTGCCACCTCGATCAGATCGAATCCGTTCAATCTTGCTATCGGTTTGGTTCTCATCCAAAGCCTTGAACTCTTTTAACTTTTCAAAGGTTTCAGATCTATGACGTAATAGGAAGACAAACTCGTATCGCGAATGGTCATCGATAAATGTCAAATAATATCGATATCCATTTCGAGTCGCGGTACTGAAGGGACCACATACATCGATATGTATTATGTCAATGTAACCTTGTTACGGAAAGGAATCCTAGTCATTTTACCTCGAATACAATGTTCACAGGTGGGCAAAGATTGAACCTGTAGGAAATCTAAATGTCCATCCTTTACCAATCTGTTGATCCTATCAACAGACAAATGACCAAGCCTTTGATGCCAAATCATATTCTAATGATTTTTATTCTCCCTAGATCTCTTAGGGTTTTTATTAGTGGTTGTAACATTCATGACATGCTCATTAATGCACAATTCATAGAGTCCACCAGAAGTTAAAATACCCTCTGCAATATATTTATCATAATGATTTATGACTAATTTATTATAAAACAGGAATGAATATCCACTTCTAACTAGCTTAGATAAAGATATTGAATTCCTTCTAACTTCAAGTACATAAAGACATTCTTTAATTATAAGGAATCTTCCACTAGATAATGATAGTCGACAAGTCCCGACGGCGACTGCTGCAACACTTGCATCAGATCCCATGTGGATGACTATCTCCTCTTCCTCTAGATTTCTAGTTTCCTGAAATAAATGCAACAAATTGCATACATGAACAGAAGCACCAGAATCTACAGCCCAACTTTCTTCTCGTCCTACGAGAAAGCTAGTTTCAATAATAAAAGTAGATTTCATACCTTCTGGGGATTTACCTTTGTCTGACGACTTCAGGTATTCCGGGCAGTTACGCCTCCAGTGCCCTGGCTTTTTGCAGTGGTGACAAACGTCGGATTTCTTCGACGTTATCAGTGTGGATGCACTAGAAGATGAGCCAACACCTTGACTCTTCTTCTTTCTCTTCTGGGCCGGGCCCTTTCGAGAACCTTGCTTCCGACCGCACTTCCCTCTAACCTGTGCAACCATTGCACTGCTAGCGGGACCATCTTTATTCATTACGTCTTCTGCAGACTTTAATGCAGCAAGAAGACCAACGTTCGACAAGTCCAACTTGTTCATGTGGAATGAAACCACAAAATTGTTGAAAGACTTGGGCAAGGACAACAGAATGAAGTCAGCTTGCATATCTGCATCCATGTTGGCCCCAAGAGTCTCCAGTTCAGACAAGTATCCAAACATTTTGAGTACGTGCTCTCGAACCGAAGTTCCTTCCTACATCTTGCAGCGAACGAGTTCTTTAATAATATTGTAACGCTGGGAGCGGTTGATATCACCAAACATATCTTTTAGATTCTGCATTATCTCCTGGCATGTACTCATCTCCACATGTTGCTTCTGAAGAACATTGGAGAGAGAACCCAGGATATAGCATCTAGCCAAGAAATGATCTTCATCATACTTGTCATTATATGTTTTTTCTTCCTTGGATAGGGCTTTCATGCTTGTCCTCGGAGAGCACATAACTTATGCGCTCTGTAGAGAGAACAAGTTCCAAATTACGGATCCAATCCGAGTAATTTGGACCGGTCAACTGATTGACCTCAGGAAGCCTGCTCAGTGGGTTCAAGGACTTCATTTTCTGAAATTAAGAATGCACTATATTAGAACATATAATCATATATTCATATTTATGATATTTGATTAAGGTATTTTAAATCAAATTGTTCTTGCTCTGTCAACCTTGAAAGTTTATTCCCTTAATCACTTTCAAAGTAAAAGATATACTTATCATTATATCTCAAGCAAGAACTGGGATCTCCTCCTTATCTTTGTCATATCCCAATAATATGAGAACCTATGACTCCAATAAAGAGAAGCGGGAACACATTCTGCCTTGCAAGTCCAACTTGCATCTCCCAATTCGGTCTTTAATACCTGGCCCCACCCCTAAGGTGATGTTGACCCGTCATTAATTGAACCAACCGTCAATAGGAGTACAACTCGCTATGCGCAATCCAATATCGCCCCAATAATATGAGGACCTGATATTGGGGTCACTACGCATACGTCCTTACTCTTTCGAGAAGCGACGAGCCTGATCCAAATGCGCTTGCATACATGAGCTGTCACTTCGGATAGGCGTCTCCTACATGCAATCCCTAACGACGGAACCCTTCGCCTTGACGAGAGACCATGGATGTCACTTATGTGATCCTCCATCTCATATTCAAATTTTAATTAATCATCATGAATCATATTCATATAATTAATTCTTCCAAGGGAAATAACAACTCTATTCATAAAAGAGTGTCTCAATTGGACATAATCAATTAATCAAATTAAATTAATTATCAATCCAATTCAATCAACAAACTTGATTATTTTACTTGAATATACATATGGTAGTATCTCAAAGTACGTATTAATTCGAATTTTAATAATTAGAAAATACGCCTTGATTTTCTCCGGCATTATCGAGTCCCTACCGCTGTCATAGCCAGTACCGACGAGAATGGGACGGACCACATATGTTGCAACCCGCAACCCCAATGCTCTCTGACCAGACACCATATCCACCTCAGGAAAAGGATAATGCCAGATATATCAATTTGTACTTGAGATGATCATCGGTTCTTCAACTGAAATTATACCATATAGTAATAATCAAAATATTTTTTATTATAAGAAAATTTGCTACACAAATTCCCAATCCTATTCAAGCATCAAGTTTGAAGATTGTGTTTCCAATTATGATCTAGATCAAATCTAATCAATTATTTGGTTGAGGCTAAGTCAATTGGGAAATAATCATCTTCAAATATTTCTCAAATATTTTCCGTAATTATTTCATGAAATTAACGATTAATTTCACTAATTGACAATCACAAGGTTCTTGATTAGGATTGTAATTTCAGCAGTGACCCATACTCACTAAAATTAACATATCTCAATCAAATTAAATCCAAATTAGACAAACTCAATTTTCAAAGATTGCTAACTTGATTTAGGATAGAACCCAAGTGATATTTCACGTATTTCGAGGCAGATCAAAATAGTAATTAACTCTTTAATCATGCTAAGATTCACAGTTCCCGCAACATTGCATACATGTTCATTAAAACAACCATATCTTGAGCAAACGGAATCCGAATTACGTAAACTCAGATCCTATGGTTTTCTTATTTAGTGGGGAACAAAATTCAAGTAATTAATTTGTGTTTAAACATTTTTAAACATGGACGAATTCATTCACTAAACAGATCTGCGAAATCAAATGCGACAAAAACTTTCGCGACCTTAACGAACCCAAGTCGTCCTAGGTTTGCGAATCATATTCGAAACCGTCAACCTAAGGATCTGATACCAATTTAGGATATGGAATTATCCTCAAGCGCATCACGGAAGTTTGATCGTCGTATCGGATACGACACAGAACGACTAGTCGTACTAAGTCGTTCTGTGCAGCGGAATTTAAAAAATTTTCATGCGATGAAACCACATGATCCGAGAATGATTCTCGGATCATTTCATGTATAACCACAACAAGTATAAAGGAATACCTCTTGAAGCGTGGTTGATCAAGTCTCTAAGAAAAGAGACATCCTGTCTCAAGTCCGATCGTCGGGGAGATCGCTTGCGAGCGCGGGGATGAACCGCGTAGTCCTCGCAATCCAACAAGATGATCCAAGCACGGTTGCTCCTGATCTCGTCGTACGAGATCGAACGTCCTCTTCGTGAGCGTAGCACTCCAAGAAGACGGAGAACCGAAGAACGGCAAAGCGACGACGCGGTGGCGATAGCGTCGATGAGACTCTTCCTCTAGGGTTTGGTGGACGACCACCAAGAAGAGGGAGAAAGAGTTGGCATGTGAGATGAAAGAAGAGAGAGAGAGAGAGTTTGCTCCAATATTGCATAGCCTTAGAGAGCATGGTATGCCTCTCTATTTATATGGTTTTGGGATCTATGGATCTCAATCCATGGGACATACAAAATCAATGGATGAGATTGGTTTATATTCAATCCAATGGTCAAGATTGTTGTTGGTAAAAAACCAACAAATTATGATCTTATTTAGATTAAAATATATTTGACAAAATCAAATACGAATTAATCTTAAATTACACCAACAAATAAGGAGAGAGAATATACATGGAGATTACATCTCCATGTACATTCAAGGTGGACGGTCAGCCATTCCAATTAGGAATTGGGTGCCGCCCACTCCTTTCCATATGGAGGCAATCTCATGAGATTTCATGAGATTGCATATCTCCATGGAAATCTCTCATTACTTATTTCCAACAATTTTGTTGTGATACATTCTTCAAAAATAATTCACAATTATATTTGAGAATATTGCAATCTTGCCATTGAAAAATTGTGAATCATATTCACAACCCAAAACAACATATAATTTACATTATCAATTAATTACAAAATGTGTATCCAATACACATAATAATTAATCAACAAATATAAATTATAATTAGCTCTCTCTAATACATTATAAATCACATTTATAATATAATATGAATAATTGGATATTTCTATCCACATTATTCTTATCCATAATAATTAAATCACATTTAATTATGTTGGATAATTTCTACACACATCAAGATGATTAAATCACATTTAATCATTATTTCTTCAATGCTTGGATCTTATGGAATTACTCTTGAACCCTTTCAAGAATAATGCGATTTCTCCGCAGATACTTGGAGATAAGGACAGGGCGATTGTATTATTCCACATATAGTGACTTGGATGTTGAGATCATATCTCAAATCCAGATCCCATGGACCTCCCACAGATGCTTGATCAAATCAAGATCGTAGACCTAATCTTCTCATTGCATCTGAATCTCATTCAGATCAATGTCCAATACATGGACTAAGATTAGGTCACTTCTCTAATGAGAGGAGTCACTAAAATCCAAACCTGTTTCATCACTCCCTCGGAATGGAAGCGTGATGGTTATACAATTGTTTATGATCCCATCACCCTCAGGTATTCCCAATACCTGTACATCCTGCATACTGGAAGACCTATGATCATTCTGAAGATAAAGATCACTTTTACACTATCATCTTCAGGGTTTGATAATTAAGTTTCTCAATCTTGGTCATTGGGAATTGGCATAGATCATATGCTTTCCCAAAGCATATATCTTGCCTTCAAATTCATGTCATGCTTACAAAGCACGACGACCATGCATGGAATTTTATCAATCCCAATACCTCATGAGTGAGCTCATGTCTTCTGGTTCATAAGTGAACATGTATGATACCTTTGAGAGATCGTATTACTCATATGTCCTTACATGCACACCAGCACGCCGGTGTATAGACCTTGGTTAGGTCATCAACCTATTGGTCTGCCAAATGTACATACTCATACATATAGCAACACACCTGTCTCCGGTCAGAGGATGCATTCCTATGCTGTGAAAGTATTCAACATATGTCTTTGGTTATCTTGATCTCGTTAGGTCAACCCATTGACTCAACTTACCTGACACCTCCGAATCACTATTCCCATGCAGAGGACCTGCATTAAGAGGTCAGTCAGATATCAGCCATTTGAGAATGGATTGTCATCTCCTACTTAGGCTGGAGATCATCACTTAACAATCATTTGACGATGCTTGATGAGTCCTCTATCTAACTCCTTAGATATTCATCCAAGCATCAGCCTCTACGATTCATTCAATGAATCAATAGCTGTATGATCATCAAGTTGGCCATGGTACATAACCCTTATTGTACAGAGGGACCTTATAGTGCATTCATTCATTCAATCTCAGAAAAGGAGTGAAAAATAATCAAATAACTTTCATTGATAATTTATTTATTACAATAACAATTATTGTAGGAATGGTTCGCCCGGGGCTCACATTGCTAACAGGAATAACACCTACTTTGATGTTGAAGGTGTTGGAACATACAAACTGAATCTAGGAAGTAGCATAACGGTCTTGAATGATGTATTGTATGCTCCTGGAATCCGTCGGAACCTCGTCTCTGTCCCGTGCTACTTAAAAAGAAGTTTGAAGTTCGCTTCTACAACAAGCGTGTTACCATCTGCAAAGATCGAAAAATCTTTGCCATGGGGAAATTTGTACTGAGCGATGATCTGTTTTGTCTGAATGTCACTTATGAATCAATGAAAAAAAGTTCTGATTACTCGTTGTGTTGCTAGTCAATGTATGATCTTTGGCATATGCGGTTAGGACACCCGGGAAATTCAAAAATGGACCAGTTAGTTAAGATAAACATAATACCTAACATAACAAGAGCGAGAACATTGTCCTGTGAGCATTGTTTGACCGGTAAAATGATAAGGAAACTTTTCTCCGAAGGTACAAGGTCAAAGGAACTGTTAGTATTGATTCATTTTGACATTTGCGGTCCTTTGAGTGGGAGTACACATGGTAATAAGGAATATTTCATAACTTTTATTGATGACTACTCCAAGTATACCTACATTTATCTCTTAAGTAGAAAAGCAGAAGCTTTTGAAATGTTCAAGAGATATAGAATGGAAGTGGAGAAGAAATTGGGAAGACTACACACTTAGAACTGACAGAGGTGGTGAATTCAACTCAAATGAATTCAAAGATTATTGTATTCGGGAAGGCATTAGTAGACAAACTACAATGCCTTATACACCACAACATAATGGTGTAGCAGAAAGGAAAAATAGAACCTTAATGAATGCAGTAAGTTGTATACTATCACACTCATGTCTCTCTAAAAGATTTTGGGGAGAAGCTGTGTTGACAACCAAATATATATTGAATCGGATTCCTACCAAATCTGTGGATTCAACTCCATACAAAGTATGGAATGGTCGAAAAATAGAATTGAGTAATCTTCAGAAATAGGGATGCAATGCACATGTCTTGCTTCCAAGTCAGTTTAGAGACAAGCTTGAATTTAAGACATTAAAGTGCATATTCATTGGATATTGTGAAAAATCCAAAGGCTATAGGTTCTTTCATGATACTCAAGGTCTCATTGAAAATCGTGATGCTACCTTTCTTGAAAACCAAGATGAAAAGGAGCATGAAATAGAGGAAACAGGACCTCTAATTATCTTAGAAGATAATGAAAATGATATAGAAACAAGACAAGAAATATTGGATGACATACCTCATCCAGAGATGGAAGATGAACCTATAGTAAATATAGAATCTTTGGAGGAAGTGGGTGGACCCACACAACCCACGGGTATAATCGGCAACAAGAGACCCAGGACACAACCTGCATGGATGGATGATTATTATCTGTACGGATGCGAGGTTTCGTGTTACACCGTAGATGAGGATATAGACGATTGTACAGATCCTATTTCTTTTAATGAAGCAATGGCTTCTAACGAGTCGGAATCATGGACGTCCGCCATGAGGGATGAATTGGACTCAATTGAGTGAAACGGTATTTGGGAACTATGTGACTTGCCAGAAGGTATGCAATCCATAGGGTGTAAGTGGGTATTTAAAAGGAAGTATCCCATTGACGGTACCATTGATAAATACAAGACTAGATTAGTTGCCAAGGGTTATACCCAGAAAGCTAGAATAGATTTCCAAGAAACCTACTCTCCGGTAGCCGAATTCGCATCTATACGGATGATTTTGGCAATAGTCGCACATATGGATTTAGAATTATTTCAAATGGATGTAAAGACTGCTTTTCTCAATAGAGAATTGAGAGAAGATATTTATATGTGACAACCTGAAGGTTTTCAGGTAGATGAAAGGAGAAAAGATGTACAAATTGAAAAAAATCACTATATGGCTTGAAACAGTCTTCACGACAATGGTATCTCAAATTTCATGACACTGTTATCAAATTCGGATTTTTTGTGAACAAGTTGGATAACTGTGTGTATGTCAAGAAAAGTGGGAGCAAATTTGTTATAATGTCACTATACATTGATGACATTTTGCTTGCTGGACATGACATGCTAATGCTCAATGAAATAAAAGAAAAATTGAGGAATGAATTTGAGATGAAGGACATGGGCGAAACATCCGATGTTCTTGGTATCCAAATAACAAGAGATAGATGCTCAAGGAGCTTGAGTCTAAGTTAAGAAAAATACTTGCATACAATTTTGAAGAGGTTTGGAATGCAAAATAGCACTCCAGCCCGTACACCACTTGTGATGGGAAAAAGACTTGGCAAAAGTCAGTGTCCAGGAAAGGGGCAGAAACCCCTTAATATTCCATATGCACAAGCAGTAGGAAGTCTGATGTATGCAATGATGTGTACAAGACCTGATTTGGCTTTTCCTGTAAGCCTGGTAAGTAGATATCAAAGTAATCCCGAAATGGCACATTGGGAAGGTATAAAGAGGATTATGAGATACTTAAAAAGTACTGTACAATTAAAACTAATTTATCAGGCCGATTCACTTGAAGTGGTTGGATACTCCGATGCGGATTTCGGAGGAGATGTTGATGATAGAAAATCTACATCATGTTACCTTTTCATGTTTGGTGGTGCAACTATTTCTTGGGGTAGCAAAAAACAAACATGTGTTTCTAGACATACACAAGAAGACGAGTACATTGCTTGTAGCATGGCCACGACTCATGCAGTTGGGGATAGACGATTTCTTGAGAACTTAAGCCTCGATTTGGTAAAAGAACCAATTGAAATATATTGTGATAATCAAGCTGCAATAAGGTTGATTAACAGTGGAGCAAATAGTTCCAAGGGAAAGCATATTGAGATCCATTATCACTATATTCAAGATATAGTGGCTAAACAAGAAATCAAGGTGACATATATACCTACCAGTGACATATTAACTGATTCTTTTACTAAAGGAATTGCAACTGGAACATACATTAAACATGTTGGTTTAATGAGACTCGGGAATGACTGAGTCAAATTGGAAGTGTCATGAATAATGGACCTCAAGTAAACATCTCTAAGAAGATATACACTTCTCGAATAGTGGGAGTGTGGAATATCATGACCATTTTGGTCAAGTGGGAGATGTTAGACCGTTACAAGAATAATGTCTTTCAATGGTCATGAATACAAAGATAATGGCCATGAATAATATGATTGCAATATCAAAACATCTATTATAATTACAGAGACGTTACAGAATCTTTGGGTAGTTATTGAGGCGTACAGGTCACTGGAAAGCCCTATATATGGGTGTTCTTCCCATGGAGAAAAACACACACGAACAAGAATCGAGTGAGTCCTGGGAGCCCCCAAAATATCTTACCCGAGATTTGTTCTTCACTATGGGGTCATCTCATGGAATTTTGGAATTTTAGGATCGCAATTACTATTTCGAAACATCAATTTCTCAATTAAGTCCTTTTTAGTAGGAAAATTTACAAAAAATCAAAACACCACAAAAAAATCAAAAATTTATTGTAGATTCCTTCACTTTGTTTTATGACATATCCAAAAAGTACTAAAAATATTGTCTATAACCCAAAAAAATAAAAAAAACATTGCAAAACTTCTGAAAATCCTATTGCATCAAAAACCTAAAACAAGTTCCCAATTTGTTTACGTGATTTTTCTCTATCTAGGAAAATTATTGACACAATTTTAGAATGTAATCTGAGCGTATAATCTTATTTTTCTATTGGTCCAAACTTCCTTATTTTCCTAAGTGGATATGCACATGTTTTTATTAATTTTCTTTAGTTTCTTTGTTTTTAAATTTGTAAAAACATTTGAAATTGCCTCAAAAACTCTTAAATACCTTATCATTATTTTTTGGTTTATTTATTTATTTTTCCTAAGTTGATTATTTATTTTTTCTTTAATTCGTCTTCTTTCTCTATCTTCTGTACCTTTCTCTCTCCTATCTTGTCTGATCTATAGCATATATACCTAGATGCTTGTGTTCATTTTATTTCCTGTTTAAATTGTGGATGAAATAAATACTTGAACTGAAAAACGATCTAAATCCAATCGTGATAGAACATGTCATTGAGTTTGATACGTTATTATAATTTCAACCCAGGATGCAGGGGTAGAGCTGACGGTATCTCAGAACCTAATGGATGATACAACCTGGATAGCCAGTTTACCCTTGGGTACGTAGAGAATCAAACATGCTCTAAAAGTGTTTCAGGCATCAAAGGCTTAATTGCTTAGAGGCATTGATTCATGTTAAACCATCACGAGTTTTGATTTTCGATCTGAAACAACCTAGAGATCACTCAAAGGCCATATTTGCTTAATCACAACCACATCTGCTCATATGTTTTGCACACATACTTATTTCTCGAGTTTCTAGAACCTGCATGACATTAGCCTCTAAAGGTGAGGGAAGTAACCGTGCCCCTAAATCCTCTTGTCCATCCTCCATGTTAACCACCCATTCCTCTACACCCTCTATAAATCACATAAACAATCATCATAGTAGACATCAACAACTCACGAGATGTCGGAGTCAAGGAACCCACTAAAGCTCGAAGGTCTTCGCTCGTTCCACCTCCATCAGACCCGAAACGTTCCCCCTCCCTTCCTGTTGGTGCACATCTCATCACTCGATATCCAGGCCATCCAACCAATAATGTAACCATTATACTACAACACCAACTTCATATACAAATTCCATTAAGAATGGATTATTAAGCTTAGAAAATACACAATCTCACCTTTTGTTTTGATTATAATGACCACAAACTCAGAATAATTAGAAAGGAAATGCGGAAGGCTGAAATAACACACAATAAAAGTCTTGAAGCAAATAAAATAATGTGAAAATTGATAAAGAACCCACCCTCATGGGTAGTTTGCTAGAGCAATTTGAAATACACAAACCTCCGTCTCAAGTGCAATGAAGAGAAATCAATACAGTAATGAATAAATTATAAGTATCAACATAATGATTTTGAAGAGCATGTAACTTCAACCGTCGTAACATGCGCAAGAACCAGCACATTCAACAAGAACTTCTATAGTAATACAGCTTTGAGAATGAGAAACATTTGGAGTTGGAAGGGAAACCAAGATATCGCCCAAACACGTTTCGTACAAAGCGAGAAGGATTATATGATTGTCATCAAACACATGCATCCACCAGACCCCAGTTTCATTACACTGATGTTGCTGAGTAATTCAACACTAATGACGATATACAATCGTTCATATTTTGGCCTTATAGAATGAAACCTACAGACACTTCGAGTCTGTACCTGAACGGTTGAACCACATGCTAAACTATATCATACTCACAGTCTACAGCGGGCAAAAGAACACTTACATAAACCAAAGGTAAGCATAGGTTCAATCAAGGCCTAACGGCCACTGAAAGTGAGAATGTTGACTCTACTCTTGAGCCCGCATACAAGGAGCAGAAGGGCTCTACATTCTCACCTTCACATATGACGATATGCAGACCACAAAGAGGCAGAAGGCACGGTCAGCTCTAGATGGTTATTGGTAAGCAATTGACTGTAAACTTCTAAATGCTTCAACTAGTCATTACCCTGCAAATTGGATAAAATACACGAAAACTTGTCAAACAGAAAGCCAATCACACTAATGATAAATTACAATCAATTCCAATAACTAATTAGAAACAACTATGATGCATCCAAGGACCTGTCTACTCCTCGCTTGATGGATCTGAACTTGTAAGCATTTTGAAAATACATCCGTATTGTTGTAGGACGGATATAGTATAGATGTGTTTTTATATTTTTCACTATTTTGGTTTCTAAATGTTATCATGATGATGGGCAGCTTGTATTCTAGGGATAACATAGAAATTGTTATCTTTGGCTCAGTAAGGGCTTGTACAATTTATACATTAAAACTCTGCTGAGAGTTTCACATGTAAAAGAGTATATGGATCGTGTGTGAGGACTTATTTACCCTCCCTCCATTATATATGTGGTTCACCCCACAGTTGTCAACAAGAGTCTTTTGAGTGGTACTGGTAACCCTCTTCCTCACACTGAGGATCAGGGTTCTGAGGTCTAAATACCCTCGCTGTGGTTTTTCTCCATATTGGAGATTTTTCACGATAAATTCTCATTATTCTTATTATTTCCTTCATTCTAGTTTATTCACATGGTATCGGAGAATAGACGTCAAGTTCGTAAGATCTGTGGTTCCCACAAAAAAACAAACCATAAGCCTCGGCAACATCGCATGCCACCGGCTCCTGCTGCCATAGGATTTTCCATGGCGCTGCCTGTGAGAGGGCTTTGTTCTCAGGTCGAATTGAACTTATTCCCAGGTGGCCATTTGTGGGTTCTGCCTGTTCCACTGCAGTTATTTGTGCTCTCTTCATAGAGAACGACATGAATATCAAATTTAATGTGTACTGACTGGTGACATTGATGTTAAACCACAATTTCTACTACAAAAGTAAAAAAGAGCATAAGAATCAAATATAAGACTAGGAATAGGATCTCTATAAAAGTAAAAAGCCTAGACACCTTTTGGGTTAAAGAGTAGTAATCTTAGAAAAAAGCTCAAAACAAAATGTAATAAGTTCTGCTAGCTGAGGCAACGCCTCACCACTGCCTCACTCTGCCATAAGGTGAATGCCTTCATGATATAGGTGATGCTTAAACCTCGAGAAAACACCTCAAGGTGTATGCCTCACCATCTTGAGGTACACTTTTTAAACAATGGCTTCTGCTAGTAGATCATCTAATATCCCAGTTGGTGAAAAAAAGTATCCTTTGATTAAAAAAAGAGTAGCAAGGAATTTTGAAGAAAATACTTGTCAACGAATTCAGCTTCTATGGATAATCAAAAGAATATCAAATCTCTTGCTACTAAGAAGTTTGAAGGTAATTTTTGGCTGTGTGGATTGCTGATAGTGACGCCTCTGATAATGTAATAGGTGCCGGAGAATATTTATTGCGTGGTGAGGGAATCTTATTCACGAAGCCATAGGGTTTTCTTATGTAGAAGACTAACATGTTGGGCAAATTATATAGAGAAGATAAGGATAGATAATACATAAAAGATAACTAATATATTAACACTCCATCTCAAGATGGAGAGTAGATATCTATCATGCTCAGCTTGGAACATCTCTGGTAAGGCCGTCTGGGTCCTTGTAAGTACATATGTCGTCTGATATCCTGAGCTAACATGAGTGATAGAGATGAGGCCCTTATGTATCATGACTCGAGTGTAGTGACAATCTACCTCGAAATGCTAGGTCTTCTCATGGAAGGTTGGGTTATTGGCTATGAAGAGAGCCCGATTGTCGTATTGGAGGTGCATGGGAAGAGACGCCTCAACTGTTAGGTCGGTAAGAACAGATTTGTATGCATGATATCTGTACTTGTCTATGCCATGGCCTTGTTCTAATTCTGCACTGGATTTGACAATCACTGAATGTTTCTTGCTCTTTCATGACACCAATGATCACTCTATGAACACTGCAAAGCCAGAGATAGACTTCCTGTCTTTGAGACACCCCACATAATTTGCATCTACACAAGCTATAACGACAAGGGATGTAACTCTGCTGGATAGAAGATTAATGCAAGGTGAGGCCTTCAGATACGTCAGAGTCATATGTATAGGATCCATATGTGTCTGTCTAAGCTGCTCCATGAACTGATTCACTTTCCTTACTGCAAAGGATATATGTCATGGTGATGGTCACATACAAGAGCTTCCCAACAAGCTTTATGTACCTCTCCTTGTCTACCTCCTCAATGTCATCATCATACAGCTTCATAAGCAGGTCCATGGGAATAGTGGTAGGTGTGAGAATACTTCGATAATTTATTCCATAGAGCCCTCGGGTCTCTTATATAGGGAGAGAGCCCTTGGGTAAATTACATGAGAGAAACATAAAGAAACTGAAATAATAAATAACATCAAAGACGAACAACTATCTCTACACTCCCCCTCAAGATGGAGCATAGATATCTATCATGCTCAGCTTGGAAGAACATCTCTGGAAAGGTCCTCTGAGCAATGGCTTTGTGAATATATCTGCTGTCTGGTCCTCTGAACTGACGTGAGACGTGGAGATGAAGCCCTTCTGAATCATGTCCCTAGTGTAATGACAATCCACCTCTATATGTTTTGTTCTCTCATGGAAGGCTGGATTGTTGGCAATGAATAACGCTGCCTGATTGTCACATTGCAGGTTCATAGGCAACGGAACTTCAACATTCAGATCTTCTAGGACTGCTTTAACCTACATCATTTCTGTGCTTGCCTGTGCCATGGCCCTATACTCGGATTCGGCACTGGATCTCGCTACAACAGTCTGCTTCTTGCTTTTCCAGGAGACTAAAGAGCTTCCTACGAAGATAGCAAACCCAGAAGTAGACTTACGATCCCGTGGACATCCTGCATAATCCGCATCTGCGCAGGCTGAAATAGACAAATCTGTGCCTTTCTTGAACAACAACCCTGTGCCTGGTGAAGACTTCAGATATCTCAATATCATGTACAATGCATCCATATGTACTTGCCTCGGCTGCTCCACAAATTGACTCACCCGGTTTACTGCAAGTGCAATATCCGGTCGAGTTATAGTGATGTATAAGAGCTTGCCCACCATTTCTCTGTACCTTCTCTTGTCCACCTCCTCAGTGTCATCATCGTACAGCTTCATACTTGGATCCATCGGTGTACTTGACGGTCTGCATCCAGTCATTCCTGTTTCAACCAGCAAATCTGTGACATATTTTCTTTGAGTCATCACCATTCCTTGTGCATTTCTTGCAAATTCTATCCCCAGAAAATACCGTATTGTGCCTAGATCCTTTGTAATGAACTGGCTGCCCAACATAGACTTGGTTATCTCAACCCCTTGTGCATCATCTCCAGTAACCAATATGTCATCAACATATACCATAACAACGATGGTACCTCTAGGAGTCTTCCGGACGAACAGTGAGTGATCCGCATTTGATCTTCTGAAACCTTGTTGTTCAATAAGCTGGGAGAGCTTCTGGAACCATGCACGAGGACTCTGCTTAAGGCCATAAATAGCCTTATGAAGTCTGCATACCTTCTGAGTCTCCCCCTCAGCAGCAAACCCGGGTGGCTGCTGCATGTAGACTTCCTCCTGTATATCACCATACAAGAAAGCATTCTTAACATCAAGCTGGAATATGGTCCAGTCACGTACCACTGCAACCGATAGAAGAATGCGAAGGGTAGAATGTCTCGCCACTGGTGAAAAAGTGTCCAGGTAATCTACCCCATATGTCTGTGTAAACCCTCGTGCTACAAGCCTGGCCTTGTATCTGTCAAGACGACCATCTGCATGATATTTGACTGTAAAAACCCACTTGCAGCTCACCACAGACGCACCTGGAGGAATAGGGACTAGAGACCAAGTCCCTCTTGATTGCAATGCACGCATCTCCTCTTCCATTGCTAAACGCCAGCATTCAGTCTTCATGGCATCCTGATATGTCCGTGGAATCTCAACTGACGATACAGCAACGGCAAACTTCTGGAAATCCCCAGTGAGACGATGAAAGGAGACATGAGAGGCTAGGGGATATGAGGCACACTGTCTTCGCTGTTTCCTATGAGCAATAGGCCGGTCCAAGTCATCCAAAACAGTGCTGACCGGTTGATCCTCCTCCTGTGGTAAAGGCTCCTGCACATGTGCATTATTTAACCCATCATTAATATCAGAACATACCTGAGGCGTGCTGGATGGTTGAGATGTAGCTTGAGCAGGGCCCGTGCGTCTCGTGTAGAACTTAGTGAAAGGAACAACTGGGGGTGGTGGTGGTGGCGGCGGGGATGGTGGTGGTGGTGTTGATATTTGGGACTCTGGAGTAGAGGACGGACCCAGGCTTGGAGGTGGTGGAACATAGACTTGGGAGTCTGATGATGTGGAGGAGACCAATCTGTCACCTGCAGGGGAGAAGTACATGACAGGTTCGAAAAATGTAACATCTGCACTCACATAGTACTTGTCATTGACAGGATCATAGCAACGGTACCCTTTCTGTGTCCTGGAGTAGCCCACGAAAACACACTTGATAGCCCTAGGAGATAGCTTATCAAGCCCCGGAGATAAGCGGTGAACAAAAGCGACAGTGCCAAAAACCCGAAGTGTTAATGTAAACAAGTCTCTGTCAGGAAAGAGAACAGAGATTGGAGACTTTTCCCCAAGAACAGTTGTAGGCATTCGATTGACCAGATAACACGCAGTAAGTATAGCATCACCCCAAAAGGTTAATGGAGCACAACTCTGAATAAGTAAAGTGCGAGCAATGTCAAGAAAGTGTCGATGTTTTCGTTCGGCAACCCCATTTTGTTGAGAGGTGTAGGCACATGTGGTTTGGTGGACAATGCCTTTAGATGAAAGGAAGCTAGCAAGAGAGCGAGTGCAGAACTCCAATGCATTGTCAGTACGCACATACTTAACAGTAGATGAAAAAACATTCTGAACTTCATTAATTAGATTTTGAAGAACATTTCCTGCTTCAGATTTATTTTTGAGAAGAAAAGTCCACGACACTCTGGAGAAATCATCAACCACAACTAGATAGAACCTGTGCCCCTGGTGATCCGGGACACGACTTGGACCCCAAATATCTATATGAAATAATTCAAACGGGGAGCTACTGCTCCGACTCTGACGACCGGGGAAGCTAGACCGATGGTGCTTCCCCAACTGCCATGCTTCACACCGAAAAGAAGAACTCGGAGATATCTGAGGCAGGAGGTGACGCATCTTCTGCAGCGGTAGATGACCGAACCGAAGATGCCAGGTGTACGGAGAAACAGAGGCCTGGGTATGCAAGGAGACACCAGCGTAGGAGTTACGAACGAGACGATAAAGGCCATTGTGCTCAGAACCACAGCCAATCACCCTGCCCGTCAGTATGTCCTGAAAAATAACAGACGATGGATCAAAAATAGCACGACAGTGCAAATCACGTGTAATCTGACTAATAGATAAGAGGTTCATAGAGAATTCTGGAGCATGTAGCACATTCTGTAAGTGCATAGAGGGTAGCAAAGCTGTCTCCCCCTGACCGATGATAGGAGACTGAGTGCCATCAGCAATGAGTACAGAGCGACCTGGCTGAACAGCTCTGTATGACTGCAGAATATCTTTCTCACGGCAAAGATGATGGGTAGCTCCAGAGTCGACAATCCATCCTGTGAGGTCATGACTATGAAATGAGGCTGAAGGACTACCTGAGGCACTGGCTGAGGCCGATGTACTGGCTGACGCCGAAGCCGCAACATCAGAAATGTCTGCACCCTCTGATGAAGAAGATTGTGGCATAATATCCCGAAGTCGTGCCACCAACTCTTCGAACCTGTGATCTGGAGTAGATGCTGGTGGACCCTGAACGTGATCAGCTACTCGTGCAGAAGGAGGAAAACCATGCTTGGAATAGCATGTATCCTCCGAATAACCAGTGCGGCGACAATATGAGCACGTAGAGCGTATGCGGCCTCCACGGCCACGTCCACCACTTCCCCTGCCACGAAACGAGGGCGAACCACCACGTCCCCTGGAAACTGCCATTGCTGACGGAGTCGCAGTCGCTGTATTGGATGAAACGGGTACACGACTGAGTCGCCTGTATACCTCTTCTATCGGTGGGATGGTGGCATCTGCCAGTATCTGAGCGCGTGCTGCCTCGTACTACGGATCTAGGGCAGCGAGTAATACGCCAACCATAGTGGCGTTGCGGAACGTCTTCTGCTGTTCCGGCGTGGCTGTAAGCGGAATGGTGCTGTAGAGCTTCTCGAACATGCCACGAAGCGACGTGTACAGGGAATGAAGAGGCTTCCCATTCTGCTTCGTGGTAAATATATCATGCTGCAACTGGAGCATCTTCGTCTCATTACGGACCTGAGAGTACGTCATAGCCAAAACGTCCACATCGCCTTAGCGGTGGGCTGGTGAAGGACATCATTCGCTATCTCCGTCGTGAGCGTACCTGAGAGCCACACCTTGGCGTACGCATCATCCGCCTCCCATGAGGCATAGATTCCTGTCTTCTCCGGCGGTTCATCCTCGGTAAGAATATGTTTCTTACCACACGACTTCATGAGACTGAGGAACTGCATCGCCCATAGTTCGTAGTTCGTCCCGTCCATCTTGACGATTGGTGCCGAACCTTTGAAGGCACCTATGGCGGGCATATCTAGCTTCTGATCTGACATGATGCCGGAGAAGAGCAACTACTGATAGACCAAGAAAATACTGTCTACCAAGACCTTGTAGGATCCAAGTGCATAGGTAGACGATTATGCACTTGAATCAAACATAACGCCGAGTCCTAGGAAGAACGCGGCACAGAGTAGAGGCTGTGAGAGCCTCTACTTGACAAAGACGGCTACTGAAAGGCGACGGCGGCTGCTGGACAGCAGTGGGGGCGTGCCGCTGTGGCTGGCGGCAGGTGCAGGGGCTGGTGGGGGGGGCCTGGCGGCGTTAGGGGGCCGGTGGGGTCGTCCCGGCGGCGTTGAGGTGGCCGCTAGGGAGGCCCTGCGGCAGAGAGGGACCGGTGTGGGGGCCCCGCGACGGTGGAGAGGGCCGTTGGGAAGGCCCTTCGGCAGTGGAGGGGCCGGTGGGAGGGACCCGGCGGCGGTGGGAGGCCGAAACCCTAGAGGGAGAGGTGGGGGGGCCGAAACCCTAGAGGGGGGGGGGGCGGCGGTGGAAAAACCCTAGGTTAGGGTCATGGCTCTGATACCATGTGAGAATACTTCGATAATTTATTCCATAGAGCCCTCGGGTCTCTTATATAGGGAGAGAGCCCTTGGGTAAATTACATGAGAGGTACATAAAGAAACTGAAATAATAAATAACATCAAAGACGAACAACTATCTCTACAGTAGGCATGCAGTCTGCCATGATGTCTCAGAGAGAAGATGTCTAACATACTTCCTTTGGGTCATCACAAGACCTCGTTCCAGATAAACTCCAGTCAAATTTGATGCTCCTCTGGGTCATCACAATTTGTCCACAACTTGTCCACTGGCATAAAATTGCGAACAAAGGCCACAGAAGCACAATCATCACAAGTTGTGAACAAAGGCCACAACGTACAAGATGCCTAACATACTTCACGATCATGCATCAAATTGTGAACAAAGGCCACACAACCAAACACTCGAGGTGTAAGAGAGAATAGGTCCTCGAGAAACGTAATCGAGAAAGGAACATTTTTCCTAAAATAGAAGATGACATACTGTTCACCAAATAGCAAGTTGTGAGAACCGCATCACCCCAGTAAAAGTGAGGAGTACGACTATGAATCACCAGGTCACATCGAGTAAATGATGGTGTTTACATTCAACAACATTGTTCTGCTGAGATACGAAGGCACACGAGGTCTGGTGTATGATGCCAAGAGACACAAGGAACTCGGATAACTGTAAAGTGTAGAACTCTAAGTCATTGTCAGATCGCAAACACTTGGCAGTAACAGAGAAAATGTTCTTTATTTCAATAATAACGGCTTTAATGATATATCTAATCTCAAACTTATTCTTTAACAAAAATCCAAGAAAGTCTAGACTAGTCATCTACAACAAGAAGATAAAAACAGTGTCCCTAGTGATTAGGATTACGACTTGGACCCCAAATATCTAAGTGAATGAGCTCAAATAACTGAGAACTGCTCCAACTCTGACAAGATGGAAAAGAGGAGAGGTGATGCTTCTCAAGCTGGCAAGTTTCACATGCGAAGGAAGATCTCTTAGAGATATGTGGGAGGACATGACACAACTTCTGCATATGAAGGTGGCCAAAACAAAGATACCGCAAGTACAGTAAGATTGGTCCAGTAGGGATAGTAGAGGCAACAACGTGAGGAAGTTGAACCATGTTGTAAAGCTCATGTTGCTTACAACCACCTTCAATCACCCTGCCTGTGAGTATGGCCTAAAACACATGAGAAGAGGGGTCTAAAATGACAGGACAATACAGATCCTTCGTTATCTAACTAATAGAAAGCAAGTACATATGAAAATCATGAGCATATAAAACATTCTGCATGCGCATGGATGGGCATCAAATGCACCTTCTGTTGTCCTATGATCGGTAAGTAAACCCCCAATCGCAATGACGACCCATCTGTCACGGGGTATAGACTTGTAAGAACCAAACTGGGATCTGCCTCCACGCATATGATGGGAAGCATCAGAGTCCACGATCCACTCTGTCATATCTGCCCTGCTACAACTGGTAAAAGCATATGTAATAATTGAGGAGCTCGAAGAGACTCTAGTAGCAGTTGCAACATCTTAGGAACCTGTAGTGGTACTGGCAACATGAGTCGTAATCTTACATATACGAAAGACTATATCATCAAGGTGTTGATCTTCTTGAGGAGTCGAAGTGTCTGGAGGCTCAATCTTCTCTGTCACTCGAGTAGATGCAGGTATCCATGCTTCTGATAGCATGTGTCCTTAGAGTGTCCTGGACGATGATAGTAGGTTCAAGGACCACGCTGACGTCCACCTCCCCTTTCACAGAAACCACACCTTATGAACTGCGTAGACCTGCCGAGATACAATCATCGTTGAGGATGTATGTGTGGTGACATCGGGTGTGATAAGCCTGTTGAGGCGACTGTAAGCCTCCTCCATGGAAAATATGGTCACCCCAGCAAGGATCTGTACGTGTTGCCTCGTACTCTGGATCAAGTTCTACCAATAAAACTCCAACCATCGTGGAGTTAACTGTAGGCCAATTGCTGCTCCGTGAAAATAGTAACGAGCATAAAGCTGTGAAGCTTCTCAAACATGCCTCAAAACAAAGAGTAGAAAGTATGCAGTGGACAACCATTTTGCTTGGCCCAGTATATGTCAAACTCAAGCTGAAGAATATTGACCTCATTCTTTTTTGGGACATAGGTCATTGCCAGAATATCGCACATCGCCTTGGCAGTGGATTGGTTCATAATATTGTAGGCAATCTCTGTGATGAGGGTCTCGAAGAGCCAAACACGTGCATACACATCAGCTTGCCTTCACAAAGCATTGTCCCCAACCTTGTCTGTCAGCTCTGGCTTTGTCATAATGTGCTCCTTGTTATTCCACTGCATAAGGGTCAAAAATTGCATGGACCACAACTCAGTTGGTCCCATTCATCTTAACGATGGGAGCCGAACCCTTGAAGGCACCAGAAGAAGAGAAGATACCAGCCTTAGTTTATGACAGAAGGAATAAAGATCGAAAATGGAACTCCACTGAGAAAGTAGATCGATTCGAACGAGTTTACACGATCACATAGAGGATTGGTTGTACATATAGACTCATACAACCATCCTCATCACTCCTCGATCTGCACTAGGGCCGGAAAACATGTTTTATAGGTCTGAAATCACATTTTCCAGTCAAAATCAGACAGTTTCCGACTGCAATTTTGTGACGGAGAGGAGAGAAATGGGCCTCAGGGTCATAGGGGGCGTTGCGATAGCGTGTGGCTACGACCGGGGAGGGCCCACACAGGTCCGACGATGGCTGGGAAGGCCGTTACGGGGTTCCTACGACGCTTAGCGGCGACGGGGGCCTCCGACGATGGTTAGAGATGCTGTCGACGATGGACTGCATCCCTCTCGGGGACAGGCGACATCTGTTGGAAGTCACGCAAGGCCCCCCTCGACGATGGCGCTTGTTTCAAGAAAGGGCTAGGGCATGGTAGGGCACGAGAACTCCGGTATAGGATCGTCACTCTGATACCATGTTGAGGGAATACAATGACCTGCTTGTTCATGAGGTCCTAGGGTTTTCTTATATAGGAATAACATATTGAGTTGTGGAGAAAACAATGAATTGTTGTGTTTATTCATAAGTCAAGGATCTCTTATATAAAGAGAAAACCCTAAAGAGCGTAAGAGGGAAAAATACATAAAACCCCAAAGGGTTACATGACATATAATTGTAATACTCCCCCTGAAGTTGAAGCATATCTATCGATCATGCCAACTTGGAAACTAAATATATAAGGTGCTTCTTTGGAAGGGCCTTCGTGAAGATGTCTAAGGGTACTAGAAGTGGCAATCTGCACTCCTCGTACTGCATCATGAATGAAATGGCAATCAAGTGTTCTCTCTGCTCATGGAAAATTAGTTTGATGATGATGTACCTTGCAGACTTGTTATCGCAGTATAAGGGAGGTACCATAATAACGATTGACAAGCCAAGTACTATAAGAAAAGAGAAGCCACACGATCTCACAGGTAGCCATTACCCTGTATTCTGCTTCCACAATTGATCTGGAGGCCATTATCTGCTTCTTGCTTCGCTAAGTGATCAGGTTGTCCCCAACAAACATGGCGTAACCGGTAGTGGATCGGCGGTCCTCAAGAGAGCTAGCATAGTCAAAATATGTATAAGCAGAGATATTAGTGTGCCCATTCACCCCATAAAAGAATCTATGTCCAGGAGATTCCTTCAAATATCGAAGGATCAAAAGAACATCATGTCAATGAATGTAAAGGGACTTTTCTATATGTTGGTTGGCTCCACTCACAACATATGATATATCTGGCCTAGTAACAGTGATATAGAGTAATTTTCCTACTAATCTTTTCTACCATCTCATTTCCTTAAATGCTTGATCAATAGATGTGGGATCTTTTATCACTTCTGCAGGGATGCTAGATGGCTTGCATCCAAGTAGTCATGCCTCGGGCAGAATATCGAGGAAATACTTCTTCTATGAAAGATGGAACCCCTTTATAGCACGCATCACCTCAATGCCAAGAAAATAACGAAGTTGGCCAAGATCTTTCATGGCGAAGACCTCCTGTAGAAAAATCGTGGTCTCTCGAATACCAGCTTCATCGTCTCGTGTGACAACCATATCATCAACATAGATAACAAGAATGATGGTGCCAATAAACCATCGTATGACAAAGACAGAGTAGTCAGATGTCGTCCTCTGAAAGCCAAGTGTACTGATCTCAATAGTGAGCATATCAAATCATGCCACAGGACTCTACTTAGCCTTGCGTAGTCGGCATACACACTCCCCCTCAACTACATAACCCGGTGGTTGCATCATGTAGACCCTCCTCCTCAAGATCACCATAAAGAAATGCGTTCTTCACATCAAGTTGGTTAAAAGAGCAAGCCTTGTTGGCAGCAACAGAGAATGGTACGTATCGATCACATTCTGGCAACGAGTGAGAAGGTCTCAAAATAATCAACCTCAAAGGTTTGTGTAAACCCTTTGGCAACTAGGTTGTCTTTCAACCTGTCAATAGATCCATTAGGCGTTTGTTTGGTCGTGAAGATCCATCTACAAGGCACAGGACGAACTCCCAGGTGGGGGGCATGACACAAGATCCCACATGCCTCGGGAGGTAAGGGCACCCATCTCCTCATCTATGGCATGTGACCAATCATGATCATGTATTACACTAAGATGATCTCTGCGGATGGAAATAACATTCAGAGCATTTGCATATCTTGTCATAGCCAGATAAAGCACCAATAGAAGTAAAATGTGATATGGGGTGATAAGTGCATTGCCTATTTTGTATATGAAGAGCTATTGTAAGCTCCTCATGTACATTTAGGGTAGCAGTGGTAGGAGCACTCGAAGTGGTCATCATCATATATAAAAGGGATATGAAAAGATGCAGACATCATTGTAGAAGGTAGAGAGGTACGCTAGGAAATATAAACTATTGGTGGAAGAGGGAGGTCCAGAGGAATGTCACTTACAACCTGTGTGAAAAACTTTCTGCTCAAAGAAGGTGACATCAACAGACACATATTATCGACATCCAACAGGATCATAACAATGATAGCCTTTCTGGGTATGAGAGTACCCAAGAAAGGCGCATTTGATAGCTAGAGGTGATAATTTGTTAGTTGCATGGAAGTTAGGAACAAATGCGATACAACCAAAGATTTGTACAAGTATAGGAAAAGGAGACTCAGTAGGGTATAGTTATGAGAATAAAGTTCCCCCTCTTAGAACTGACGAAAGAACACGATTAATGAAATAGATTGCAATAAGGATGTCATCCCCTAATAGTATTTGGGAACACTCAATGTGACTAAGGAGAGATTTGGAAACATTTAATAAGTGTTAGACTTTCCTTTCTGCTACCACATTTTGTTGTGAGGTATATGGATAGGAGGTTTGGTGAAACAGTCCCCTGAGATGCAAAGAAAGATGTCAAGTCATGTTCGGTTAACTCAAGAGCATTGTCAGTCCGAATTATCTTAACACAAGTAAAAAAGAAGTTCTTAACATATTAAAAGAAATTTCTACCAATCTTATTAATCTCTTTATGCTCCTTCATTAGATACGCCCAAGAAGATCGACTATAATCATCAACGAAGACTATAAAATAACGATCACCACTTAATGTTCGGGTAGGACAAGGTCCCCAAACATCACAATTAATAAGATGAATAGGACTAGTACTACGGGACTCGGTACAAACATGAAACGAAGTTCGATGATGTTTCCCAAACTCATACGCCTTGCATTGAAAGGGCTTGAAAGTATAGAGTTCAGGAAACATCATGGAGGTGGTCTTGGAAGAGGGCTGCCCAAGGCGTAAGTGTCATAGGAGTGGGTCTTAGAAGATGGACGTAGCATTGACAAACTTGGAGTCTGAGGGTATGTCAAGATAATATATGTCATTCTTCTCATGACCCTACCAAATATCACACGACAATTAAGCTCAACACAAAACTATGAACATATAATAAGCTAAGAGGGAAATCAAGAGCACAGTGGACCTCAAACAGTAGAAGCTTGGAAGAAAACGTCATTATCCTAACAGTAGTAACCAGTTATTGAGTCCCATTAGCGACTCGAACTGACTTCATGGACGAAGATGATGCAGAGAAAGTTAGCAAACTACCTTCTCCGATCAGATAAGCAGAGGCACCGGAATTAATAATCCAAGTCGAAGTAGGAGTGATGGCAGAGTTGGCTACTGTACTTGAAGGAGCAGCCAGAGCGACAATGGTAGTGTCACTAGAGGTAGTAGTATTGGGAGTCTGAAGAATCTGCATCAGACGCGAGTAATCTACGTCATTAAGATAGACTATCTTGCCATTGGAGGTTGCTACAAGCAACACCTCTTCCACATCATAGACGCCCTCGTAGGCATTATTGGCATGATAAGGAGGCATGCCAAACTTCTGCTAGCATCTTTCGGACAGGTGGTTTCACCGACCACAGTGAGTGCATGGGGTAGTAGAGTCTCACCTATGACAACATCGAAAGTCGTGTCATCGTCCACGGCCACAACCTAAGCACGCCTAAATCCTCCTCGAAATTCGTATTTGCATCCTCTCCCAGATGAGCTATATGCGCCGAGTTCTCTGTTGAAGGAAGGCGTGAGGCCGTGCAACAGATGACAGATGTCTCCAATTCTTCAAGTCAGCCAAAGATGCCCTTCATCATTGGTAGTGTGTTGGATATACGAAATTGCTCCTTCACTGCATGGTACCTAGAAAGCATGCCGTCAAGAAAACGATATACTTGCCAGTTAGAACGCTCGTGTACCGATTTGGTAGAACATGATGGCTGAAATATCGCAAGCTTCTCACACAGGCTGGAGAGATGCCTTCAGTACTCAATAAGGATGGAATCACCCTGAGATGCTAACCTGGTTTGCATGTAAATATTCGCGAAGCGTGACTTCATCTTCTTATGGGAGTATGTCTACTCGAGATCCTCCTACATTTCCTTTATCATGCTTTGTAAATAAGATTTGATGCAATGTGGGCCTCAACACTGTTGGTCATCCAGTTGATAATCAAGAGTTGTATGCATGTCGATTATTGTACTTTTTATCCTTTTCATCTAAAGGATCTTAAGTTAGGAAATAGAGTTTTCTCTGACCACCAATGAACGCTATAAAAGATCGAGACTAGAGCACGTAACTTTCTGTGCTCTGAAGTTTAGTAACTTGTGCCATAATATTTGTGGCCAAGGGCTTTGTTTCAATAGAAAGAGGTGTCATGGTGATCTTAGAAAAAAAAGGAGAGCGTGTGATTGACTAAGGATACATACAAGGACTAATAGTTGCCCTAAAACTCATTTTTGGACGCGCAAGAGTTCTGAAAAACACATTCCACAATAGTTCAACAGAAAAACAAGGGCCTTACAGTAATAGTGGTGGTCCTTGGAGGCTCCAGCGGTAGCGTGTAGTCCCTAGAGGGACGCTGGCTGGGCCTGTGAGGGCCCATGGATGGTTGTTGCAACATCTGCGGCGGCCTTGGGAGCTGCGACAACCCTGGGATGGATGCAGTTGCTGCTGCTACAGCCTAAGGATTGCTAACGGTGGCCTTGAAGGGTGCCGCAATAGAACCAGACCCCCTTAGGGGCTGACAACACCCTAGAAGGAGCCAGCGCAGGGCCCTAGGCGAGGAAGAAAGGCTCGTGCAGGTACGGAGAAAGGATTGAAGGTGGCAGCGGGATGGACTTAAGTCAGAACCCTGGTCTAGGACCGCTGCCTTAATACCATATGGAGAAAAGAATGAATTGTTGTGTTTATTCCATAGGGTCTCTTATATAGAGATGAAACCCTAGAGAGCCTAGAAGGGAAAAACACACAAATACCCCAAAGGGTTACATGACATAAATATAATAACTCTAACATGGGAAAATTGCATAGAGAAGACAAGGAGAAGAGATAATATATAAAAGACACAAAAGATAACTAATATCTCAACATTGAGTACAAACTATCATCTGGGAGAGACAAAAGTATTGTTGCAGATGGATCCCCTGCCAGTGTTGCAAGAAAGGGCAATATTTGTTTTTGATTGTTTCCTTGCTTTACACGACCCAAATTCTCCAATAAATTTACTCTCTCGAAATTTTTTTGAAGGAATTCAACTACAGAATATTTTTTGATAAAGGTTCTTCTATGTTGTAGGTTTTGTGATATGGAGGAAAATTGGGTCTGATTTCTTTTCCACACAGATTGTTCAATTTTGTATTTAACTGGTCAATACAGATTGAGTTACAGTTATGTTTTGATTACACATTGGCATGAATGCCTAGATCATGTTATTTTTTTAAAATTAAGTAATGCCAAAGATTTTTCCTATGCCAAAAGTTGTTCCTAATTTGTGAAGTTTGTCAGCAGGCTCAACAAACCTGTATTATTTTTCTTTCCTTAAAAAGTAAATTTAATTATGCTAATGAACTAGTTCATTCTAAGTTTGGAGACCTTGTAATATGACAAATTAGGAAGGATACAATTATTTTATAAGATTTACTGATAATTGTACTAGACATACTGTGTATATCTCCTTAGAAATTGATGTGAAATGTCATAGATTGTCAATGGAATTTATTCAGTAGGTTAAATGACAACATGAAATGTACTAAGCCTTCTCCCACTGTAAGTAGGTTAGCTACATGGATTCAATCTCAAATCCATGCTGAAAGATTCGACTATATTTTACACTGACCGTCGACTACCTAACGCAACCCCTGCAAGAGTGAGATTTGAACACTGGTATTTTGTATGGTAGACACACTGTACTACCACTAGACCATTAAGCGGGTACTGTAGAGAGAGTTGATCGTCTTTTATGTTATTTATTATTTCAGTTTCTTTATGTACCTCTCATGTAATTTACCCAAAGGCTCTCTCCCTATATAAGAGACCCGAGGGCTCTATGGAATAATAATCTCAATACTCTTTTACCCTAACATGGTATCAGAGCCCTAACCCTAATCTAGGGTTTCTCTCCACCGCCGCCCACCCCCCCCCCCCACCCCCGCCGACTCTCTCCCACCGCCGCCGCCCCCAGGGCGCCGCCCAGGGCTCCGCCGCCGCCCCCAGGTTTCCGCCCAGCCCCCAGGGGCCGCCGACCAGTCCCGGGACCCTCTCCTCGTCCCGCACACGCGCCGCCAGCCCCCCACCTTCCGCCCCGACTTCCTCCAGCCGCCGCCGGGGGCTGTCTACACCATCCAGCCCTCGCCCAGCCTCCGACCAGTCCCCGCCCAGCCACCATCTTCCTTGGTAGAGGCTTCCGGAGCCTCTACTTGTCGCCGGGTGCCGCTTCTTCACTCGGTCTCGGATAAATGATGGATTCAAGTGCATAACGTCTACATATGCACTTGAATCCTTAAAGTCTTGGTAGACAACTTCTACTTGGTCTATCAATAGTCGTTCTTCTCTGGCATTATGTCCGAACAAAAGCTCGATATGCCCGCCATAGGTGCGTTCAAAGGTTCCGCACCGATCGTCAAAATGGACGGGACAAACTACGAACTGTGGGCGATGCAGTTCCTCAGTCTCATGAAGTCCTGTGGTAAGAAGCATATTCTTACCGAGGATGAACCGCTGGAGAAGACAGGAGTCTATGCCTCATGGGAGGCTGATGATGCGTACACCAAGGTTTGGCTCTCAGGTACGCTCACGACAGAGATAGCGAATGATGTTCTTCACCAGCCCACCGCCAAGGCGATGTGGGATATTTTGGCCATGACGTACCCTCAGGTCCGCAACGAGACGAAGATGCTCCAGCTGCAGCATGATATATTTACCACGAAGCAGAATGGGAGGCCTCTTCATTCGCTATACACGTCGCTTCGTGGTATGTTCGAGAAGCTTTATAGCACCATTCCGCTCACAGCCACGCCGGAACAACAGAAGACGTTCCGCAATGCCACTATGGTTGGCGTTTTACTCGCTGCCCTAGACCCGGAGTACGAGGCCGCACGCTCTCAGATCCTAGCAGATGCCACTATCCCGCCGATGGAAGAGGTATACAGGAGGCTCAGTCGTGTACCAGTTCCATCTACTACAGCGACTGCACCTCCGTCTGCAATGGCAGTTTCCAGGGGACGTGGTGGTTCGTCCTCGTTTCGTGGCAGAGGAAGTGGTGGACGTGGACGCCGTGGTCGCATACGCTCCACGTGTTCATTCTGCCGCCGTACTGGTCATTCGGAGGATACTTGCTATTCCAAGCACGGCTTCCCTCCTTCTGCACGTGTCGCGGATCATGTTCAGGGTCCTTCAGCTCCTGCTACAGATCACAGGTTCGAAGAGTTGGTGGCACGACTTCGTGATATCATGCCACAATCGTCGCCAGAGGGTGCTGAAGTTTCTGATGTTGCAGCCTCGGCATCCGCTAGTACATCCGCCTCTGCCAGTGCCTCAGGTAGTCCTTCTGTCTCACCTCATGGTCATGATCTCACAGGATGGATTGTCGACTCTGGAGCTACCCATCATCTATGCCGTGAGAAAGATATTCTGCAGTCCTACAGAGCTGTACAGCCTGGTCGCTCTGTACTCATAGCTGATGGCACCAATTCTCCTATCATCGGTCAGGGGGAGACGGCGTTGCTTCCCTCTATGCACTTACAGAATGTCCTACATGCTCCAGAATTCTCTATGAACCTCTTATCCATTAGTCAGATTACACGTGATTTGCACTGTCGTGCTATTTTTGATCCATCGTCTGTTATTTTTCAGGACATACTGACGGGCAGGGTGATTGGCTGTGGTTCTGAGCACAATGGCCTCTATCGTCTAGTCCGTAACTCCTACGCTGGTGTCTCACTGCATTCCCAAGGCGCCGTATCTCCGTACACCTGGCATCTTCGGTTCGGTCATCTGCCCCTGCAGAAGATGCGTCACCTACTGCCTCAGATCTCTCCGAGTTCCTCCTTTCGTTGTGAAGCATGTCAGTTAGGGAAGCACCATCGATCTAGCTTCCCAGGTCGTCAGAGTCGGAGCAGTCGCTCCTCGTTTGAATTACTTCATGTAGACATTTGGGGTCCAAGTCGTGTCCCAGATCATCAGGGGCACATGTTCTATTTAGTAGTGGTTGATGATTTCTCTAGAGTGTCCTGGACGTTTCTTCTTAAAAATAAATCTGAAGCAGGAAGTGTTATCCAAAATCTTATTAATGAAATCCAGAATGTTTTCTCTTCAACTGTTAAGTATGTGCGAACTGATAATGCATTGGAGTTCTGCACTCGCTCTCTTGCTACCTTTCTTTCTTCAAAAGGCATTGTTCATCAAACCACATGTGCTTACACCTCACAACAAAATGGGGTTGCGGAACGAAAGCATCGACATTTTCTTGATATTGCTCGCACATTACTCATTCAAAGTTGTGCCCCATTGTCTTTTTGGGGAGATGCTATACTTACAACATGTTATCTAGTCAACCGAATGCCTACAACTGTTCTTGGGGAAAAGTCCCCAATCTCTGTTCTTTTTCCAGACAGAGATTTGTTTGCACTTACACCTCGGGTCTTCGGCACTGTTGCGTTTGTCCATCGCTTATCTCCAGGACTTGATAAGCTTTCTCCTAGGGCTATCAAGTGTGTTTTTGTGGGTTACTCCAGGACACAGAAAGGATACCGTTGCTATGATCCTGTCCATGACAAGTACTATGTGAGTGCAGATGTTACTTTTTTCAAACCTGTCATGTATTTCTCACCTGCGGGTGACAGATTGGCCTCCTCCACTTCTCCAGATTCCAATGTCTTTGTTCCACCACCGCCAAGCCTGAGTCAATCATCTACTCGACCAACACCACCACCACCACCACCACCTCCTCCAGTTGTCCCTTTCACTAAGTTCTATACGAGGCGGACAGGCCCAGCTCAAACTACAAGTCAACCATCCAACACGCCTCAGGTTTGTTCTGAAATTAACACTAACGATGGCTTAGATAATGCACCTGTGCAGGAACCTTTACTATAGGAGGAGGAGCAACCGGTCAGCACAGTCTTGGATGATTTGGACCGGCCCATTGCTCATAGGAAGCAGCGCAGACAGTGTGCCACATATCCCCTTGCCTCTCAAGTCTCCTTTCATCGACTCACTGGGGATTTCCAGAAGTTTGCAGCTGCTGTCTCGTCAGTTGAGATTCCGCGGACATATCAGGATGCCTTGAAGATTGACTGCTGGCGCCTTGCAATGGAAGAGGAAATGCGTGCTTTGCAATCTATGGGAACTTGGTCTCTTGTCCCCATTCCTTCAGGTGCCTCAGTAGTAAGTTGCAAGTGGGTTTTTACAGTGAAATATCATGCGGATGGCCGTCTAGACAGGTACAAGGCCAGGCTTGTTGCACGGGGATTTACTCAGACATATGGTGTAGATTATTTGGATACCTTCTCACCGGTGGCGAGACACTCTACCCTTCGCATCCTTCTTTCGGTTGCAGTGGTACGTGACTGGACCATATTCCAGCTTGATGTTAAGAATGCCTTCTTGTATGGTGATCTACAGGAGGAAGTCTACATGCAGCAGCCACCCGGGTTTGCTGCTGAGGGGGAGACTCAGAAGGTGTGCAGACTTCATAAGGCTATCTATGGCCTTAAACAGAGTCCTCGAGCATGGTTCCAGAAGCTCTCCCAGCTTATTGAACGACAGGGGTTCAGAAGATCAAATGCGGACCACTCACTGTTCGTCCGGAAGACCCTAGAGGTACCATTGTTGTTATGGTATATGTTGATGATATATTGGTTACTGGAGATGATGCACAGGGGGTTGAGATAACCAAGTCTATGTTGGGCAGCCAGTTCATTACAAAGGATCTAGGCACAATACGATATTTTCTGGGGATAGAATTTGCAAGAAATGCACAAGGAATGGTGATGACTCAAAGAAAATATGTCACAGATTTGCTAGTTGAAACAAGAATGACTGGATGCGGACCTTCAAGTACACCTATGGACCCGAGTATGAAGCTGTACGATGATGATACCGAGGAGGTGGACAAGAGAAGGTACAGAGAAATGGTGGGTAAGCTCTTATACATCACTATAACTCGACCGGATATTGCCCTTGCAGTAAACCGGGTGAGTCAATTCATGGAGCAGCCGAGGCAAGTACATATGGATGCCGTGTACATGATATTGAGATATCTGAAATCTTCCCCAGGCACAGGGTTGCTATTCAAGAAAGGTACAGATCTGTCTATTTCAGCCTGTGCAGATGCAGATTATGCAGGATGTCCAAGGGATCGTAAGTCTACTTCTGGATTTGCTATCTTCATAGGAAGCTCTTTAGTCTCTTGGAAAAGCAAGAAGCAGACTGTTGTGGCGAGATCCAGTGTCGAATCCGAGTACAGAGCCATGGCACAGGCAAGCACAGAAATGATGTGGGTTAAAGCAGTCTTAGAAGATCTGAATGTTGATGTTCCCTTGCCTATGAACCTTCAATGTGATAATCAGGCAGCATTATTTATTGCCAACAATCCAGCCTTCCATGAGAGAACCAAACACATAGAGGTGGATTGTCATTACACTAGGGACATGATCCAGAAGGGCTTCATCTCCACGTCTCATGTCAGTTCAGAGGACCAGACAGCGGACATATTCACTAAGCCATTGCTCAGAGGACCTTTCCAGAGATGTTCTTCCAAGCTGAGCATGATAGATATCTATGCTCCATCTTGAGGGGGAGTGTAGAGAGAGTTGATCGTCTTTTATGTTATTTATTATTTCAGTTTCTTTATGTACCTCTCATGTAATTTACCCAAAGGCTCTCTCCCTATATAAGAGACCCTAGGGCTCTATGGAATAATAATCTCAGTACTCTTTTACCCTAACAGGTACACATGACAACATGAAAAAAAACTTTCATTCTAATATTGAATAAGAATTTATTACTAATTTTATTTAAATTCAAATAAATAACAAGGGGATAATTCATAAAGCTTCTTATGATTATTATTCTCAATAGAATGGCATGGGCGAAAGAAAAATATACGTATTCTTGAAATCACTCGGGCTTTACTTTTTCTGAAAAATACACAGAAGAAACACTGGAATGAAGCTGTTCTTATTAGCATGTATTTAATGAAGCACATGCCCTACAGAGTTATTGATGGTGTTTGAGGATTTTAGGATTTGAGGATTTTAGAGGGTCTTCAAATAAGTTTACTTTGTACTCACTAACGGCACTAGCCTAAAAAACTAGAGAAATTGGGATACTAAAGGTCTTTTCTTGGCTACAGGATACACGTGTTTTAGTTCCTATTCAGGAAGAATTATTGTCATAAAAGATGTTACTTTCTTTGAAAAAGAGGCTTTTTTCCGGGAGCTCTTCAAGCGAAGAATAAATTCAAATAGGATCACAATTTACATTTCTTATGTGAGATTGGTTTGCAAGGGGAGCCTCATTATATAGAAACCAGATTCTCGAAAAAAACTACGAGGAAAGCAACGCCCTAAAAAAGATGTCAATCCCAATCCCCTTTGAGTCCATGTCGGGTAATCCAAGTCAAGAACTCTCTTATGAATAAATAGAGTTCTTTGATGAATATGCTGATAGAGTCTAGAGATTGGGAAACTGTTGTTGAGCAAATGAAGGGTGCCATTTGTAATAGACAAGAAAAGCAGGTAATCAACATGCCAGCGAGATCTGCATGTTGTAGTTTGCATCTGATTTGCAGATATGTCTCCTAATCTAATCTCAGTACTTCCTATAATTATTTTATCACGTCTATTGGCTCTACTGATGTCTTGAGGAATGTCAGTGATGCTAGAGTTATCCTAATTGGTGTCCAACTATGCAGGATAAGATACATGTTCTTATAGATCAATGATACCTTGGAGCTTTTTTTTATCTCAAAACGAGTCTATCATGTTGTTATAGAAAATAATATTTATGTATATGTTATTTCCTTCCTTTGTCCATTTGTTATAACATAGAGGAGACCAGAACCTTGACACCCTCTTGACACACAAACCTTACCCGCTGGCCTCCCTCCTCAGCCACCACGCACTTCTGCAACTCCCACTGCCACTGCACAACACTTAACAACACGCCACCGCATCTTCGCATGGGCCAGCACCGCCACGCGGGACCCAGGCCCAAAGAAGCGCATCTTCAAGCCTCTGCGTGGGCCCTCGCGTCTAAGCATATCGTCTACGTGAATCTTTCAACTGTTTATGCGCTAATTTTGAAGAATTCCAAGGCGATTTCAGGCCTCTAAACCCAATCTGCTCGCCTTAGAGCACCTCCGAGAATGGTGGGAAAGATTGTACTCTCAAAATTCAGATTGTTCTACCACCCAGTCATGTCCTTTCCGGATTCCTTCGTTCATCATGACAGAGAGCACGATCAATATATCCTCCTCCGAGGCCTTCAAAGGTCCAGTGCCTATCATCAAGAGCAATGGGACCAAGTACGAACTAGGAGCTAAGCAGTTCATGAGTAACATGCAGAGCACAACAAAAAACATATCGTGATGCAACATGAGTTGGCAGGTAAGACTAGGACGAATGCTTCGTGGAAGCAAGACAATGCATGTACACGTGTTTGGATCTTTGATTCTCTTACAACAGATGTACCTAGATAATATACATTAGCCCACTGCCAAGGTAAATCAGAACATTCTCACCGTCACATATTCTCAAGCGAAGAATGAGACAGATTTTCCAGCTTCAGTATGACATCTTGACAACAAAGCATGATGTGTACCCTATCCATGCATTCTATACTTGGTTGAGGGGCATTATCGAGAAGTGTTGGAGAAAAATAAGAGACGTGTTTATTCCTGTAACCCTAGGCTCTCTTATATAGGGGAGAGACCTATGGGTAAATTTACATAAGATAGACATAAAGGAATAATATATCTGGAAAGATACAAGAGAATGTAGAAATATCTCAACACTCCCCTTCAAGATGGAGTATAGATGTCAATCATGCTCAGCTTGGACGAGCACTTCTTAAATGGCCCCCTCAATACTGTCTTGGTAAAGATATCTGTTGTTTGCACTCCTGAACTAACAAGAGAAGTAGAAATCAAACCCTTCTAGATCATATCTCTAGTATAATGGCAGTCTACCTCAACATGTTTCGTTCTCTCATTGAATGCGGGTTATTGGCGATAAAAAGAGTAGCCTGATTGTCACACTGGAGGTGCATGGGAAGAGGCAACTCTATAGTCAGGTCAGTAAGAGCAGATCTGACCCACATCATCTCCCTGTATTCTGACTCAGCACTCGATCTGCATCAAACCAGGGAATTCCCTTTAAACACAACAAAGCCCGAGGTAGACTTTCTATCCTTTAGACATCCAGCATAATATGCATCTACACATGCTATAACTGAGAGAGAAGTGCCACTGCTGAAAAGAAGTCATGTACCAGGTGAAGTCTTCAGGTATCTCAGAATCATATGGACTGCATCCATATGTACCTGTTTGGGTTGCTTCATAAATTGACTTACTTATCTCAGGCCTGGTGATGGTCACATATAATAGCTTACCAACAAGCTCCATGTACCTCCTCTTGTCGACCTCCTCTGTGTCAACATCATATAGCTTCATGCTCGGATCAATAGGAATAGTGACCCAGGAAGTCCTCTTGTCGACCTCCTCTGTGTCATCATCATATAGCTTCATATAGCTTCATGCTCAGGACATCACGCAGATGTCCAATATCCTTGGTCACAAACTGCTGACCCTGGAAGTCCTTGGCGTCCTAAATGCTCTGTTTGTCATCGCCTGTAACAATAATGTCATCAACGTACACAAGATGACAATAGTACCTCTCTGGGTCTTCTGCACAAACAAGGAGTGATCCACAGTCGATCGCACAAACCCCTGTTTCTCTATCAAGTCTGAGAGCTTATGGAACCATGCTCTTGAAGTCCGCTTAAGGCAATAAATAGCCTTGTGTAGCCTATACACCTTCTGGCACTCCCTCAGCAGCAAACCCAGGTGACGGCGGCATGTAGACCTCCTCATGCAGATCACCATAGAGGAAGGTATTCTTTACATCAAGCTGATACAGGGGCCAATCTCGTGTTATAACAACTGAAAGTAGAATACACCGAGTAGAATGTCTGGACTAGAGATGAAGTATTTGATAGTCTACCCCATATGTCTGGGTGAACCCACGTGCCACAAGTCTCGCCTTGTAGCGATCCACACTGCCATCTGCACGTTGTTTCACAGTGAACACCCATTTGCATCCACAACGGACGCATGACTCCACGTACCACGTGACTGTAGCGCAACCATTTCCTCCTCCATAACCAAGTACCAACGACTATTCTTCAACAGCTCCTCGTAATTCCGTGGAATTTCTACAACAGATAGAGCCGCTGTAAATTTCGGAAAATACCCTATTAGATGATGAAAGGAGACCTAAGAAGCTCGGGGGTAGGAAGCACAAGATCGCTTCCGCTTTCGAACATCAATAAGGAATATCCAGTTCAGAGGGAACACCCCCCATCTGTGTGCTATTTTCCTGCAATGATTCCTGCATAGATATATCTCCAGACCTATCGTTAGAAGCTATGTTATCAAAACAAACTTGTGGCTCTGTGGATGATGGGCGATGACCATGAGCGAAGCAGTCTGACGAGTGTAGAATTTAGGTAAAGATGGAATAAGTGGCGCATGGGACTGGGTAGCTAGAGGGGTGGAGGGGATGGAGGTGGTGGTGGTGGTGGAGGAGTTGGTGGAGGTGGTACAATAGGCACATGAGGATGTGGTATGGAGACATCATCATCTGAGTTCGATGAAGCCAACCTATCACCTGTAGACGAGAAGTCTCACATACTAAAAAAATGTGACATCATCGCTGATATAGTATTTTTTGCGCAAATGATCATACACCGATATCCCTTCTAAGTCCTGGCGTATCCAACAAACACACATTTGACAACTCTAGAAGCGAGCTTGTCAAGACCAGGAGTCAATTGGTGAATAAAAGCAACAGATCCGAACACACAAGGAGTGAGTGAGAATAACTCCTTCTCAGGAAAAGCTATGGAGAAAGGAATTTCCTCACCCAAGAAAGATGACAGCATACGGTTAACCAAATAGCATGCTGTGAGAACTGCATTACCCCAAAACGAATGTTGTGCACGACTTTAAATGAGAAGAGTTCGAGTGACATCAAGAAGATGACGATGTTTTCTGTCAGCAACACCATTTTAATGAGAGGTTTAAGGACAAGATGTTTGATGAATAATCCCTCTAGATGAAAGAAAATGAGATAGATCGTGAGTACAAAATTCCAACGCATTATCAGTCCGCACAAACTTCACAAAGATAGAGAAAACATTTTGCACTTCAGTAATAAAGGTTTTGATCACATCCCCTGCTTCAAATTTATTTTTCAAAAGAAACACCCATGATAATCGTGAAAAATCGTCCACAGCTACAAGATAAAATCTGTCCCTGGTGATCATGCACACGACTCGGACCCCAAATGTCAACATGAAATAACTAAAAAAGGGAGCTTCTGCTCCGACTCTGAAGACTAGAAAAGGCAAACCGATGGTGCTTTCCCAACTGACAAGTTTCGAACTGAAAGGAAGAACTAGGTGAAATCTGCGGCAGCATCTGACATATCTTCTGAAGAGGGAGATAACCAAATCGGAGGTGTCAAGCGAACAGAGAGACTGATCCAGACAAATGAGAAGATATGCCTGCATAGGGAGTTCGAACCAGGCGATAAAGACCACCCTGTTCACGGCCACACCCAATCGCTTTGCTCGTAAGAATGCCCTGAAAAACAAGAGACGATGGGTCAAAAATAGCTCGACAGTGCAAATCCTTTGTAATCTGACTTATAGAAAGCAATTTCATATAGAAATCTAGAGCATGTAGCACATTCTGCAGACGCATTGAAGGCGTCAAAGTGATCTCCCCATATCCTGTGATCGGGGGAATGAGTCCCATTAGCTATCACAACTCTTCTCCCTGGTGGAACCTGCTTGACGTAAGCTGATGTTTGTCTCCACATAGATGATGTGTTGCACAGGAGTCCATAATCCACTATGTAATATCAGATCCAAGACAGGATGTAAAAGCATAAGTACCTAAGGTGATGGTTGTGGCACAGGTACTGGCAGAAACTGAGGCTACCACATCTGAATGATCTCCTGAAGATGGTGAAGCGGAAGGAGGTATAATATTCCTCAATCTGGCTACGAGGTGATCAAACCTCTGATATAGAGTAGAAACAACAGGAGACTCAAACTGCTCTGCAACGCGGGCTGATACTGGGAACCCATGCTTGGAATAGCATGTCTCCTCGGTATGACCTAGGTGATGATAGAAAGTACAGGGCTGACGAGTGTGGCCTCCTCTTCTACGAAGTTCGCATCCGCAAAAGGTAGAATGACCTCCTCTTCCTCGAGAGGCTGCCATGGCCGAGGAAGTCTGTCAAGAGGCTGTGGAAGGAATAATAATCCTGCTGAGCATGCGGAACGCTTCCTCCATGGGGGGAATAGTGGCATCCGCTAGAATCTGGAAGCGAGCAACATCATGTTCAGGGTCAAGAGTTGTTAGGAATACCCCTACCATGGTAGCATTTCTATATTTCTTTTGCAGCTCTGGAGTTGCCGTTAGAGGCATGAAACTATGGAGCTTCTCAAACATCCCACCAATGGATGTATACAATGAATGTAGAGGACAAATGTTCTGCTTGATAGTGAATATGCCATGCTGGAGTTGGAGAATCTTCGTCTCGTTCCTCGCTTGATAATATGTTGCCGCAAGGATATCCCACATCGCCTTAGCAATAGGCTGATGTAGCACATTCATTGGCGATCTCGATCGTCAATGTACAAGAGAGCCAAACGTTGGCATAAGCGTCATCTGCCTCCCACGAGGCATTTATCCCAGCCTTCTCCACCGGATCCTCCTCGGTAAGAATATGTTTCCTACCATTTGACTTCATAAGGCTCATGAACTGCATAGCCCAGAGCTCATAATTTGTCCCGTTCATTTTGACAATAGGCGCTGGACCTCTGAATGTGCATGTGGCAAGTTCATCGACTTTGTTCTCAGACATATTGCCGAATGAAGAAATCTAGGGTTTTGTAGACCAAAGATAAGGCTGGAAAGTAGAGTTAGGATTTCGACTTCGAGAGCTCCGGTCTAGAACCGCCGCTCTGATACCATGTTGGAGAAAAATAAGAGACTTGTTTATTCATGTAACCTTAGGATCTCTTATATAGGAGAGAGATCTATGGGTAAATTACATAAGATAAGACATAGAGAAATAAAATAACTGGAAATATACATGGGAATGTAAAAATATCTCAACAAGAAGCTTTATAGCTACATGGCTTGGAATACGAGGATTGAGCAACATATGTCATACATGAACTTTCACGGTGGTGGGTGTGTTTCTTGCAGCTCTTCGTTCCTAGTATGATGGCGCTCGTTGCCAGCTCCTTACCGACATTACCATGCATCCCCGCAACTACTAATCAGATATCCTCTGGTATGGTCACATCTTGCAACAAATGAGGTTGGACACAGTTCAGAGGATGCGGTGTCCGTGACAAAGGAAGTGGTTGCTCTTGCTTGTAATGCATGTACTGCAACCGTATAGGGTACATTGAGGATACATGCTATCGGAAGCATGAGCACACCATATCTGCCCACGTCGATGGGTAGTTTAAGCTCACTACCACTCCTGATAAAGAATTGTCCTTCCTCACTCCCCGTGTGTTTGGCTCGGCTGCCTTTGTCCACTAGTTGTCTTCAGGGATTGACAAGCTCTCTCCTAGGGCAATCAAGTGTGTCTTCGTCGGGTACTCAAGAACATAGAAGGGGTACAAGTGTTATGATCCATTGCGCAGGAGGTATCTTGTTAGTGTTGATGTTACCTTTTTCGAATCTTTTATGTACTTCTCATCTACAGGTGATCAGTTGGTATCCTCTGATACTAATGATGCTATATACATGCCACCACTACCATCACCTCTACCACCTCCATCGCTACCATCTCCTACACCTCCTGTCACTGTGCATGTTTCACCACTGCAATTCCACTATATCCGTCGGCCTGCTTCTGCTCATGGTCACCGCTCATCATCTAGCTCGCCTGAGGTATGTTCTGAGACTATTAATATTGCTGGATCTGATGATTTCCCTAAGTAGGATGTGTTACAGAGGCAAGATGAGGAGGCAGGTGATTTAGATCTACCTATTGCTCCTCGAAAGCAGAAAAGAAACTGCGCGTCATATCCTATAGCATCTTCCGTGTCTTTTGATCGCCTAACTGGAGAATTCAGGAACTTTGTCATTGCACTATCAGCGGTGGATAATCCACGGAATTACCAAGATGCGTTGAAGGATAGTCGATGGCGTTTAGCCATGGAGGAAGAAATGGTTGTTCTTCAGTCCAGAGGCACCTCGAGCTTTGTTACTACACCTACTGACATGTCTACAGTTAGCTGCAAGTGAATCTTTACAGTTATGCAGAATGCAGATTGCATCATTGACAGATACAAGGCACGCCTGGTTGCTCGTGGCTTTACACAGACATACAGATGGATTATCTTGATACATTCTCGTCGGTTGCTCGCCATTCCACCCTACGGATCCTCCTTTCTGTTGCGGTTACTCGTGATTGTCCACTATACCAATTAGATGTGAAGAATGCATTCTTATACGGTGACTTGCAGGAGGAAGTCTACATGCAACAGCCACCTGGTTTTATTGTTGAGGGGGAGCATCCTAAAGTGTGCAGACTTCATAAGGCTATCTATGGCGTTAAGCAGAGCCCCAGAGCTTGGTTCCAGAAGCTCTCAAACTTGTTTGAAAAACAGGGGTATAGACGTTCTAATGCAGATCATTCCTTATTCGTACAGAAGACACCCAGAGGTATTATTGCAATTATGGTGTATGTAGACGATATCTAGATTACAGGTGATGATGAACAGGGAAGTCAGGGGGCAAAAGAAATGCTGGGTCGTGAATTCGTCACCAAGGACCTTGGAGTTCTTAGATATTTTCTGGGACTGGAATTTGCCAGAAATCCTCGTGGTTTGGTAATGACCCAGAGGAAATGTCACTGACCTGTTGAGTGAAACGGGAATGCTTGATTGCCGACCTGCCACTACACCTATGGACCTCGGTATGAAATTATATGATGACGATACTGATGAGGTGGATAGGAGGAGGTACAGAGAACTGGTGGGCAAGCTTCTCTATGTCACTATTACCAGACCCGATATCTCCTTTGTTGTGAGTCGAGTAAGCCAGTTCATGGAGCAACCAGGTCAGGTACACATGGATGCTATACATATGATACTCAGGTACCTTAAGTCATCTCCAGGTGCATGTCTGTTGTTTAAGAAAGGCAAGGAGGTTACTATCTCAGCATGTGCAGATGCAGATTACGCATGATATCCTAAGGATAGGAAGTCCACCACTGGGCTTGCGGTGTATGTTGGAGATTCTGTAGTCTCATGGAGAAGCAAGAAGCAAACGGTTGTAGCAAGGTCTAGTACCGAATCTGAATATAAGGCTATGGCCCAGGTCAGTAAAGAAATGATGTGGGTAAAGGTTGTGCTTACAGATCTATATAAAGAAGTCACGCTTCCTATGGCTCTGGAATGTGACAATCAGGCGGCTCTATTCATTGCAAATAATCCAGCATTTCATGAACGAATCAAGCACATTGAGGTTCATTGTCACTTTATACGTGATATGATTCAGAAGGGGTTTATTGTTCCATCCCACGTTAGCTCAGAGGACCAAATTGCAGACATCTTTATCAAGGCATTATTTCAAGGGCCGTTCCAAAAGTGTTCGTCCAAGCTGAGCATGATTGATATCTATGCTCCACCTTGAGGGGGAGTGTAGAGATATATGTTATTCTATGATATTCTCGACTGTACTTTTCTCATATTTTCTTTTTCCTGTTGGACTCTTTATGTATTTTACCCATAGGCTACTCCCCTATATAAGAGAGCCTAGAGCGCATGGAATAAACAAGCTTTCTCATTTTCCCAACAGTTATGTCATGTAAGAGTTAAGAATTATTCAAGGTTCTGGGTGTAAATTCGAGATTATAGAGAGTCGTGCACGTAATATTGAAAATTGTGTAAAAAAAACCTGTAAAAATATTAAAATTTAAGTGATTTTCCATCCATTCCGCTTTCCACAATCCATCCTATCCACTCTTCTCCCATAGAAACAAGGAGGGGGGCTTAAAAAGGGAAGGTTAATTCCTAGGTTCACAAGCATAGGTGTCATTTTGAGAAAAAGTTCAAGCATAGGTGTCATGCTGGGAATGAGGGGAAGGTATAAAAAATAAAAAAGGTGGATAGGATTTTAATAGGACAATAATCATTTCATCTTAGTGCTTTAGTGGGTGGAGTTATTCTAGTAAGAGGGTTTCAAATGGGGGAGGGTTGTAGCCACAAAAGGAAGGGTGGCAACAAGGGGTGGATGAGGAAGGCGACACTCATATAATGGTGGAACTTGAGGGTAGATAGGCAGCAGGAGTTTGAATTGGAGGCTTTATAGGAACGATCAAATATAAATATGTTAAATTTTTAAGTAAATGTATAAATGCAAATATTAGCTTTCGGTCCCTAGCCATCAAACCTAAGGATATGATTATAGATGTGCTTCAAACCTAAGGATATGTTGAAGCACATCTATAATCATATCCTTAGGTTTGATGGCTAGGGACCAAAAGCTAATATATGCATTTGTACATTGAAGCACATTTATGAAAACCCTTTACTAGGGTTGCAATGTAAATATGAAATACATGTAATTGCAATTTTATGTAAGGACACAAATGTAAAAATTTGTAATAGATTTCGTGTTGTTATATTGGATGTATACTTGTAAATAATTGTATTACCTTCTTAGTACAGGCCTAGGCTAAAGATGTTCCAATTTACTGAAAATTGTAGGTGAAATCCAATACTATAGGACTAGTAATAACCTTGCCTAAGTATTTCGGAATAGGAGGAATCTTGGATTTACCAAGCCTTCTCCCATTTCAAGTAGGACTGTAGGGTCGGCTACAACGATTCTTGCTCAAATACATGTTGAAAAATCCAACTATGTTTTACACTAGTTGTAGGTTAACCAACGCAACCCCCAAAAGGAGGGATTTATTACTTCCATGATTTACAAATAACTGAAATATTACTTGTTGATCTACAAGTGCAACTATTGGCAAGCTTATATAAGTAATAACAATGCCTTAAATACCACATGTTCTTGTCGTTAAAATAATGCATACAAGATCATAAGATTATGTATTAAAAGATAATCTCCACATTTAGGTTTGGGGGAGCTTATAATAAATTTGAATCTAAAATACATGTCTTGAGAATGAATGTAAATCTTATAGGAGTTTTTGCATAAGCATGATGCATATGACACACATGTTGGTCTAGACTTACCTGGGTTCTAGACATTCCAGACTTTTCTATACTGGGATGAGGAACTTTCATTGCACGGAGCTTTGAGGCAGATGATCTGAACGTGTGAATCAGTGGCTGTTGCTCCTCATCGGCCTCTTCGCCTCCACTCCTATCTGATATACTAATGGAATCTTCTTCACCACTTGAACCATTCTCTTCAAATAGTTTTCTTCCTCCAAGATTTCTATCCTTTCTAGGACGTCCTCGTCTTCTCCCAGGATTGGCTTCTTTGTCGTCTGCAGATAATTCACTCAGACTAAGAGTTACCACAATAAAATTACAAAATGTTTCTTAGCACAAGAATCTCACAGACAAAGCTTAAGTAATTTATTCACAGGTTATTCCTAAAATGAAAATTGGCCTCTTTGTCATCTGCAGATAATTAACTCAGACCGAGACCACAATAAAAATTACAAGATGTTTTCTTGGCACAAGAATCTCACAGACAAAGCACAAGTAATTTATTCACAGGTTATTCTTAAAATGGAGTTGCTGCAAAAATACCAGAAATCAAGTCATTCATTTTTCTATGGGATGCTTTGCATTGGCATCAGTGGCTTTATCAAGCAGTAATCCAAGACTGTCATTCTCAGAATAAGATGAAAAGTTCATATTAAAAAAAGAAAATAAGTCTGTCCCAACCAAGTATACTCTGATTTTTTTTCAAGCCGAAAAACTAGATAATCCAAGCTTCTTAATGGGTTTTGGATTTTCGGTAAATCTCTATGGTCTCGATTTCCCCACTTTAATGGGAGCATGGCCTCAAATTTCAGCGAAATTCGGTCGAATTTCTGTCGAATATCGATATCTAGTCGAAATCAAAATTCCACTGAAATGACCAAATATGGGGGGCAGACTAAGAGTTACCAGACTAAGAATTGCTGGGTGGCGTGCGGTGCTATTGTCGAGGGGGGGCCGGCTGGTTCTCCTCAAAGCGGTGCTTTCGTCTATCCCAATTTTCTTCCTTTCGAATCGCCGTATGCCGGTTGGGATCCGAAAGCGTATCGGGGGATGTATGCGTAGATTTTTGTGGGGGAGAAGTGGGGCGGTGTGGAATCCACCTTGTGGCGTGGATGAGGTGGTCAAGGAGAAGCAAGAGGGGGTTTGGCCGCGTGAGGCGGTTGGATCTTGTTAATAAGGCCTTTTTCCTCAAGTGGGCTAACAGGATTTGGGGAAAGGGTGGGACCTTCTTTACGGATGTGCTTCGGGAGATCCATGGACTGGGTAGTGGGGGGGGAGGAGAGGGTGGTTGGTGCTGATACCCATTTCTGGCGTGGGGTACGGGAGACTTTTGAAAGACATAGATCGTTTTTTAAACCAGTGCTGGGGAATGGGGACTCCTTTAGCTTTTGGAATGACAAATGGTTGGGAGGGGATCCTCTGTGTGTTCGATACCCGCGATTGTTTGCTTTGGCGGCTGACAAGGATGCCTCTGTCGCCTCTTATTGGGCGGAGGGTCTTGGTGTCCGCGTTTTGTGTGAGCTTCTCGGACCAAAAGCTTGAGGACTTTTATCTCTCTTCTCAACATCCTCGATGCTGCTGATAGGCCCTCTGAGGGGCGTGACCACTGGGAATGGAGGGACGGCATTTTCTCCACACGCAAGGCCTATGGTGCGCTGGCCTTGCTTTGAGCGAGGGCACGGAATTGTTGGTGAGGGACTGCAGGTTCTTTTGGGGGCTAAGGCTTCCTGAGCGCCTCGGCTTCTTCTTATGGCTCATTCGCAGGGGGAGGATTTTGACGCGAGATCGTTGCTCAAAATTTATTGCCAGTGTTTCCAATCTCTGTGGCCTTTGTGCTTCCGCGGTGGAATCCTTACATCACTTGTTCTTTGATTGCCCCACGGTAAGAGGTGTGTGGAATGATGCTAGATTGGATTGGGTAAATACGGAGGGCATGGACGCCTTCCGTGACTCCATGATTCGTAACAGGAAAAGGGCAAGGAAAGATCTTTTGCTGCCGGTGGCGAGATTATGGGCAATTTGGCGTGGTCGTAATGAGGCCGTCTTCTCGAGCCAAAAGATTCTACAAGGAGAACGTGATTATTCAAAGCGCAAGGTTGGTGGAGGACTGGGACGTGTTTTAGGGCTTGGCGTTGTTCCTTTTAGATTGTAGGCGTGGTGGAGGAGTTGTTTCCTCTATGTACAGCTTTTTTTCCTTGTTTTTGTACTTTCGTTTTCTTTTTCATTTACTTTAATATATTGGGGTGAATACCGAAGAGTGTCTCCCCCTTCCTTTGGACTTCAAAAAAAACTGTCCAACACTCATCATGAAGCATTGCATGTGATATTGCAGTTTTACATTCTTTACTTTGAGACGTTGAGTGTTAGAGGTATAGTATCACAAAGAACACCTGAAAATCCTCTACAAGTTAGCCCAATGCATTGATTCTACAAGTGACATCACCATAAATTCATCCATCCTTTTGAAATATCGAACATAAGCATTTAATAGCATCCTTCTTCGCAATGACATGTATTTCATGAGGAGAAGCACATTTCGACGTGAGTGCGATGCGCGACTCCCCCAGTGGCTGGAAGCAGGTTTCCCGGAGGTCCAGCCGTCATGGGTTCGACTCGCGAGATGGGCTCCCAGCCGAGAATCATGTGGTGTGGTCTTTCCTGGAAGGCGTTTGCGATGCGAAGCTGGTGGGCATAGAGCAGCGATATGTCATGATCCCATGCGATGCTTCCTGTGCCACCAGAATGGCCATAGGAGCCTTGCTTGCCCGTCACGCGGCTCGAGGAAGGCGTTCGTTTCAACTTCTGAGTCCCTCGAGGCAGAGGCGTCTGCTGGTGGTGCTGGAGAGGTGCTCGTCGGGGTATGCAGATGTGAGAAGCGATGGATTACGGATGCGATGGAAGATGTCTGGGTGACGGTGGGCGTAGGTTTTAGGGGTGACATGGTCAAGATGGAAGGGGGATTGGTCTCCGCTCGGGGCGTATCGCTGAGGGAAGCGCGAGAGTTGCTTGCCCTCTCACGCCGAGACGGTGGTAGGGCCCACCACCGACAGCCTTTGCTCAGTGATAGGTGGATTGACTCACGGAGGCGAAGGCGGCTCGTTTCCATTCGAAGTATGCCAATCCTTGATAGAGATGTTGATGATGTTTGAAGCTTGGTGGCGCTGGTCTAGTTCGTTCAGCAGATATTGTCTGATAGTTTGCGTCATGGTCAGGCGCCTTGGATCCTGGCGGAAGGGAGGGACATGAAATACGCGTTGTCGATGACCATTGCATCGTCGTTTCGTGATTGTGAGTTCACTCTAGAGGTGAGGGAGGAGCGACCAGTTGGATCTGTCGGGCGATCGCCGACCCTGGGCGTTGGTGTGGTTGATGGTTCGAGGCAGAAGGTTGGCCAGTTCAGGAATAGGGAAGACGTGGCTTACGACCTATTTCAAAATGGTGGCTTTTCTGGGAAGTCTGCTCCAAGTAAAGGTGTGGGGGGAGGGGGGCAGGTCTCGAGGAGGTATGAAAAGGGGACAACGTGGTGGGGAGAAGTATGCTCCGAGTCAAGGTGTAGGGCTCAAGGAGGGTCACATGAGCAGTGGGCTTCGATTATCATTTGCTGAAGCGGTTTGTGGTTCCCAACATGGGGCGCCTGGTACCGCATTACCGGGTGGCAGTTTCGAATTGCTTGTCGGGTTCTCGAATAGTGGATCCACGTCCAGTGATTTGAAGATTGGATCCAGGTCTTCGAGTTAACGACCAGAGCGTGGTCGGGCACTTCCTTCCATCATTTCCATTGGCACCTTCACTCTGTCGAACCAAGGTGTGTGTCGGCACGAATTTTAATGGGGTGGACTCATGGATCCTCAACTCTACACCATGGGTTACGAGCTGCCTCCTGTGTGTGTTGTGGACTCGATGGTCATCTCCAACGTGTGCTTGTGGTCCGATGGATGTCCGATCAGTGGAGAGCGGAATGGGAGGCTGAGGCATGGGGAGAAGCTTATCCCTTCAAATGTTGTCATCGATGGAGGGTGGTGCCATGGCGAATGCTTCAACCCAATTCTGGTGTCCAGCGAGCGGTGTGGCCCTCTCATTGCATGGGGGAGGCCGTGCAAAGTGTGAAATTGGGGCAGGGCAAGGAGCAACTGATCTCTTTGGCCAGTGGCGATGGAGAGGCGATGCAGGCGGGGGTCTTCTGTTGTTGGGCAAGGTGCAGAGATCGAGTTGGCTGTGAGGTGTCTGCCATGAGAGGCGGATGAAACTGCAAAGGAGGGTACGGGAAGATTTGGATGCACACGTCTTCGTCGGCGGCTTCGGGAGCAAAGGAGAGAAGGGTGATGATATATCGGTGTGTGACCGAGGCCTTGCCGCGAACTTCTATTGTTGATGGGGAGGTGGGGTTCGCTGGGTTGGAAGAGGCTGCGAGTTCGGGGGCGCAATCGAGTGAAGGGGTGGAGATGCTGAATGGAATGTTGGCGGTGGAGGGAGATGCGAATTTGACAGTGCTTGAGGATTCATCAGTGGATGCTGAGCATGACAAGTGGAAGGGGGAGGGGATGGAGTTGTCGGTTGTTGCATGCCTCGTCTGCTGCGACCGGGTGGGCTCCTTGGTGGTTCCCAATGAAGATTGTCTCATGGAATGTAAGGGGTCTGGGGCAGGCAGATAAGCAGATGGTTGTTCAGAATCTCTTGAGTGAGCATGGGGTAGATGTGGCGTTATGCAGGAAACCAAAATTGCGGATGGCATGGATGATTTGTGGAGGGATGTCGGGGGCAAGTAGGTTGGGGGAGCATAGGGCAGTGAACTCCATAGGGGCAGCTGGTGGTTTAATGATCGGTTGAGATGGGGAGAAGTTAGAGCTTTTGGAGGAAGGATTGCATGGGGAGTTCTCTTTGACGGTCTTATTGAAGCGACAGGCGAATGGCAGGAGATTGTTGATTTCTAACGTTTACGCCCCGTGTAATGGCAATGGCATTGGTAGACTGGTAGAAGAGTTATGGCTGGCGAAGGCGCTTTCCCAGAATGATGTGTGGATCATTGCGGGTGATTTCAATGTGACGTTGAGGCCGACAGATCGCCCAGGGGGTCATAGTGGGGATGACAGAGGTTCATCAGAGATACTTGAAGCGATCCATGGCTTGAGCATTCAAATCCTTGATGCATCCGAGTGCAGGTACATGTGGCGTAGCTCTTGGTCCAGATCGCGAATTGATCGCTTCCTGTACTCTGTTCAGGCGATGGAGACCTTCCCTTTGGTTGTTGCGTGTGCTTTGCCTCGGTCTAGATCGGACCACAAGCCTCCGTTGTAGTGTTCTAGGGAGGATAAGCATTCGTGCTCGTTTTTCTGGTTTGAGAAGGCATGGTTGATGGAGGAGGGCTTTCGGGACGTGGTTAATAATTTTTTGAAAGGTATACGTTTTAATGGGACGGCAACATGCCATCTTGCGAGCAAGCTATATGCGTTGAGATCTAATCCTATGAAATACAACAGGATAAACCATGCTCGACGTAAAGCTACGCGCAAACGAGCGCAATAGAAGATCCAGAGGTTTGATGCTAGAGGATAAGAGGGCACTTTCGGCAGAGGAGTTGCTTGCTAGAGGTGAGTGCCTTAGGGAGTTACTGATGGAGGATAAGAAAGATGAAGTTGCTTGGAGGCAGAGATCTAGGCAAAGATGGGTGAGGGAAGGAGATGCCAACACAATTTTTCCACAGTATGGCAAGCAATAGGCGGCAGAGGAATCACATTCATTCTCTTCAGATGGATGGCCGGGTGGTGGCGATCGAGATTTGGAGGGAGGTGATGTGGTTGCACTTTCAAGGCATTAACAGGTAGATGACGCGATCGGGATGGGGATGGCAGTGCAGAGGCATGGATCAAATTGGTATTTCTGATGCATCTTTGTTTTTTTGTTTTTGAAGCCTCAAAAAAGGGGGAGTCACTCGTAGGTGATCGCCCCAATATATAGAAAAGGGTTAAAATTACAAAAGAGAAATCAAAAAAAGAAACAGTACAGGCACGGGCCACCGAGTAAAGTGGCCACTAAAGGAGGGACCCCCTAAAGACCAGCCGGCAACTAACCGTGGTCCCAATCCGTGATAAGTCGTTGAGCGCGAAGCAAGATGTTTTCCTTGTAAAAACGCTGCGCGGAGAAGATAGCCTCGTTCCTCCCCAACCAGATACTCCACATCCTAGCGATTGGATCAAGAAGAAACTTCCTCGCCCTGCCCCTATAATTGATCAAACTGTCGCACACCGCTGGAAAGGAAACGGGATTGATCCACTGGATATCCGCCCAAACCGAGCAAACATGGCAGCACTCGAAGAAAAGATGTGTAACAGTTTCCTATACCTCCTGACAAAGACCGCACAATGTCCCAACATTCGGGAAAAGCACAGCACATCTATCGCGAGTCAAAAGCCGCCCCCGCCGCAGAAGCCATAGAAAAAACCCGATGCGTTCAGGAAGCTTGAGTCCCCATAGGAATCGACAATCACGCACCAAAATAGCATCCTCATCAATGAAAGGGAGAGCGAGAGCATTGTAAGCCTTACGAGTAGTGAAGGGCCCCTCCTTCCAAGTCCAATGATCGCGCCCCGCAGATGGGCGAGGAGAGTCACCAAGGAAAGCCATAAGGGAGAGGAAGTCTTGCATCCGCTGATCGGATAAGGATGCAACGATCGGGGGATTCCAGCCACCAGAATCCCAGCAAGAAGCCACGGAGCCCTCTTTATCATTAACCAAGGCAAAAAGCCTCGGAAACAAATCGGCGAGAGGACCCCTTCCGGACCAGTTGTCAGTCCAGAAGCGAAAGGAGCAGCCATCGCCCAGCACCGGCGAGAAGAAAGAACGGTAGAGACGGAAAGCCACCGTGACGCCACGCCAGAAGGGAGAAAGGAGGCAAGTGGAGTTCCCCGCAAAGCCGTCAATCAGATGTGCACCCAGCAGATTACGCAGGACATTAAGCATGAAATTTTCCTCCTTGCCCCACACCCTAGCAGCCCACTTGAGAAGAAGGGCCTCATTCACCAACTGAGGGAGCCTAATGCCCAACCCCCCCTGAAGCTTGGGCCGAGCCACCACATTCCACCCCACGAGGTGAACACCTCTCCTACCAACCTCGTTGGTTCCCCAGAGAAAGCCACGCATACAGCGCTCCAATCGAAGACGAATACCCTTCGGCATACCGCGAACCGCAAAAGAGTAGATTGGGATAGAGGAGAGCACCGCTTTAATAAGCACCAAGCGCCCACCCTTGGTCAGCATCACCGCACGCTACCCCGCGAGGCGGGCCTCCATCTTCTCGACGACATCCTTCCAATCACGCAAACGAGAGCGACCGACCGAAAGCGGTAACCCCAAGTAGTCAAAAGGAAGAGCAGTGGGTCCAGATCCGATGAAAAGCGAGCAAGCCAGCGTCTCATCATGAGTCATGGCAAAAGGCACCATTTTAGATTTCGCCGCATTTATCACAAGGCCCGAGGTTTCACTGAATAGCTGGAGGGTAGTAGCCATACCGGCCACCGCATCAGGGCCCCCCTCAATAAAACACAAGGTGTCGTCCGCGAACTGAATGGCTGGAATGTTAAGATCCCCGACACGGCTACCCCGAGTAAGACCAGCCGAGGCCACGCCGTCGATCATGCGAGGAAGAACATCCGCCGCCAAGACAAATAGTAATGGCGCCAAAGGGCACCCCTGTCCAATTCCCCGCCGCGGCTGGAAGAAGCCCCCCGTAAGATCGCCGTTCAACAATAAGGAAAGGGAGGCGGTGGATACGCACCTACGCATCCAAGAAATCCACAACAGAGGGAAGCCCCGTCGCCTCAAAACGGACCACAAAAATCGCCAATCAAGGCAATCGTATGCCTTAGCAAAGTCGATCTTCCATAAAATCCCCTTCACCTTGGACCTCCGCCAAGCCGCAACGAGCTCAGAAGCCACCGCGAAGCAGTCGGAAATGTGTTGACCACGAATGAAGGCCGCCTGCGAAGGCGAGACAAGGGAAGGCAACAAAGGTGCAAGACGCCTGGCCAAAAGTTTGGCAATGATTAAGTAGATCCCGTTCGAAATAGAAATGGGCCTGAAGTCCTCAATGCGGCAAGCCGGGTTAGTCTTGGGAATCAAAACAATAAGCGCCTTATTAATCCGATCAAAACCATTGTTACCGATGTAAAATTCCTGAGCCACCTCCAGAACATCCGCAACCACAAGGTCCCAAATTCACGAAAAAAGGCGACGAAAAACCCATCTGGACCCGGGGCAGAATCGGCATTGAGGTCCCACAGCGCGGTCTTAAGCTCATCCAAAGAAAAAGGCCGCAGAAGGGCCGAATCTTGGGACTCGGAAATGGGGGGAGCCCCCCAACCGAGCCATCGCCAGCGACGAGGCGCCGAAGAGGCAAAGGCATTCTTGAAGTGGTCAACAATGGCATGGCCCATAGCATGATCCCCGGAATATAGGGATCCATCTACCAGAATTGAGCGAATGAAGTTCCTGCGCCGCCTCCCACTCGCCACCCGATGGAAGTAGGCAGAGTTGGCGTCCCCCTCCTTCAACCACCGCAAGCGCGATCGCTGCCGCCATCCACAGAGCCCTTCTTGTCCTCCTCTCTAACAATATCCAGGCTAGCCGCACGATGTAAGAGTTCCTCCTCAGTTAATTCCCGCACGTTTTCCTCACGGTCCAGACGCACAATAGAAGCCTCAGCCGCAGACCTGTCCTCCGTACGCGCGAGACGCGACGACTTCTTGAAAGCCGCCAACACCTTGCGCAACGAAGCTAACTTCTGATCCAAGCGAGCTGCAGCGCCCCCCGCAAAAGAGGACTGGCGCCAGTGGTTCCCAACAAGGTCCGTAAACCCCGGCTCCAAAAGCCAACACCGTTCATAGCGAAAGATTCCCCTGGGCGCCAAAGCGTCCCCCGAGTCCCAGAGGATTGGATTGTGATCGGAGAAGGAACGCGGACGTGATTCCACCAAACAAAGAGGATATAATTCCATCAACTTCCCATTCGAGATGAAACGGTCAATTCGCGAGCGAGAAGACCTGTTTCGCCAAGTATAAGAGATGTCATTTGGCACGAGCCCCTCCAGGGCCAAATCGGAAATAAAGCGGTTGAAGTCGCCAGAGCCCGGGTCCCGACCCCCACGCCCACGCGGTCGATCCGAAGGAGAAGCAATAACGTTGAAGTCTCCACCCAGGAGCCAAGGTGTCTCCGCGAATTCAGAAGCCAAATCACGCAAATCCTCCCATAAATCACGCCGCAGTAGATGGCATGAAGGAGCGTAGATAGCTGAGAAAGCAATGCTGACATTGGAGTCCACGCGAGACAAAATCACAGTCAAAGAATGTCTCCCAACGCGCATGGAGACAAAATTGAAAGTCCCCGAGCGCCATGCGAGGATAATACCGCCCGACGCACCGTTGGCGTCAATGGAGCGAAACTCATCAAATGCAAGAGCGCCGAAAGAACGCCATAAAGAACCGTCGAGACCCGAAAGCTTAGATTCTTGAACAAACACAACATCACAAGCCCACTCGTTTAGACGCATTCCCAGAGCCCGTCTTTTATCCGGATCCTCGAGCCCACGAACATTCCAAGAAAGGATCTTCATCAACAACCGAGAGAATTATCCCCGATAGGAGCGAGGCCCGTTGCCTCAGCCACCGCCTCTCGTAACGTCGGGCAGGAAGAAACCGAAGAAGAATGACGGCGAAGACGAGATCTCCTGCTGTAAAATCTGCCAAATCTCGAGGAGTTAGAAATCACAGGCACAGAGAGGGCTCCGCCAACCCCAGGTGCAACGGCGACATCCACATCGTAGGGTTCCTCCGACGAAGGGGGGAGAGGTTCTCGAATCAGCGAGATAGCAGGGGGAGTCCATGCAGGAGGGGGAAAGGGAACCTGAGCAAAGACCGGGGATGCATTGAAGTCCTCGAGAAGAAGCCGCGGAGCCAGAACTGCCGAATCGCCAAGCCCGAAAGAAGAATCGCCAAAGGGTCCGGAAGCATCGGGTCCTCCAGAACCCTCAACCGAGGCCAAGATCCGAGAGGCACGGATCCGAAACGCGCGGATCCATTATGGGAAAAACGTGCATGATTGCGCACGTGGCCCGAGACCCCAAAAAGGAAGCCAGCAGACGTCAAGTGAGGCGGTTGCATGGAAGTCGAATCGACCTCGGCAACATCAAAGCAAACAACATCTCGCCTGATAGGATCCGAGCGCGCCCTACGAGAAGACTGAAAGAATAAGGGGCCAGAGGGAAGAGAAAAAGGAGGCGTCTCCTCGTTACCGCCACCAAGATTTGCCACGTGTCCTCCGGAATTCGAAACGATCAACTCGACGCCTGGAGGGCTGGAAGCCACCACGATCACCGGAGTCGCCGGCGCGGCCGCCGGCACCGCTGAAGGAGAAAGAATAATGAACTCCACCTTGAAAGACCATTTGCCAATCTTCAAAGTCTCAAAGAGGATTTCCACCGCCCTTAGCAAGGAACGATAGAAGAGCATTCCATAAAGGATCTTAGTACAGCACCAATCAGCCCTCGGGGAAAGCCCATCGTCGAGGATGGCCAAGACCTCTCCCCAAGCGCCGATGGCCCTAGAGAGCGCGCGCTACCGACCGAGAAAGGAAGGGAACTCCACGAACTTCAACAACACAAACCTCGTGAGTCACCGCCGCACCATCAGCCACCCTAAGACATCTCCACCGTACGTCGCCACCGCCTTTGAGAGAGAGGAGATTTTCTCGTTGATCCCGGGAAAGTCCACGAATACAGTAGCGAGATGAATCCAGAACAACGAAATCCCGCTGAAGTGAGGACCCCGGGAGGGCCAAGACGTTGCGTTGCACCATATCCCAAGACAAATCTTGACGCTGCAGGACCCTACCACCGCGAAACCCCCAGCAGCTCCAGAGCTCCCTTCCGCACGAGCGAACAACCCAGCCACCGCCACATCTGGCTCCGCCACTCCCACCGGAGACTTCCCGAAAACGGACTCCACGCCTGCTAGGTCACCGTCCCTCCCCTTCATCGACGATGAGCGCCCCGCAATGGCTTCACCCGGCTTCTCGAAAGCACCCCACACAGCAGCCTCCGGGGCTTCCATAGCTGAACCAGCACCCACCACCTGCGTAAAGGATCACGAACCGCCTCCGACGAAGAAGGAACCACCATGCACACGAGGCAACACCACCGACGATAGCTGGCGCGAGGACAGGGCAAAGGTAGACGAGGAAGCTCTGCAGGAAATCCTCCGATGGCCAACCCCACCGCATGCAAAGCATCTCGGCGGGAGAAGGCAAGTGGAAGCAAGATGACCCATACTGCCACACCGAAAGCACTTCTTGCCCCGCTTTTTATGGGACACCACCTCCCAGCAGCCTTCCCCCCCCCCCCAGCCGACTCCGCTGCAACGACACCCACCAGCGCCTCCCCTCCTCCCCCACTCTCGACGACAACATGCATCGCACCACACTCCAATCTACCTCTCGTCTTCGACGCATAGGCCTCCCCACCGCTAGGGCCACCAACCCCACCGCGCCTACCCCCCGCCTTCCAACCCCTCGCAACTTCACCGCCAGACCTGCCCCTTCGCACCAACGCCCTGCTCTTTCACTCGCCATCCATCCAAAAAATAGAAGATGCTCTCTCTGATGCATCTTTGTTGGTGACCGAATTTTCTGAGGATGAGTTAAAGCGTGCTTGTTTCCAGCTCAATGCGGATGGGACCCCTGGGCAGGATGGGTTTCCGATCTCCTTTTATCATGAATTTTGAGAGATTGTCATGTTGGACTTGATGGAGGTCCTTGATGAATTCAAGGACAACAATAGCGGTTTTGAGAGAGTGAACAAGGTTTTATCTTTTTGCTTCCTAAGAGGAGTTCTCCTTCTAGAGTTGAGGATTACAGGTCGATTGCATTGTCCAACACTATTTTCTTAATTATTTCAAAGATTCTGGCGAATCGGTTGAGGGGAGGTCGTTGGAGAGATCATCTCCCCATAGCAAATGGCTTTCGTTCCTAGACGTAATGTGGCTGATGGAATGGTGTTGGCTTCTGAGATGGCTACATATTGGAAGAGAAGTGCTTCCGAAGGGGTTTTATGGAAGGTGGGACTTCTCCAAGGCTTACGACTGCATTGATTGGTGGTTCTTATGGGTCTCTTTGGAGAAGAGGGGTTCCTGACCAGTGGGTAGGATGGATCAAGCGATGTATCACGACTTCTTCGCATACTATTTTGGTCAATGGTTAACCGGAAGGGGAATTCTTCCAGCTGCAGAGGGGGATCTGACAGGGTTGCCCGTTGGCTCCTCTCTTGTTCATCATTGTGGAGGATGCTTTGGCGGTCATGATGAGATTGGCGATGAATGCAGGATAGGCTGGCGGATATATGAAGGAAGATAATCCATCCCCCCTTTTGCAGTATGCTAATGACACGTTATATTTTTGGATGCCGATATGAGCAGGATGCGGCGAGTCTCTTGCATATTGGATATTTTGGCGACTTATCAGGGCTCCAGATTAATCATGGTAAATTTTGGTTGTTCCTTTTGGTCTCTCTGTGGACGACATGTGAGAGGCAAGTGTTGGATTGCCAATCACTTACTTGGGTCTCCCTCTTGTGGCGGGGATGCCTAGATTCGTGACTGGAAAGGGCTGATTGACAGACTTGAGAGCAGGATGGCAGGATGGAAAGCTTCGACGTTATCCAAAGGAGGAAAGATGGTAGTTCTAAAGCACGTGTTGTCGGCCATGCCTATTTTCTTCTGCTCCACGGGACGGCTTATGGTTGGTGTTTGTTCCCGCATTGAATGTTTATGAGGAGATTTTTCTGGTCGGATGGAAGGCAGGAGAGGAGGGGCTTTCACTTGGCAGGTTAGGAGAAGATGACCCTATCGAAAAAGCATGGAGGGCTAGGGATTATGCGGTTGGGAGAGATGAACAAGGCTTTTATGGCGAAATGGGTGGTGTGGTTGTGGGGTCAGTCGACGAATCCGGTTTGCAGATTGCTGCGGAGATTGTATGGTGTGTCGAGTTCTTTGATGGTTGCTCCGTGTTATATGCCGTCTTCGTTCTGGGTAGGTATTTCTGAGGTTATTTCGGAATTGGCGTTGAAATAGGAGTTGATTCTTGGTGATGGGGCATCGTTTCGCTGCTAGATGGATGATTGGACGGTACACGGTGTTCTTTGTGAGATGTTCCCGCGGCTTTTCTAGCTTGTTGTTGATAGGATGGAGACGGTACAACAGACTTGGTCGCATGGGGCGTAGGGCCTAACGTTTATCTCTGGTTCATCGGATCAAAGGGTGGAGGAGTTCATTGAGATGCAATCTCTCCTGATGGAGATCGAAGGCCTAGGGGAGGGCAGGGATCACTTCAAATGAAGGGATGGACGGTTCTCGGTCAAGAAGGATTACCGTTTTATTGTTGGAGAAGGTGTTGAGGTGGAAGAGAGCATTGCAAAGGATGCGCAAATGATTTGGAGATGCAGGGTGCCGAATTGTATCAAGATTTTCATGTGGTTGTTGCGGCAAGATCGGCTCCTCATACAGGATCGCCGTGGTCACTTGTTGGAATTGACATCGCGGAGTGCTCGAGATGCGATAGGGAAAGGGAGAACCAGATCACCTTTTCTTTCCCGTACCCATCATTCATTCAGGTGTCAACGACGACCACCATACCTTGGTTCCAGGGGCAACAGGTTGGTGTGTGGTTATGGACATGAAGATAGTACGCTTGTGTTTGCTATTCTGTGGATAATTTGGTGCACAAGGAATGGTGTAATTTTTGGGGGCGGGTTTGTAATGCAGGTTGTATTCTGGAGCATAGCAAGGCGTTATGTACGATGTGGTCGATGTAGTTGTAATTTTCTTTTCTTTTTTATATTTATATCGTTACTTATTGATGTGGGTTCCAAATTTTGGGACTGCACCCGCTTTACTTCTAAAAAAGATCTTTTTCTAATCATTGAACTTACATTCCATGAAAATTGTACTCCTAGTCAGAAAACCATGCACTTCAAACACCTCCCCTGAAAGCTCAAGCTTTACATAGCCTTCATCCCTTGTGCATAGTAGGCCATATTGTGATATATCGCCGATATATCAATATCAGTGGAGAGCCATACCGATGTTCATATAAATATCCATTTACCGGATAATCGATTGATATCTCACAAGATATCACCTATATTGAGTCATATTGCTCAAAATTGATCGGTTTCAATACAAAATTTCCTGGATACCGACCGGTATCATCGATATTTTGCCGATATATATATATAAGTAAAATGGGGTTGCCCCCTTGAGGGGGAGCTAACTTGGCTCCCCCCGCCCCATTTTCCCCATTTTTTAATTTTTTTGAAAATCCTTCCGTGAATATTCATCACTATATCTCTATGTTGTGCCATTTCAAATTTCATGCGAAACAGAGACTCGTACGGCCTCCCTCCAGACGAAGTCGTTTTTAGCAATTCTGTTACGGTTAAAAAATGACGGTCTGGATGGAGACCGTAGAAGTCTCTATTTTGCACGAAATTTGAATAGCATAATATAAGGATATAATGATGAATATTCAGGGAAAAAATTTTCAAAAAATAAAAAATGGGGAAAATGGGGCGGGGGAAGCCAAGTTAGCTCCCCCTTGAGGGCAACCCCATTTAAACCCTATATATATATATATCAATGATATACCCTCGTAGGCTCATCCCCGCGCTCGCAAGCGTCTCCTCCGTCGGATCGGACTTGAGACAGGAGGTCTCTTTGTTTAGAGACTTGATCGCAACCACGCTTCAAGAGGTAAACCTAATACTTGTTTGTGGTTTAGACGAAACGATCCGAGAAGTGTTCTTGGATCCATGTGGTTTCGTCGCAAGAAAATTTTTTTAATTTCCACTGCATAGAACAACTAGTGCGACTAGTCGTTCTTCGTCGTATTCGATGCGACGCTCACGCTTCCGTGATGCGCTTGAGGATCCAACCATATCCTTCAAGTGGTATCAGAGCCTTAGGTCGGTGGTTTTGGATACGATCCATAAACCGAGGACGACTTGGGTTCATTAGGGTTTGCGAAAGTTTTCTTGCATTTCATTTTCGCATCTCTGTTTTGATATTATTTTCGGCACTGTTTAAATTGTTTAAACACGAAAATAATATTTGGATTTTATTCCCATTAAATAAGGAAACCGTAGGATCTGAGTTTGCGTGATTTCGATTCCGTTTGCTCTAGATATGCTCATTTTAGTGAACATGTATCCACTGTTTCGGGGACTGCGGATCATGACGTAATTAAGATGTTAATTGCCGATTTGATACGCCTTGAAATGCGTGCAAATCACTTGGGTTCTGTTGTAAATCAAGTTAGCAAACTTTAGAAATTTACTTTGCTTAATTTGGATTTAAATTGATTGAGATATGATTTTTTTAGTAAGTGAGGGTCACTGCTGAAAATACTTTCCTAATCAAGAACCTAGTGATTGTCATTTAACTAATTAGTGAAATTAAATTGTTTAATTTCCTGGAATAATTATGCATAAATATTTGTGAAATATTTAATAATAATTATGTCCTTAAATGACTTTGCCCTAACCAACAAATGATTAGATGTGATCTAGATCAAGATTGGTTACATGATCTACATGATCAACATTCCAACAAACATGTTGCTTGAATAGGACTTGGGATTTGTTTAGCAAATCTCATTATAATGTTAATCAAAAATGTTTTGATTATTACTATATGGTACAATTTCGGTTGAAGAACCGATGATCATCTCAAGTACAAATTAATCAATTTGGCATTATCCTTTCCCGAGGCGGATATGGTGCCTAGTCGGAGAGCATTGGGGTTGCGGGTTGCAACGTATGTGGTCCGTCCCACTCTCGTCGGTACTGGCCATGACAGCGGGTAGGGCCGGGATAATGTCCGAGGGATTAAGATGTATTTTTCTAATTATTAAAATTCGAAATAATACGTATTTGAGATAATACCATTATTCAAGTAACTATTAAAATGTTTGTTGGATATTAATTGGATCATTAATTTAATATGATTAGATTAATTGGAATCCAATTAAGATTGAAATACTCTAATATTATTAGAGTTAATAATTCCCTTGGAAGAATTAATTATGTGAATGTGATTCACGATAATTAATTAAAATTTGAATATGAGGTGGAGGATCACATAAGTGACATCCATGGTCTCCCGTCAAAGCGAAGGGTTTCGTCGCCAGGGATTGTATGTGGGAGACGCCTGTCCGAAGTGACAGCTCCTGTATGCAAGCGCATCTGGATCGGACTCTTTGCTTCTCGAAAGAGTAAGGCCGTATACGTAGTGACCCCAATATCGGATCCTCGTATTATTGGGGCGATATTGGATTGCGTATAGAGAGTACTATTCCTGTTGACGGTTGGTTCAATTAACGACGGGTCAACATCGCCTTAGGGGTGGTGGGCTCGGGTGTTAAAGACCGAATTGGGAGATGCAAGTTGGACTTGCAAAGCGAAATGTGTTCCCGCTTCTTTTTATCCGAGTTGCAGATTCTCATATTATTGGGATGTAACAAAGATAAGGAAGGAGATCCCAGATCTTGTTGAGATATAATGGTAAGTATATCTCTTACATTGAAAGTGATTAAGGGAATGAACTTTCAGTGTTGACAAGACAAGACAACTTTGATATAAAAATCCTAAATCAAAGTAAAATATATATATTTATATATTTATACAAATTTCTTATTTCAGATAATCCTTCATTAAAACCCACTCAAAGATATACTCAATAATAACCAGTAAAATATAATGGATTGGACTCATGATCCAGATATTGTACTTGCAATTGGACACATAATGTATGTGGTTGCAATGTGCAAGTTTCCTCATAATATTGAGGAATGACAATTAAATAGATAATAGGACTACAATCCTAGGGTTTGTGTGTCTCTATAGTCTTGATCTCTCATCGGATGTACTTTGGAAGTGACCTGTCGATGATGATCGTAATTGTCAAATAATCCTTATAAAATTAATGAAGATATTCTGGCATACATATGTGCTCTTGACATTTAACATGAATGAGATGGTTCACTGCATCATGCAGAATGGTGGCTCTATAAGAGATGATGTATTCAAATTGTTTGAGTACCTACCTGAACCTATGTTTTAAGAGTTTAGATGGATGTAGATGATGAGTGTCATCATTCTACTATCTATACTCTGGTCATTCATGAAACTTCATAATATTCATATTGTATGAATTTAATGAAGCATGTATAAATGTTGAAATGCTCTTACATAAGAGATCCTTAGTCTTAAGCAATGGTTGCTTATAGATAAAGGGAGCGCAGTGGAAGCATGGGTTGGACCCGAGTAAGAAGTATGGTCAAAGAGTTGACTATACATCTATGACTTCCATATGTCATCCGAAGAGTTGGATGAATGCCAATACTGCAATAAGTTGATGTGTTGATAGTATGACTATCAAGTCTATCTAGAATCCTTAGAGAAGGACTCGGATGGAGCATCAGATTAATCTACATAAATCATTGATAAGATAAAGTCAAATAATTGTATCTCAATCTTCTGATGACATTTGCAATAGGTTGCATATGTTTTAGAAGACTGGAAAATTTGATCTTAAAGGTTTATAGTTATCCACATGGATATTGATGCAATTGTTGCAACAATCTCTGTTGGATTGATAGACTTGTTAATTTCAGTGGGAGAGTCCTTAGTCTTAGAGAATGTCTCTATGACCTAGATATAAGAATACACTCATTGTTTGTTTCTAAATGTTAGAAATGAACATGAATCTGAGATAGAACTATCATAAAGAGTTATGGTGTATATATTTCAGATAGTAATCTAATAATCTAGTGGACTTCACTAAATTAGAAAATTAATGAATGGTTCATTAACATTTCTAAATACTGAAATTAAACCTTAAGATCAATAGGAGGATGAAGATCATTTGACAATGATCTAGCATCAAGCCTTGGACATTTGTCTATTGATTTGATCAATAGACTAGTAAGAGATGAAACTTTAGAATGTCTAAAATTTCAAAACTTACATACTTATGAATATTGTATTCAAAGAAAAATGTCCAATACACCCTTCTTAGAGAAAGGTGTAAGATGTCAAGGTATTCAGGATCTCATACATATTGATGTATGTAGATCATCTATATCATAGTAAACATTATGGATATGTGATATCTGTTGATGATTATGTATGATATGAGATTTCTTCTCTTCACCTAAGAAACCTTTGAAATGTTCAAAGATTTCATTATTTTTGGTTTAGAACCAAAGTTTGAAGGAAGATAAAATGAATTTGATCTAATCTAGGTAGCAAGTACCTACTAGATAAATTCAAAGAATACCTTATAGAGATATGAATATCGCTTCTATCTCAATCCTCCTAACACACCTTAACTCAATAGAGTTATAGGTAGATACAATTGGATCATGTGTGACATGATCTTATCAATGATGAATTTTAGCATAATTATCCCTTAGTTTCCAGGTATATATGTGTAGTAGAGACTACAATGTACTTAATAAGGTTCCATGCAAGATGGAATCTAGCACTTGAGAGTGCTGCTTCATTAGGAAAATAAAGGATGGTATTGGATACCTACTTTATGACCTTGAGATTCTTGAAATATCTCATCTCTGAGAATGTGATTCTTGGAGGTTGAGACTCTTGAGAATCAAGATAAAAATGAAGTGTAGGAACTCATTTAATCTTGAAAAGATAATGAGGCTCCTAAAATTGGAAACTAAAAGGATAATTGAAGATGAAACACTAAAACCTCTTCAAATAAGTTTGAGGATGGATTCCATGTGTCAGAGAAATCTGACAATGATCGAACTTCATGTGATGAAGCTTCTGAAGATCATAGCATGGATAGATGGATGTTAGCAATAAAAGTCTAATGTAGACTTCATATACAAGTGTTGTATATGGACCCTCGAGGATCCACCTATATGGGTAAGATCCGTAAAGGTGTAAATGGATCTTCAAGAGAAAGGGAACCTGATGAGAAGGTACATACCTTCAAAGCATAGTTCGTAGCAATGAGCTACACATGGAAGAGAAGACATTGCTTGCAATGAGACTTGCTTTTCGGTGAACATGCTTAAAATCATCAGAATATTGCTAACCTTAGCTACACAACTTGACTATTGCATCTTCAAGATGTAAGTCCAGATTGCATTCCTCTATGAATATCTCTCTGAGGATATTCACATGAAGTAGCCCCAGGGCTTCATGGTTGAGGAAAGCAAGGTGTGCAAGATAAGGAATCCATCTAAGGACTCAAATAAGCTTCTTTGAGATGGACCATAAGATTTGATGAAATTATAAATGTTATGATTTCAAATGAAATCTTGATGAGCCATGCGAAGCTTAGTGGGAGTGCCTATGTGTTCATTGCGCTAAATGTAAATGATATCCTGATCATTTAAAATGATATAAGGATAATAATAAGTGTTTTATAATCTGGTTATTCCATATCTTGAAATATGATTTCAAAGATACCTCTTAGATCTTAGTTCTGAAGTTGTTCAGAAGCCAAGAGAAGAGGATAATTGGACTGTCACATTTGTAGTATACCTTGGACATATTCTATTCATAGAAATTCCAAGAAAGGCTTCTAACCCTTAAGATATGGTACTGACCTATCTTAAGGGATAGCACCTCAAAGAGTTGAGGAAGTAAATGCTACAACTACTTGCACTTGTGCATTAGTTACGAGAAGCTGAGTGTATGCTAGAGTGTACAAATACCAGATGTCTGTCATGCAGTGGGAGTAGTAAATTGTTACTAATCCTACTGTAGAGATAAAACACTTGATTGCAGTAATAACAAAATCTTCATAGATGAGGAGATTTTTGAGATAGTAATCTCAAAGTCTTATCTTCAAAAGTTTAAGACCATGTAGATTGTGATCTATAAAGGTCTAAACTTTAGATACCTTAGGAGATAGAGATCTCCGGGAATGAAGGTATTCTAATAAGGATTATGAGGATACTGGTTATGATGTCAGGGATAATGTAACCAACTAGATTGAGTATTGGTTGCATGAGATGCAACATTCGCATTATATGCGAGCACTGTTACTGGGGATATGCAAGTACCGTAAAAGGACTTGGCATAGTCTCACGGGAACAGAGTGACTGATCAGCTTACCTAGCTATTTTCTAAATAGCCTATGATTGTCACATGAGTGCGGGTTTAAATGATTAGCCCATTAATGGCTCTTTGGGCTAGTGGGAGATTGTTGGAAATGCGAGCCCACGGCGAGCCATTATGCAATAAATGTTATTGCAATTCACTCCTTAATCTGAAATGAAGAATACATAATTTGCATAATAGGTCCCTTAGTACAATTAGGGTTGTGTACCATGGCCATCTTGATGATCATACAGCTGTTGATTCAACTATTGAATCATAGAGGCTGGTGCTTGAATGAATATCTAAAGAGTTAGATTGAGGACTCATCAAGCACCGTCAGATGATTGTTAAGAGATGATCTCCAGCCTGAGTAGGAGATGGCAATCCTTATCTCTGAAGGCTGATATCTGACCGACCTCTTGATGCAGGTCCTCTGCATAGGAATAGAGATTCGGAAGTGTCAGATTAGTTAGGTCAAAGAGTTGACTTAACGAGATCGAGATAACCAAAGTCCTATATCGTATGCTGTCAGGATATAGGCACGCATCCTCTGACCGGAGACAGATGTGTTGCTATATGTCTAAGTATGTACATTTGGCAGACCAATAGGTTGATGACCTAATCAAGGTCTACACACCGGCGCGCTGGTGTGCATATAAGGGCATATGAGTAATACGATCTCTCAAAGGGATCATACAGGTTCAGTTACTGAACCGGAAGACATGAGCTCACTCATGAGATATTGGGAAGAATCAAATTCCGTGCGCACGGTCGTCTCGCTTTGGAAGCTTGACTGAATTTGTAGGTTTAATATATACTTTTGGAAAGTATATGATCAAGACCTAGGTATGATATATGCTTTTGGAAAGTATATGATCGATACCGACTCTCAATGATCGAATGAGAAACTTACTGATAAAACCATGAAGTAGACAGTATAAAGTTGATCGAATACTTCGGGTTTAGTCTGAGTCTTCCAGTATGCAGGATGTACAGGTATTGGGAATACCTGAGGGTGATGTGATCATAAACGATTGTATAACCATGACGCTTCCATTCCTAGGGAGTGATGAAACGGGTCTGGATTTTAGTGACTCCTCTCAGTAGAGAAGTGATCTGATCTTGGTCCAAGTATTGGACATTGATCTGAATGTGATTCAGATACAATGAAAAGATTAGATTTACGGTCTTGATTTAATCAAGCATCTATGGGAGGCCCGCGATCTGGATTTGAGATACGATCTCAATATCCATGTCACTATACGTGGAACAATACAATCGCCCTGTCCTTATCTCCAAGTATCTGCGGAGAAAGCGCATTATCCTTGAAGGAGTTCATGGATAATTCTATTGTTGATATATGTATCCGAGCATTGAGAAAATGGATAATTAAATGTGATTTAATTATCATGAGTAATATGAATTTGATTCATATTATAAAGAGAGTTATCTTAGATAATTAAATGAGATTTAATTATCAAAGATGTAAATAATGTGAATGTGATTCATATTATTTGGACACAAGAGAATAGAGATCCAAGATGATTAAATATGATTTAATTATCATGGATATGAATAATATGGATAGCAATATCCATATTAGTCATATATATTATAAATGTGATTTATAATATATAAGAGAGAGCTATTTGTAATTTACATTTGTTAATTAAATGTTAATGTGAATTGGATTCACATTGGACATCAAATTGAAAATGTAATTTACATTTTGTTTTGGGTTGTGAATGTGATTCACAATTTTTCAATGGCATGATTGCAATGTTCACAAAATAAATTGGATTTATTTTTTGTGAAATAATTTGCAACAAAAGTTGTTGCAAATAATGGAGATTACATAAAAGGTGAAATAGCCACCTTCCTAATGGAGGAGGGTGGACGGCCACCACTCCCATTAGGAAAGGGAGGCCGTCCCCCCTCTCCACATGGAAGGAGGCTTTCTCTCCTTTCATTATCTCCATGTATTGATGATTTAATTTTGTAATTAAATTATGTTGATTCATCAACATATATTTAATTTAAATTAAATTAATTGTTGTTGTGTTTTTAGCAACAAATCATGACCATTGAAAGAAACACAAATTGATGTGGACCATTGGATTTGTGTTGACACATGGATTGAGATCCATGGATCCCAAAACCCTATAAAAGGAGAGGCACCCCATTGCTCTTCTTGACACATAAGTAGAGGCAACAAATCTCTCTCTCTCTCTCATTCTCTCTACACGTCCTCTCTCCATCTCTCTCATGTGGACGTCCACCATGGATGCCCTAGAGAGGTTCTCCATCACCGCGGCATCGTCGTTATGCTGCCCGATGGTTTGCTCGTGGATCTCCGTCTCCTTCGGTGCGCCCCGCTCGTGAAGAAGACATCGGATCTCGTGTGTCGAGATCAGGAGATCCACCGCTTGGATCATCAACATGGATTGCGAGAAGCACGCGGTTCATCCCCGCGCTCACAAGCGTCTCCTCCGTCGGATCGGACTTGAGACAGGAGGTCTCTTTGTTTAGAGACTTGATCGCAACCACGCTTCAAGAGGTAAACCTAATACTTGTTTGTGGTTTAGACGAAACGATCCGAGAAGTGTTCTTGGATCATGTGGTTTCGTCGCAAGAAAATTTTTTTAATTTCCGCTACATAGAACAACTAGTGCGACTAGTCGTTCTTCGTCGTATTCGATGCGACGCTCACGCTTCCGTGATGCGCTTGAGGATCTAACCATATCCTTCATAGGGAATGGGGGTGCCTACGAATGTTCTTCAATTGGTGGATTTCATCCTCTTTGGCAATAGAGATGAAAATAAGTCTAATGCTGATCAAGTTAGAATCACAGGTCCAGAATATATTTTAGCAAACAATAAGTAGCTCATCTGGCAGCTTGCAGCATTAACAGCCAGTAATTTGTGCGATATAATGCGTATTAGTGTGCTGAATACACCTCATTATTGCATTAAAATGTGTAATTCTATGTTATTTATTTTTTTAATAAATAGAATGATCTTAATTCGAGAAAAAAATCACTTTTTATGTCATTTTCAACTGGATGGACCTATACAATAACGATATTTCCTACCTTACCCTCCACAGAACTCTTGGTTCTAAACCCCTCATGACTAGGTAATCTCTTTTACAATATTGCATTAATTTACATTTTTTCATTTATTTTTGTGAACAGATAAACCTTTATACAAAGGAAACATTGTCTCACTAATCATTATGTACATTTTGTAAATAAAGTGACTCATCTCAATGTGATTTGTTGTCTTCCATGAACAAAACAGGTAAGTGTTCTTAACTTAGCTACTTTGATTCTAATTTCAATCACCAATCAACATTAACAACGATATGTTTGATATGACCGATACGTGCGATATAAGGGTCAATAAGTGTCATCTAAGTGTATATTTCTAAGCTATTTAATGTTCTTAGAACTTGAATGAAATCTATTTCCAATACCTATAAGTCAAGAATCAGCACTAATAGTTATACATTCGATATGACCGATATGTGCAATCTACGGGATATAAATGACCAATATATGTGATATAAGTGTCTATTAGTGGGTTATTTGTTGTTTTAATATCTTTGACGATCTTAATTTCTGAAAATAGTAAGAAAATAGCTTTTTGAATCATTTCTGACATTTCCACCGATGTCGATTCTATATCCCGATATATCCTTTTCCAGACGAACTGATACGGCATCGACATAGATATTTCCTATACTGCCCTTGTGCCATTTACTGACAGAATATCATCTACAAATATACACCTTCCATTATATGTGCTTCACTAATTCATCCATAGACGAGGTAGAAAAGTAAGGCCTAAAGGTTGATGTTGCCATAGATCTATATTGATATCAAAATGATCCATCAACCCATTTGAAGTCCTCAAACAAGATGTTGCTTAGCCATACAAATCTATTATTTAATCAATACACAACATAGATACCCTCTAGAATCATGCTCATGATTTCTTTTGATATAATATCCTAAGCATTCTACAAGTCATTGAAGATCATATGACGGTCCTATTTCATTATAAAGGCATCCAACAAAGAACTTAAAAGTTGTTTGGCCACATTTATAGACGTAAAAAGTCGTGCATGAGATACAACTGGTTCCTTAATACTGTTGAAACTTGTATTAACCAATTTTCAATTGTGTTCTCGTATATTTTTTAGTTTACTTATCCATTTAAAACACTTTAGTTTGTAATATTGTATATCTTTTTTAGTCTTGTATGTAAGTATCACAATACCTTTTCTCCGTTCATTTGGTATTTTCTATCTTTATCGAATAACAATGAACAATTTTTTAAACCATGTAATACTTTCCTCCAACATCCACAAACTAGGTTGTCCACCTACTCCTAGGGATGTCAGCGGGTCGGTTTTGGGGCGGGTATTACTATTCTCAAACCCATACCCATTTATAATATCACTACCCATACCCGCCCATTTATTAAATGAGTAATTTCTAGCGGGTACCCATATACTCGTCAGATACCCGTGTACCCAATGGGTACCCATATCTTGGACATGGTAAATCTTAAGTTGTTTATAAATGTAAAATTTTCACAAATAGACGAAATAGAGCGAGATCGTGTAATATGGTGACTCATAAAAATGTGCAATATATAGAGAATATTAAAGTTTTATATATATTAAGTGTTTAATTCTTTTGTGTTGATAGTTTTTATTTATTAAAGATACAAAAAGTTAGTTGAATGTGAATAAATAGATGGAGAGGAGAAAATTGAGTTGGATATTTATACATATAGATCGATACATATTAGATATGAAATGGATTTAGGGCTAGTTTGATTAAAATGCAACACATGCATCTATCTTTATATGTATTTCTTATTCGGATTTGAGGCGAGTTCGGGTTCGGGTACCCACAAGGCAATCCCAAACCCATACCCATACCTGCGTGGGTAGTCAATTCAAATTTCAAACCCGTCCAAAAGTAAATGGGGTAGGTTTCGGGTCCTTAAATGGGATGGGTTCAGGTCGGGTACCCAATGGGTAGACCTAGATTGACATCCCTACCTGCTCCTCAGACAACCTATCAATACTCCACTATTGACCTACCACCATGGTCCCACTTCTTAATCCACTTAGAAAGGACTCATTACCTACAGACATCGATCAAATAAGATTTCTTCAATGCATTACACTACCCATGACATGAAAGAATCTCGTATTTATATCACCCTCATGATCCAACATGGTCTCGACCTCTACTGCCACTCCACTTCCATCTTATCTTCCTTATATAGACGGTCTTCTATTATGGCTTCCCAAACATAGTTCCGTCTCAAGTAGATATCTCCGGTCTTTGATGCCATCATGCCCAACTATATTGTCTTGTGCTTTTTTTCATACATTCCACATGCTTTGCGTAGGGCTCTTTCCTGTAAGGCATGAACATCCTCATGTGTTCTCCAGCATATTCGCCATTTTCTGATTCACAAAACGTGCCACTGACTGGGAAGTCCAAAAATCCACAATCATAACCCCCAATCCATTATCAACCATCCACATAATTCAAAGTAAACTCGATGTCCAACGTACATACATATTCCCTTAACACCAAACATAAGTTGGTGTGATCAATCACAAACACAATGATGACCATACCTAAGCTGGAGGGAAGAGCACCAACAAATCGACCGAGACAAGGAAATGATGTGAGATCTAAATGAATTGTTTCTCCTCGATCGAGACAAGGAAACGATGCAAGATCTAAATGAATTGTTTCTCCACGTGTAATTGGCGTTCAATGCATCCATGACCTCCAAGATATAGCTAAAAGGAAGAACTTTCATATGATTTCTATTGATTCGTAGAAGGCTTATGATTCTATTCCACAGGAAATTTTGTAGAGTTTTGTAGAAAAGACAAGTACATGCCAACTGCATCAACCTTATAAAAAATATGTATGATAGAGCTTCATCTTGTGTAAGGATCTAGTCTAGAAAGACCGACTAATTTAACATCAGAATCGGTTTACATCAAAGTTCAACTTTAAGTCCATTCATTTCTATTTTGGATTTTAGATAAGTTGACTAGTCACATTCAGGATGAGGTACCTTGGTTTATGGTGTTTGTCGATGATATTGTGTTAGTAAATAAGAATCTTGAGACTTAACATAGCCTAGAAACTAAAGGATTTCATATAAGTAGAGGGCTAGACGGAATATATGGAGTGCACATTTGATGGAAGTAATAGTAAAGGAATCGAGATGAAGATTGAAAAAGATAACATTTAAAAGAAACATTATTTTAGATACTTCGGATCTATTTTGCAACATGATGGGGAAATTGATGGAGATGCTACTCATAGAATAAATGTATGTTGGTTAAAGTGGAGAGGATTCTCTATTGTTCTTCGTGATAAGAGAACTCCTTTGAAAATCAAAGGAAAGTATTATAAAGCAGTCATCAGACATGTTATGCTATATGAATCTGAATGTTGGCATGTGAACCATAGACATGCAAAAATGACAGTAGTAGAAATGAAAATGCTATGATGGATGTATGGTCATACACAAAACCATCATATTTGAAATGATGTGATAAGAACGATAGTTGGAGTAGCTCCAATATAAGATAAGATGAGAGAGAACCACTTAAAGTGGTTTCGTCATTTGCAAAGGAGATCAGAACGATGCACCAGTTAAAAGATGTGAGATTTGGATGTTGATCATGTTAAGAGAGGGTGAGGAAGGCTTAAGAAGTGCTAGAAGGAAACCATTTGAAGGGATCTTAGTCATTTGGATATGAACCTGAGAATAACCCAACCAAATGGAAGCAAAGAATCCATGTAGACGACCCTACTTAATATGGGACAACACATTGTGTTATAGACTTATAGTACCCCACTGACTGAATACTGAATACCAACTTCTGCAACACTGGGAAGTATCGACATAATTTGATTGGGTTTGAATGTTACATGAAGAAGATAATCCAGACAGTCTAGATGATGGAACGATGAGACGTAGAATGTAGAAGATCACAACATAAGCGATTCGATAGATTTGGATTCCTGCACATCCACTCATGATATTTCATCATACGATTCATATGAGATTTGTTTGTACAGATATCATCATATGAAGGGGTTTTTATTGACAAAAAAGAATAATCCACTTCAACCGATATATCCATAGGTACGATCATACATAATATAGAAATCACAATTGAAAGGGTGGACAATAGCTAGTGCAATAAGTGTTATAGCGAGCTCATTCACCCTACAGTCGTTGGGACTGGAGTTTTCTTCCAAACTCAGACTTTAGTCTGTTATGTTTCTAACTTTCCTTTAAGATTATTTCAAATTCATAGATTGTTTGTTGAACTACATTGCCGAGGGATTTTTGATGAGTGCTATTATTATTTTCAGAACATCTGAATGATACAGATCTTAGGTGGGGTCATGAGAAGATTGGCATGGACTATCTTGATATCCCTTCTAACTCCACTTTTGTAGTTGTTGTCATAAATTTTTTGGCCCGTTCCTTTGGAGTTTAAGTCTTGGTTATCCCTTTGTCAGAGCTCTCTCATACGTTTCTTGAACTTGTACCTTGCTGAAGACCTCTGAGCATGAAGCTTGATAGTTTGGCAAACATCAACGTGCCTCTTTTCCTCAGAGAGCTGAGCCTCATAGCTCATCTCCTTTCTCTTCAGTGCATTGTAACAGTTGGGGACCATGTCTGGTCCATACTATGGGGCCATAAACATTTTGTTTCATGGTTGATGATTATACCATATCATCTTGGGTGTATTCCATTTTCATAATAGGACTGAAAAACTGGTGAAGCCTTCTCCCAGTTGTAAGTAGGGTCGGCAACATGGATTCTTTCTCAAATCCAGGTTGAAAGATCTGACTATTTTTACGCTGGTTGTCGGCTACATAACATAACCAACTCAAGGAGGGATTTGAATCCTGGTCTTTTGGGAGGTATGCACATAGTACTACCACTAGACCATTGAATTGCCAAGTGGATACTGAAAAAAAATAAAATTGGCAAGTTTTTCTTTCAGTTAATAAAAAAATCTTTCTATGCATGTGTTAAGACTCTCAAAACTGGCAATGCTTTAGAATTTGTTAGAGTATTTGGTAGGGCGTCCATTGAGTTGTAGCACGGTAAATGGATCCTGGAGAAGATCCATTTACCCCATTCCGTGTTTAGTCCCACATCGTCTAGTGGTGGGACTTGGAGGCTCTGGAGAGGCTATATAAGGAGCCCCAGACCTCCTGTACTCATTGAGAAAAAGCAATGAAGCATATGCCCCTTTGAGGGCTTCTCCCGTGGTTTCATCCCGCTCCTCACGGAGTAGGGTTCCACGTAAATCCCGCTGTTCTTCTTTGATGTTTATCTTTTTCATGTTCGCTTCCGCATATTTATTTTATAACATGGTATCAGAGCAGGTTCGATCCTCGAGGATTTCAAGTTCTTCATTTTTTTCATTTGAGATTCAATATTAGGTTGAAAGATTATCTGTTCAAGATTATGGTCTATTCGGAACTTGAAGTTCGTCATTTTTTACGGTTTCGTTTTCGAAACCCATGATCAACGACTCAAGAAGCAGCCCGTCTTGGCCCAAGTACACCACGTTGGTTCTTAATGACGATGGAACAAAGACGCTCCTGTCAACAACATCTCCGATCGGCGGTGGGGCTCTTCAGATTCGACGAGCGCACACCCCCCAGCGTGCGTTGTGAACCCCCTAATGTATCTAAGACAGTCCGTAGATCATTCGCATGATCCCACTCATTTCATGAGTATATGAGTACGTCATCAATGAACACCACTACAAACTTGTCCAAGTATGGATGGAACATCCTGTTCATCATATCCATAAATGTTACAGGTGCATTGGTGAGCCCAAACGACATCACCACAAACTCGTAGTATCCATAGCGCGTCCTGAAAGCAGTCTTCGAAATATCAGACTCTCGAATCCTCAGCTGATGGTAGTATGGCGAAGATCGATCTTCGAGAACACCGAAGATCCCTGGAGCTGATCGAACAAATCATCGATGTGCGGCAAAGGATAATGATTTTTTCACCATTCTCTTGTTCAGTTGCCTGTAATCGACGCACAGTCTCATGGATCCGTCCTTCTTCTTGACAAATAGAACCGGAGCACCCAAGGTGAAGTGCTCGGTCTCACGAATCCCAAATCTAGCAACTCCTGCAACTGCACCTTTAGCTCCCTCAACTCGGCTGGTGCCATGCGATATGGTGCCATAGAGATCGGCTGTGTATCTAGAAGCAATGTGATCTCGAACTCAATCTCTCTCTTAGGAGGTAATCCTGGTGGTTCATCGGGAAACACATCTGGATATTCAGATACTACTCTGATGTCCTGTGTCATCGGTGCCTGGTCAGATAACTCCCGAACAAATGCAAGATAGGAATCACAACCCTGATCAACAAGTCGCTGAGCTCGCAACACTGAATGTACTCCATGGTGGAGTCTTGTACAGTACCCTCAAAAGTGAACTCGGGTAAATCTGGAATTCTGAAGACAGCCGTCTTCCTAAAGCAATCAACAAGTGCATGATGAGCGGATAACCAATCCATGCCTAGAATCAAGTCAAACTCATCAAGCCGTAGAAGTAGACAATCTGCGATCATCTCGTGACCGCCAATCAGTACGGCAAGTGCCTGACTATCAGTGAAATAATGAACAACTGGTCTCCTAGCCCTCGGATGTGATATGGAGAAGAGAGAGTCTCTGCGACTTTTCCTAAAGAAGGAAGTAGTCTCGAAGAAAGAAAAGAGTGTGTCACACCAGAATCAAATAGAACATGGAAAGGTCGATAAGAGTAGTCAGTATGTGTACTAGTTGGTTAGTCATCTCCTGGTCTGGTCGAGATGACATGGCTCTGAATGAGAACCATTTATTAGTCATCAAATTTATTGTTCGCAGGTGATATGATATATGCTTTTTCTCTTCTTGGGATATACATGAAAATTAATGAAATTGGTGACATCTGTGGTAATTGAATCTGAATGTCATATTTCCCTTCTTGGACTCACGACAAGTCGGAAGACTGCCGCTATCCGAGAACTTAATGCGATCGGAATTGAAATACTGCGAATGTGCGTATCGGAGTACCACTGCTCTGATACCAAACTGTGAACCCCCTACGATCCGGGTACCCGTTTACACACAATTCGCGTTACAACATTCTTTCGCATTAGATCGCATAAGCTACGGAAATACAGGGAAATTTTTCGCGCGGATAATTTTCCACATGACATTCACAATTATAACCCCAAGTTATTAGAACAATTGTCACCAAAATTTCTTTTCATTAATTTCCATATATTTTTACAACATGTACCAATTTCTAACAGTACATACAATATCCCAAAATCTGACTGAAGAGAAAGAAACATAATACAATATAAATTGAACAAAATTGGCACAAAATAAACCATACCATTGGGTATAAAATTTATCTCCTGAAATCATTAACCCGCTACTGTGCTAAAGGCTCCTTGCCTGCCATGCGTGCAAGGAAGAAAAGGCGTCAGCGGGTGCTGGTACTTCCCGTAAGTTTATATAAAAATAACATATATACAGAACATCACCCTTTACAGAAATCTCTGATTCAAGATTTCAAAATCTGAAATTTTATTCTATGAAACAAAGGCAAATTCATGGATTGTTGGATAAATCACATGCATGGCAACAATAGGAATGGTTGGGGTTGTACCTAAATTGATTCTTTCCAAGTTTGGAGATAGATCTCCAACATGCAGTGGCTTTGGAGGTTCTTTGGCATTAGCAACTTTGCATGAGATAACTCCAACGAGATCAAATATATACCAATAGATGATAATCAAAGAAGCTATGTTTTTAATATTTTGATGATACCTTGAATATTAGCAATCATTTGCACAGCAAAGAGGGGTTTAATTAGGCATGCATGGCAGCAAAAGAATGGAAAAGGGATTGTACATGTAATCTAAGTGAAATGAGCATGCATGGCAGCAAGGGGGAGGGGAGGGATGTACCTTATTTGATTTTCAAATGAAGATGTCTTTGCATGCTACGGTTGGGGTTTTGAAGCAGATCTTTTACTGCTGAAACTGCAACAATTTCAGCTACCTGTTGCAATGGTTGTAGCCAATCTCAGCAAAGTTCCTTGGCTGGAAGTTGGCAGCCACAAATGCTGACCAGAACAGTAGGGAACTGTTGTAAAATCAGATGTTTTTTTTTCAACAGAAAGTGAAAGGAGAAAGGGGAAAGGCAGCAAGGTGGGGTAAAAAGGATTGTACCTTAAAAAAAATCTTCAAAACTTGAAGATTTTCTTGCATGCAAGGCTTGAGCAGCAGAGGAGTTGCTGGAATTTAGCAAAGGAGCAGCAGATTTCAGAAGCCTGAAGAGGAAATGGAAGTCTCGGCTGAAATTTTGGGAAAGAGAGAAAGAGGACAGGGAAAGAAAAGAGAGAGGGGAGAATCACGTTGGAATGGGCTTATATAGGGATAGGAGGGAAGATGTTCTAGAATAAGACAAAAGAGGGAGCTTCCATGAAGCTTCCTCTTTTCCCCTTATATATATTTTTTACAATTTATGACATCATCCTCATGACACCATCCATGATGTCAAAAACTTGTATTATATATATATTAATTCTAATTTAATTATATATATACAACAGTTGTTTTGACAGGAGACAGACAACAGTTTGTACATTTTTTTTGAACCACGTCTGTACACAGTACAGTTACTGTACTAATTACATATTTAAATTTTTTTTTGTTTAGGATATTAAAATGTCATGTACGCGCAGCTCGGGTCTCGGATTTTGGCGCGCAATATATCGATTTGATCGTCTAAAAACAACGATCAAAACGAGTACAATATTGGTATACTTTCGATCGGGTTTTGAATACCCGAAATTTTCGGATACGGTTTTTGTTTAAGGTTAAATTTTACGATTTAAAAATATCAAACGACCTTCGATTTACGAACGGTCGATTCCGTTGGTCTTGTATCGTCGAACCGGATCTAATGACGGTCTCGATTCTTTTTGCGTCGCGGCTAATCACGGTGCGCGTTACGGTGTGACCGATTTTCGGTCGATTTTGCCGAACGACTTTTGATTCATAATCACTTGGTCGTTTTAGGTTGTTTAGTATTGACCGACAACGTTTTTGGGTTCCTTAGACCCAAAATCGGACGAGTTCGGGTTTGTTAGAATATGGATGTTACATGCGCGACCCCAACTCCCAGCCCCTTCCGCATCTCGCGTCATCGGCGGCGCGATCTCGAGGGCGCAACGCATCATCTCTAAGATCCCAGGCGCGAGGCGGCGCCCCACCTGATCCAACAGCAGTAGCCGCGTGAACGGCGAGCCCCTCAACGCAGAAGGTTGCGCAAGCTCCTCTCCTCGCGCTCAACCCCCGAGCAGACTCCAGTGAATATCTACAACGGCATCTCCCGCTAGCGCTCAACATCCATGCGCTCGATCCTCCAGATTCAGACACCTCCAGATCGGCGATGATCACCATTGCGGCATCTTCACCTTCAGCCCTCGTCGCCAGGAGGAGCCTTGCAACCCTCGCGCGCCCTCCTCTTTCCATCTCCTATCAGGTGCGCTCCAGTGGCATCATCTCTCAAAGAGGCGCGTGATGCAGCTTCCCCTCGCACCACCCCATCCCGGTGCACCGCCAGCCCAGCGATGTCGCCTCATTCCAAGCGGCGACTCCGCCTCCACGCGATGACCTTTCAGGAGCAGTGGCTCCCACAGGCGGTGCCTCCAGCAGCCACGGCCCCATCCGGTGTGGCGAGATTTGAAGAGACGAGGGTCCCCCGTGGGAACCCTAGTGTCTAGGGGGCCGTTGGGCCTCTCTAGATTAAAAAAAATTTGATTGAGGTGGGGTTTGTTATTTGAGGCCCAATAAAAAAACGGGAGGGGTGTTTATGTTGGGCTGAAACAGTGGTTAAAAAATTGGAGAGATGAGAAAGAGAGGCCGTGAAGTTTTGGGCCCAGTTAGATTTTTTTAGGGCTAAAGAAATTCAAAAAAAAGGCCGCGGTTAAAGTTTTTAAAAAAAGAAAAAAAAAGAAAAGAAAAAGACGCGTACATCTCAAAAGCCGTACGCAAATTGTAAAAAAAAGGATGAAAAGTCGAGAAAAAAATTGTCAACGGCTTTAAAAAAAATGTTTCAAAAAAAAAGATGTCGGCTTATTAAAAAAAAGCCGCAAGGAAATTTTTTGAGAATGTTTTCTCCCCATCATTGTTGTCTTCTCCCAACTTGGTCGACGTCCATGTTTTCCGACAAGTATGGGAGAAAAGGGGGAGTATATATGTAGAGTCACAGGTCTAGATCCAGAATCCAGATTCAGATATCAGTCTCCAGACCAACCAGATGATCAGACTCTACAGTTCGGTTTCAGACTCGACGATCATTGTTCCGAGTCTCCAGTTTCAGACATGCACGAGTATGCGGTCATTTTTTCAGATGAGCATATGTTGCCATCATCAGTTCGAGGTCCCCATCATTCTTGTTGTTGTTCGGCCAGAGTTTTCATGTGAGCCATAGGGATTCCAGAGCAGAGGACCATTCCCTATGCCATGTTGGCAAGGGTTTTCATGTAGTATCATAGGTACACCAGAGCAGTGCACCATTCTCTGAGCCAGATGGGAGAGACCCAGTTCTCCGACTAGGAGACTTATTTCAAACTCCATTCTCCAGCGATCGTGGACTCCGACGAGGATTGCACATCCACGACCTTTTCAGTTTGGCCCTTTTCAGAGATGGAGCAGTTGTCCACATTATTGTGGCGGGCCAGAGTACTTCGACGAGGAGACTCATTTTCAGTTGCAGTGACTCTGACAGGCGCAGTTCAGAGCACATGCTCTCCGACGAGGAGATTCAGTTGACTCACACTCCAGCCCGTTCGTCCTCCTCACTTGCACGGCATGAGAAGCAACGTCCTCGACTGCAGCAATGTGCGTGTTGGGTTGATATTGTCCGTAGTGTCCTGTAGCGTTGAGTTGAGTATCTTTTTGTTTGTCCAAGCTGAGCATTACATGCTCCAACTTGAGGGGGAGTGTTAGAGTATTTGGTAGTGCGTCCATTGAGTTGTAGCAGGGTAAGTGGATCCTGGAGAAGATCCATTTATCCCATTCTGTGTTTAGTCCCACATCGTCCAGTGGTAGGACTTGGAGACTCTGGAGAGGCTATATAAGGAGTCCCAGACCTCCTGTACTCATTGAGAAAAAGCAATGAAGCATATGCCCCTTTGAGGGCTTCTCCCGTGGTTTCATTCCGCTCCTCACGGAGTAGGGTTCCACGTAAATCCCGCTGTTCTTCTTTGATGTTTATCTTTTTCATGTTCGCTTCCGCATATTTATTTTATAACAGAATTTGTTCAACATGCCTTGACCACATTCTTTGCTTCTCAAGGTACTCTTCGCCAAACCTATTGTCCATAAATCTTGAAGCAAAATACGGAGACGGAACAAAAAATTCGTCATCTTCTTAACATTACATGTGCCCTTCTTACTCAAGCGAAGGTCCCTACAACCTACTGAGGGAGTGTCGTTCCTATTGCCGCATACCTTATCAATCGGGTACCCTCTTTGATTCTCAATGGCATCACTTCCTTCTCATTTCCTTACAGAAATAAGGAATCATTCCCTCCCTTTGCAAATCTTTGGTGTATTGCCTCTGTTTGCAAATTCCACACCACACACAAGTTGCCTTCTCGTGCCATCAAATGTGTCTTCCGTGACTCTTGAGTACTTTTGAATCCAAAAAGGATACATGTGTTATAATCATATTAGTAATCGTTAACAAATATCGAGTGGCATTACCTTATTTGAATAAACTAGTTACTTCGCTTAGTTTATCAGTGATATTCACTTCGAGCTTCCACCCCCTCTTGTTATCTACAAAAGGAAACACACTATACAACATGATTTAGTGTCCTTTACATGTTCGTTAGTTGCAAGATGACATGTCTTCTTCCAGTGGCCCCATCATTAAAAATTCAGATGCTCCCTCAAAGCTCTCTATTGCACTGCAAAAATCCAAAAGGAAATGTACTCTATAACCCTTGCCACATGTTAATTCTATTGATAGTCTATCCAATCATAAAAGAGTTTTACTAATGCACTCATAGTGATCATTGTTCTGTGTGATCATCACAATGCCATTTAGGGCCCTGGTTGGAAACATACCTTGGATAAGGAGATGAATGCATTTACTTCCAATGGCTTGTGAGACCTTGTGGCATGTCCTCATGTGTAACCCATGTTGCTTGCAGATCGGTCTTACCACTAAACACTCTCCATATGGGTCCATTGATAGATTGATAGCAAGGTTAGTATTGAAAGGCTACACTCTCAGCTAGATGTGAAAAACATCTTCCTCTATGGTGATCTATAAAAGGAGGTTTATATGACAAACACCAGGTTACTCTGTCGAGAGGGAGTATGCATGTCGACTTCGTACGACCATCTATGGCCTAACGCAAAGACCATAAGCATAGTTTGACAGACTTACCTCTGAGATTAGCTCTCTTGGTTTTCATAGAATGCAGCTGATTATAATGTGGGTTCATTATACGGAGGCATTCAATACGTGATAATTGTTGTGTATGTTGATGACATGTTATCACTGGTGATGACAATGAAGGATTCTCGATACCAAGGCCTTCATTCAGAAGGTATGCATAACCAAAGACCTTGGTCAACTTAGATACTTTCTAGGAATTAAAGTGATAGTGATATGCACAATAGAGTAATAACACTGGTCATAGAGGAAGTATTGTCTAGATATTCTTAAAGAAGCTGGCCTACTTGGATGCAATCCCTCAACAGTCCTAGCTACTGTTGAAATAGTCAGTCGATCATACCAACTATTCAGTCTAACTATGAGGTGTGTGGGGTCAACAGAATAACCAAATAATCGACCCGACCGAATACTCTGTTTAATTATTCCATCGACTATTGGCTAACTATTGCAACAAAAAAATTCAACATATAGTTTCATAAGATTATCATGCAAACCGAATCAATATAAATATATAAGACCAAGGTTTGAAAAACGAAAGGCGGAACGAGGCGTTTTCCCTGGAAGCGAGGCGAGGCGTAGGCTCGAGGCGGTCGAGGCGTAAGCCCCAGTTTTGTATAGAAAAATAATTATAAAATATATAATACATATATTTATTGATGAAATAATATAATCTGACAAACATATAGTATATAACAATGTAATATATGATGATATTATGAAGATAAGAACATGAAAAAAAGGATATGTCAATGACTCAATGCCATAAACCTTTCTAAATTTCTACCTAATCAAAAGAAAATCATTGATTATAACTTATAACTATCACTAAAAAATTATCTAAAAGGGATTGGCTATAGTTGTCATTATAAATATCCAAGTTGTTGATATGAATCATATGATTTGAATCCTAACTATATGTTCTACTATACCCAGATGAAGAACGGTTGTATGCATCCCCCCAGGTTGGCCCCCCCTTGCGGGGGTGCAGGGGGCAGCGCCCCCGTCCCAAAATTTTTTTCTTTTATGAGGATTCGAATTCGTATACACATTTTTATATGTTTAAGGATGTAATAGTAGGCGTTCACTAAAATAATTTGGCATGTTAATGGTAAATATGAATATGAAAGAGGTCAAATTCAAGCATATGAATATGAAAGAGGTCAAATTTAAGCATACATTTTGCATAAATTAATAGTTAGACATAATTAATAGTAAATATGAAGCAGTTCGCTGAAATAGTTACACATAATTAATAGTAAATGTGGAGTTATGGGTAAGAAAGAAACATCATATTTAGGCATTTAACTTGTATAATCATTATCCTAAACAAGTATATATTTATAAGCTTCTCAAAGCACCATGTAACTATTAAAATCATACAAAAAATCTTCAAAAAAGAACAAAAACGCCTTGGAAAACGCCTCGACCGCCTCGAGGCAGAACGCCTCGAGGCTACGCTTCGGCCACTCGAGGCGCACGCCTCACTGGACAAGGTCGAGGCGCACACCTCGAGGCTAAAAAGGCTCGCCTCGCCTCGAGGCGCGCCTTTTAATACCATGTACAAGACTATGTATCAGATGCAATTTTTATATGTAGGTCAATAAAAAATACATAATTAAACAATTCTGAATAGTAGCCCAAATACAGTTTATTCTTTATTCAATGACCCATCCGACTGTTTTTTTAAATCAAAAAGGGGTAAGCACTCCGGAGGTGTCTGCCACAACCTTTTATTAAGAGCAAGAGTATTACAGAAAGCTAACAGCAACCAGGTCTTGATGAGAGATCTAGCTAAACAAACAATGTTCTCAGCATCAAATCTAGGGTTTTTATCAGTTGCGCCCCTCTAAGATATTGCAATATCAGTTATGCCACTCCCTTTTTGGGAATATCAGTTCAACCCCTAACTTTTTCTAGAATGATAACTTATACCCTTCGAGTTAGTTTGTCGCCCATCGCCATCCCAAACGGACATTACCTTCGGGGACACATGGGAAATTAGAAAATATAACAAGGGTGGAAATGTCCTCCAACTCCTCCTCTATCATCCTCCACCTCCCCTTCCAACCCCTCCTTCTCTGCCCCATCCTCAACATCCGACCACCCATCCCATTCCAGCCTCTATCAGGGCCTTAAATTTCGCCGAAATTCGGCCGAATTTCGGTCGAATTTCGGTTTCGATAGGTGACCGAAATTCGGCCGAAATGGCTATATCGGTCGAAATTTGGGGGGGTCTAGTTCAAAAAACCACCGAAATGACCGAAATTTCGGTCGAATTTCGACCGAAATTCGTCTGAAATTTCGTTTCGGTCCCTCACCGAAACGAAACCGAAATCCGACTTTTAAGGCCTTGGCCTCTATTCCAGCGCCTCCTCCTCTGTCACTACCATCCCTCCTCTTCCTCTGTTGCCACTACCACCGTCGCCCCTCCTCGCCAGCCCCTCCAACCTTCCTCCCCTACCACTGCCCCTCCGCCACCGCTTCCTACTCCGATGTCATCATCGCCCCTCCTCATCCCTACTAGCCCCTCCCATGTCAGCTCCTCCAACCCTTTATTCATCGCCACCACCCCTCCGTCGTGAGCTGCACCTTCCCCACCATGTCGCACGCGCCTCTTCCATGTCTTCCCCACCACCTACCATACTTCCCCCGACCTCCTTCTCGAACCCCGCAGGTTGCTGCTCCAAGTGATGGATGAAGATCCAGAGTCTTCTTCTTCTTCCCCCATTCCTGTTCTTCCTCCTCTTTATATTCTCTCTTCTAACTATATCTCCATCTGTGAATCAAATCGCCAAAATTTTTGTATTTCTACACATAAACCATTCATTCCGATCATAAATACGATTTTTCCTGAATTTTTCAAGAAATTTTCTAGGATCGATTAAACCGTGATTTACAGATGATAAAACAATTCCCTATTGCAACAAACAATCCCTTGGAAGAGGTGGGGAGTTTTTTTCTTATTATGCATGTTTTAACTACATCATGGTTTGAATAAGCCATGTTTTAGTTCAACTCATTAACAGACATATCAACGGAAGGGCACAAGTGACCATTGTGGAAGAAGACATGGGTTGAAATGATATTCACAAAAAAGGAAGGGCATAACTGATATTGCAATATTTCAGAGGGGCTGATAAAAACCCTAAAATCTATATGAACTAAAAATCAGCCCATTGCTTCAGAGCCAAATCGCCCAAATAACCGAGATTAGGCGCAGTGGTTCCACCATTGCTCTGAATTGGTTGACCATCAGGGAGGCCCAAAAGCTTTCATGAGAACAAAGTTCTACCCATGAAATGCTCATCAATGCCCAGATCTCATGGACCCATGCACAAGAGTAAAAGGGGTGGTCCAAATCTTCCTCATCCGCAACATACATAGAGCACAATGTCTCTCCCCCTGAACGAGGGAGGACCTCCTTGCCTTAGTAACTATCTAACCCAATCTGTGGAGACAAAGGAAGACCTTTATCTTCAATGGTGCCCTCAACATCCAAATCAAAATGCAACCCTTTTCTCAATCTCCCAAGTCCCCTCATGAACGCATGTGAGCACCCTGCAGGCCTTTTTCACAGAAAAGAATCCATCCCGCAAGACTCAGTGGTCTCGCCTCTCATAAGTCTCGGTGTCGACGCCAACTACTCCAATAACCGTAACAAGTCATCGAACTATTGCTCCAAGAGCAGGGAGGAGAAGCATGTAACCCACTTCCCATCTACCCATGTGTCTCTTACACACATCTCTTGATCCCTCCCCTCAAGAGCAAAAAAGCTTGGAAATGCTCCAGACGAGGTCCCTCACCGCATCAGTCATCCTTCCTGAACAAAAAGGAATCGCTTGCATTCGCAACCGGACGCATCTACAAAATGCCGAGTGGTGGCGATAAGACGCAGCCTCCAGTTGAGGTTGTGCCCGAATGTCATAAATGTCCCGAAGAAGCCTACAAGTGAGGTCTTCACCGCTGCACCAAAGCATCGTCACCCACTCAAGCAACAACGCTTTATTCATTTTCTCTAATTTGAGCACGCCAAGCCGCACTGCTCCTTCGTTGCGGTAACAGTCTTCCAATTCACCAGGTGCAGCCCTTTCGGCTGTCCATTGAACGAACTCTAAAAGAAGCACCGCATAACAATTCAAGGCAGTTCTGGATCCCAACCGACAAAATCTTTGATGAAATGAAGAAGATTGGGATTGTCGCTAGAACTGACTTAAGGAGCACACGTCTCCCCCCTTGCAACAAACAAGAGGCATTCCACCCTGCCAACTTCCTCCCCACCATCGGCAACCAGTCGGACTGCTTCAAGAATCCACAAGTCAACGGCAGATAGAAATAACTGATAGGTAATGACCCATGTGGAGTTTGTAAGACCCTCGATCACTCTTAAATCTCGAAATTCGACATACCAAATGACACAAAAGTAGACTTCGTTCTGTTCATCTTCAAACCAGAAAGCTCACCGAAGACGTCAAACATTGTACTCAAGGCACTTGTCTCGTCACCGCCACCCTCAATGAAAAAGAGAGTATCATCTACATATTGAAGCAAGGGGATGGAGAAATCCTCTCTCAAGTATATGGGCGTCCTCTTGCAAAGAACCACATGATCCGTCACAATGGCAAGAACATCCGTCGTAATAACAAACAATGGTGCTAGCAGGCAACCCCGCCGAACTCCCCTCTGCGGCTAGAAGAAACCCCCCTCCGAACGTCCATCGACCAGGACTGTCAGAGAGGACATAGTGGCACATATCTTTATCCATGAAATCTACCTCTTGGAAAAGCCGTGTTTTTCCAGTACGGACCAAAGAAAAACCCAATCGATGAAGTCGTACGCCTTATAGAAGTCCACCTTCCACAAGACACCCTTCACACTCATGTTCTTCCAATCCCCAACCATCTCCGAAGCTATGATCACTTTGTCCATTATCAGTCGATCAGGAATGAAAGTTGTCTGAGTAGGAGCAATAAGGTCCTTAAGGTTGTGGCCCAGACGATCTCCAAAACCTTTGCCACAATGAGCAATATTGCATTTGAAATCGCAATAGGACAGAAATACTCAATTTTGTCAGCCCCCTCCTTCTTAGGTAAATGAAAAAGAAGATCCTTGTTAAACATGTCAAATCCGTGGTTCCCCAAAAAGCAAACTCATGTAGCACCACCAAGACGTCCACCTGCACAACATTCCAGAACACCTTAAAGAACAAAACTAAAAAGCCATTCAGTTTCGATGCCTCATCTGTGTTGAGTTCCCAAACTGTTATTTCATATTGTCCAAGTGAAAGTCCTTAGTAAGGGCAACCTACTGGCCAGGCGAGAAAATCGAGAGGCCTTACGCGTTTTATGTCGAAAGTAACCCACAGTTGCCCTACCCACCTCTCGATCACCCTCCTCCTAAACCCCCCACAACAGATGGATTTTGAATTAAAGCCCGACGACGTATGTCACTAGACACCGCATGGAAGAACCTCGTGTTCGCATGCCCCTTCTTGATCCACTTCTGCCTAGATCTCCGCTTCCATTCCACCACCTGCTACATGTCCTCCTCAAGAAGAACCCGCTTGCCAACCTCCCTCTCTAACAACTCCAGGGCATAGAGGTACCTATCATCCTCTATACGATCCAGCTCTGAAACCACCCTTTAGGCCTCTGACCACCGGATCATACGATTGTCTCGCACCTCCTTCTTGTAGCCACATAATCGCTTAATCAACTCCATAAGTTTAATGGAACAAACAGACGGTAGCTGAGAAATCCACCTTATGGGAACCTCATAAGTTCTCCACTAAGTCTCTGAAACCAGCCTCAAGAAGTTAGGACTTCTCAAACTTCAAGAGAGTGTGGGGTATAAAAGTCTCCCCCGAAGTCCACACATGCAGGATGTGGTTCGATCTCGAGCAAGGTAAAGCGGAGACATCATCCAAAGGGAAAGCAGACATGAGCTCCACTGAACCGAAAAAATCGATCAATTCTAGATCTGAACCTTGAGCTACGCCATGTATATCGACGATCAACAGTATCCTGAATGTCCAATTGGAGGTCATCGACCACCATTGCAAAATCTTGAGATCTAACATCTGGGCCACCCGCAAAAGAGGGCAATCCGCAACGAAAATCATGACGTTGAAGTCACCCAGAACAAGCCACGCCTCAGTAGGGTAAGAGAACCGAACTACCCGTAGATCCGCTCAAAGCTGAACGCAATCCCTCGAGTCAAGTATGTATGGACCTGTCCAACTGTGTATTGAATACCAACTTTTACCACACTAGTCCCTGTTGAACAATAGAGACATGTCACCTCCACATATCCTACATTTGAAGACACCATGCGATATAGAAGCCTGGTAGGGAAACTATTATATCTCATAGTCTTTAGGCCTAATATATCATATGTTGTGAGTAGAGCTACTCAACACATGGACAAGCCTCGCCATATCTATTGGCAGGATAGCCTTCTCATTCTTGGATACCTAAAGTAGTCTCCAGGAAAAGGCCTCTTCTATAGGACTAACGACCGCACTAATGCCACCTACTACACAGATGCTTCCTATGCTAGTTCTCCCGAGGAAATACGCTCCACTACTAGTTTCAACATGTTCACTGGTGGAAATGTTGTTACCTGACGAAGCAAGAAATAGATTGATGTCATCCAAGTCAAGCACAAAAGTATAGTACATAGCAATGGCTCAAACTACATGTGACTACCTGATTGGTTTACTTTCTATAGGAACTTAGACTCCCTTTTGGCTCTCAAGTTCTTCTCTACTATGACAGCAAGTCCACAATGTGTATTGCCCTCAATCAAGTTTTCCATGAGCGAACCGAGCATATTGAGATGAAGTGTCACTTCATTCAAGACATACGAGGGAAGATCATTAATCTATGCATATCCACAGAATTCCAACTTGCATATATTTTTACTAAATCTCTGCAAAGAAACACATTAGCATTGCTAACATTCAAGTCAAGCATGATCGATAGATATGCTCCAACTTGAATTGACGTTATTTACTATATTAGTAAATGGCATGGATTTCCTTATTATTTCTTTATTTTCTATTTCCACGTGTCACCCTTCGAGGACTATTATGTAATTCTACCTATCAGGTACTAGGGTTTCATGTTATATAAGAAACCCTATCCCTCGAATAAAATTAATTCCATTACATTCATATTTTCTTCCATATTTGCTCTTCCTTGTAATGGTCGATTAGGATATAAGTGTTGTGGATGCATGGCCTATAGGAAAATGATGCCCTACATTTCATTCTAGTCTCTCTGAGTAAAGACTACAAGAATTTAAGATGATGACTGATCTTGACTCCATTGTTGGCTTTTCAAAAATTATGGGTCATAAGGTTTAGTAGGATGTAGGATTCTCGATCAAGAAGCCATGCATGGCATTGTCTTCAACCATGATATTCGGTCTTAGATCCGCAATGATATTGTAAACTGATTTTGAGCTTTATTTTACCCTAGTAGGTGAAGGTTTTCTTTAGGTTGTTGAGGTATGGTCAAATTATAATGAAGATCCATGGTGAAAATCTCCAACATATAGGATGTCACGTGCCCATTATGAGATCAAAAGCCTGAATATTTTAAACCAATATAATTCATTTTTAATTTGGTGAATAAGGGTTGAAGGCGAAGCACCCATTAAAAGGCTCGATTTCTCAAGTCTAACGAGTAATTTGATACCACTTGACTCGGATTACTTTAAGGCCAATCGGGGAACTAATGAAATTCCTTTTTGTTTGGGCCCCTTGGCTATTTTACAATTATGTTATCTTTCACCAAAGAGTGGATCTATGTTGAGACTGTGGTGAATTATGCCAAAACTCTATTTGAGTCTTAGATGATATAAAACAGAAGGTTTCTTGTTATTGAGAGAAATGTGAATTTGGGTTGATTAGGTAGAAGTCGTTTAATCCTACATTGCTGAGGAGTATGACTTGGTTATGTAATGGGGCTATATAAAGAGCCATGTATCCCTATACTCAATAGAAAACATAATAGAATACCTAGACCTTGGGGATTTTATATCATGGTTTTACCTCACGCTTATGGAGTAAGGTTCCACATAAAGCAAAATTTTAATTCTAGTTCTTGATTTCCCATATTGTACTTTATATTTCCATATGGTATTTGAAATTGATTCTTGGAGTTTTCCATCTAAAGGTTTATGGTTCCAATTGATTTCTTATTTTCAATCTCATCAAAGATTTTCTTTTTACCCAATATAAGTGCAATCATTTGTATACTGAGAGTTATATTCATGCGTTGAAGATCATGCGATTACGTACTACGAGATCAAGGTTATACACAAGATCCAAGGCATGTTAAATGGTCGCCTTGCCAAACTAGAGGTAGGGCTTGCAGGCGATGTCAACGACAATGAGCACATCATACGACTACTGAATAAACAGAGAAAAAGCTACAAAAAGACCCGTGTCAAAGGAATGTGGCAAATGGAGAAAGAGGCATGGATAGAACCGTCTTCCCAATGCACGATGACTGAAAATTCAAAAAAAAATAATCTACTAAGACCAACTCTCGCCAAGTGATGAGTCTATTCAGCTGCATACGTGATAAATATGCTATTTAGTTCTTCAAATCCTAAAGGTACCTCTGATCCACAACATGGATTCCTCTCCTCAGCAATGGTTGATGACAAGGTGAGAAGCCACTTGAAACTGCGACTAGCAATCACACAGGAAATCCAAAGATGCTAAAACAAGCCGACTACGGTTAAACGGGTCCATTCATAGCTCAATGTGGATTACAAGATGGAGTGAGATGCACGATTCTTAGAAGCAAGAATGCCAATAAGTCTCTTTTCAGGACCCTAGTTGAAGGAATAAGATGTGCTCCTATTGTAGCCTCTGGACTTATAGAACCATTTCCACTTCATTTTTCTCTATGTTTTGGATTAACAAGATGAAAGTCCTCATCCAGTTGTTTCTTCCCTTTTTTTAATTTTGGGCCCAACTTGGCAACTGTTCTAAAAGGAAAACAATGAAAGCCTTACATAAAAGATGGGATGAGTAAACTGCAAAAAAGAAGGAAATGAAAAAAGATGGTTGAAAAAAGGAGAAAGGAAAAGGGGATTGATAAGAAAAAAATGGATTTCTGTAACTCCCACACAAATATGGGAGATGGGGAGCGTTGAAGAACTCCTCCATTACTTGTATGTCCGAGTGTAGGTAAGCATGCATATGAGGTCATTTGTTCATGGGTCACTGTAGTCATGTGTTTGGCTAAAAGTCTGATTATGGACAATATGTGTCAAAACCCCATGGTAAATGCTCGATACAGAGAGATACATAGGGACTCCACATTAAAGATCTTCTCTAAGCTAGTGTATGTGGAGAGGTCCAGTTTGAAGCTCTAGAGTGAAATAGACCCATTGCAGGTACTTCATGATGGATACCCATCATTGTTTTGATCATCATATGGAGAGGCGCTTCCAGTCGCCATATTCAGTGCAGCTCAACGGACTCCCCTGATCACAAAGTGCAACAAGATGCAATTTGAATTTGAGAATTATAGTGAAGATATGTATTCGGCTTATGTATGTTGATTGATGTGTTGTCCAAGTTGCACATTCCATTCTCCAACCTGAGGAGGTATTTTGAGATAATTGTAAAATTGGGCTAATCATGTGGGACTTGTTTAGTCCCACAATGCCGAGTGGTGGGAATTGGTTATGCTAATGGGACTAAAAAAAGCCGTGCACCTAGTACTCAATGAGAAATGGTTTACTCTACTCCAATGGATTAGGGTTCCACGTACGTCAGAGTGGCTTCTTCTTGATTTCAGACATTTGTATTTTGCTCCACACTTGTTAATGTACATTGAGGGTGTGCAACATTTTGGGAGCATGCTGTTAATCGTTAAAAAAACACCTATATCCATGCCTGTTTAATAAGGGCTAAGAGGAAACATTTATTTGGTGGTCATCGTAAGTGCTAACAAATGAAAAGAAAATATTAAAAAACCATAAAAAACAAATCTGTGGATTGCAAAAACTGGTACTAATTTCAAAAACAAGATCGGACATTAGAATTCGTTATCCTTTTCTAGCTCCAACCTCCAAAGCCATATATGCCCTGATGAGATTGAAGAATTATATATAAACAGGTGAAAAAAATGCCTCCCAATCTACAACTTATTTTCTTCACTAAATACCCTACTGCCTTGTTGGATATGCTCCATGAGAAAATAGCAGTATTCAACAATGAACGAATTTGGAAGTTCACCAACAAAGAAATCAGGTAAAAAGACTACATTGCATTAGTGTTTTGCTCAGTCACTCGACAGATGAAGAGTTCATTAGAGAGAACATGTCATCCTGATCGTGTTGGAGTTTCTCCTCAAAAAAAGGCTCCAAGAATTCAAATAAGAATTATAACAACCTTGAAGTGGATATAGCTCACGATGAAATCTCAGAAAAAATGGATGCACGCAATTGTAGAAATATATATAACTTTGACTTTATAATAAACCTCAACAAATTGAGATGAGCATATACTAAAACAAAGCAGTTTCCCCCGTTAAGTTGATTTCTATACAGATTTTTTGCATCCAAAGTTCCAAACTACTATCTTACTTATAGCATTTGGGCTTTTATGTGGTTATCGAATGGTGAAGCAAGCAGCTCAGCCATCCCCGTGTTGACAAGAAATAGATTTCCTCTAAGATACAAACTAAGATCTAAATAGGCCAACAGATCAAAAGGGACATACTAAATATTAATTTTCTAAATGAGCATCAAATATCTAACTTGGGGACCAAATTAAACCTTCTATACCATCCAACTCATTAAAACTTATTTGACCACATGCTTTCTTTCCAATAAGCCTGTTAAATTATGTTCTTCTGAATTTTATTTAACATAAGTAGCTACTAAAAAATGATCACATCAGATTACATATGCAATGGCAAGTTTTAATCCAGTTTAAACTGGTTATTTACTACCTCTTTTAAAGAAAAGCATGAGATATAAAGTTAGAAGAAATTCAAAAGTATAGACAGAAAATTCTACCAAGAAGAAATAAGATAGACAACTTGCTAAGATAAGAAAGAACTACCTTAAAAGAAAATACGAGGGCAACATTTAAAATGTTAAAAGTAAATTCATAGCAATTCAAGTAAAAAACTCCATGTTACCGTCATTCTTTGTGCACTTCTCTCGCAAATTATCTACAAAAATATGATATGGGCGCCAACCACTAGGATCCTCATCAGTATTCACATTGTCCGATCTCTTCTGAACATCTTTCAAGCTATACAAATGGAAAACAATATATGATCTAACAATAACCAAAATAGAAGAATCAAAGAAATTTAAAAGACAATATAAAATCTCTTACATTTCTAGGGTATCTAAAGAGGAAAGCTTTGATACAAAAGGGAGAACAGCACATTCCAGAAAAGAAAGCTGTTTTGGCACATCCGTGAATGCAAATGTAATGCCTTCCCTTACAATTTGTAATATTTGTGCTTTGTGCTTGTTACGAGCTGCACCGCCAAAAGTACCCGAGAGCTTAGCAGCCAAATCCTTGCAATCTGGGGATTTGTTTGGTACCAGTTCCTCGCTTCTTCCAGGATGATGCAATATTTGCTGCTGGTACACCTGCAAATAATGAATTTCTTATATTAGACATTTTTAATGTAGTCTTCTGTATGCATGTTAGCCGCAAGCAAACAATTTCCTTTCCAAGCCCCATAATCTAGGACTCAAAAAGTGTATTCCCTGGGAATGACTTGCTTAGAGCATTTTAAAAATTTCCCACCACCTAGAAATCTTATTTAAGGTCAAAATGTGACTTGGATATTTTTGGCTGTTTGCAACATAATGAAAACCATGTATCAGTTAGGTTCACATTGCTTACACAGCATCAACAAGTCATCACTAAAATTAAATGACATCACTTAAGAGAGACTCTTCTCGTCTCATGTCCATGGTTTACTCCGAATCAAAATGAACTGGAGCTTATGGAGGACCTCATCAATTTATATTTCCACACAAAACAAAGATATCCTTGCCTTTTACTAGTGCTTTTAATCGGAGAATGGATTTATTTTATTTGAGTTTGACAAATTGCAGATTGATATCTTTCATGATTACCACAAATTTTGGGAATTGTCCAGAACTCCCGCTATATAAGTTATATTGAATTTAGAGAGACCTATTCTTTTTTACAATCTCAATGGTATCTTCTTCCCATACATGCACACAATTAAATAGCACCTACCTAAAAGGTCAGCCTACCAATTTTCTTTTTAATAGGAAGTGTGCATTTGTAACTTTCAGAAAGCGAAGGACATCAAATTACTTTCAGCTACTGAGTGAGACATGCCAACAGCATGCATGGAATCAGACATGCTCCCAACATGCAAGTGAAATATCAAATTCTATAAAATGAATAACATGCCATAGTCAAAGTAAGCCATTGTTCCAACATCACCAAAATCGATAACAACATGCATATAATCCATTTCTTGCAGGGAACGTTTACGCTCCATATCATTCATTGCTTTTCTTTAACTCCACGGTCCCCTCCAATAATTGCATCAATTAAATTCTTCAACTTACATAATGAGCAATATTATTAACTTGCCAATTTTTAAGAAATAGCTTTACAAATGGATATCTTGTGATTTCTAAGTTAGATTATCATAATTAGAAATTTAGACTCAAAGATATTTTGACCAAGAAAATGTTCTAGCTTAATTTACTATAAGACGGTAGCCCTACAAAGATCTGCATAATAGAACTACGAATTTAACATTGCTAACAAAGTCACTTGTCCAAATAATGGTAGCTGCGAAAAATCAGCTTCTTCCATTCGAACAACATTAGTGATGACAGAATCGCTAGCCTTATGCAGGCATCTTAAGAGAGAATTTGGCAAACAGTGAGATGATCTTTGGGAGGAGGATCCATTTCAATTAACACTGCATATGAGAGTCTGCAGGATCGCTTCCAGGGCATGGACCATAATTGTACTAGGGAATACGCTGATTAGGAAAGTGAAGGCTGTATTGAAAAAACAATCTCAACAAAGATTTCTTCCGGAATTCATTCTCCCATGCAATTGCTCCACCTTGTAGGATTGCAGACACCTTTTCATGTGTATTTTGCCACAGAAGTATGTGGGTGGACAGAATATCTCGAGCAGACCATGTATCGGAAAACAACTTTTGGATGTGAACAGTACCACACAGCTGCGACAAGTTCAACATGCTGGCAACGCAGCCAATGTAGTGGTAATGGACTGCTATTATTTTCAAAAGCCAAAAACATACACTGTATAACGTGGTGGTAAAAGTTTTGTGGCATTATAGACATAAAATTTCGACTAATAATAACCATCGAGTAATCATATTTTTCCTTGAAAAAGCAACCGCAACGACAACAAAGCATTCCCATGTTAAGTAGGGTCAGCTAAAAAGCATATTGAAAATTACTATTGTTAATGTTAGAGTTATTTTTTGTTATTGGGCTATTTATTGAGTCGTGTAACCCTTTGGGGCACTTTATGTAATTTCCCTTTTTGGCTTTCTATAGTTTCATGCTATATAAGAAACCTTAGACCCTTTGAATAAGATAAGTCATTCATTCTCTCATTTTTTCTCCACATGGTATCAGAGCAACGGTCGTAGACCCGAGCTTTGACCTAGATTTCGCTGCCACCACCAACCTCTCGTCGTTTCTTCGCAAAGAAGTACTTGCATGAGCCCCCTCTTCCAGCCTCCAAAGCCCCTGATCTGCATTGGCGGAACCCCCAAGGTGTTGCTGCACCTTTATTGTGTGACGACGGAGCCCTAGACCGCCGCTAAAGTGCCCCCCGACCCTCCGAAAGGGGGCTAATCTGCTGCCAGCAACCCTAAAACCTTCTGTTAGGAGGTTCTGCTCTACCGTCAAGGGGTTTTGCACACCTCCAAGCATCAGCAGTGCTGCTGCACCTCCGTCAGGAGGCCTAGATCCTCCGCCTAGGGCATCTCCAGCCCTCTACAGCATCTTTTTGGGGCTAGCCAGGCCTCTTTGGGGCCCCTTGGTTGCATCAAGTTCTTCTCAAATTCTGACTGGTGGCATATTAGCCATAGTTCATTCTTACGGAAGTCCAACAACAGGCTGAAACAATGATTTAGATCATACATATGATTGCTCACTTATGTTTTTTTGAAATAATATATTCTTCTAGGTCACTTTTCTCGACATGCAAGACGACCACAATGACGTCCAACGAGACCAAGCCCATGTACTCGACTTCTTCTATGATGGTACATGGCACTTCTATCAAATCAAAGGGAATAAATAATTGTGTGCTCTGGTCTCGGACCTTCGAAGTGTTCGTCGGCATTGTTTCAAATTTCGTGAAATTTCAACGAAATTTCGGTTTCGACACCCTACCGAAATCGAAATCTCGATATATACCTTTCCTTGACAAATCTAGGCAGATTTTGGCCGAAATTGGTGAAATTTCGTCGAAAGTTCGACGAAATTTCAAAATTGTCTTGTTTTTTCAACATCTCGAAATGAAATTGAAATCGAGATTTAAAACCTTGTTCGTCGGTGGTCAGGGGACTTCTATCACTCGTCTAATGAAGGTTCTGCAGAACTATAATCCAAGGGAGATTACATCTACTACGCATCTAGCTACAACCTCAGATATTGTAGCCAACTCTGCCTCTGCACTAGCATCAACCTAGAACATTGACTCCGATGCGTCTACTCACTTAACCGGAGAAAATAGTTTTCTGACCTCTTCTCAACCCTCTTCCACTGTAAAATCCGTTCGGGTAGCCAACGGTGGCCATTCTCCTGTTATGATCATTAGGACTATGGAGTTCTCCTCCAAACTTAGACTCTCTAGCATTTACTGAGTTGTCATGGAATGCCAATTATCACATGTATGAATTAGGAAGGTCCTTTATTACTGACGGTGAATAAGAGTTAAACATTATTACAATGTGTTATAGGTCCTCATGAAAATAGTGGTGACTAACTTTTAATAGAGACGGCCATGGTGACCCTTACACCTAAATGTGAGATGGAGCGGTGACCCTTAGCAGGACAAGAGATAGGAAGCCCAGTTAGGGCAGCGGCCACCTAGTGCACGGGTTCAGGAACCCAGTCCTTTATACGATTTTTACGCGAGCTCGCAGTATTTTTACACTTCGTAGGATTCTAGATTTTTGACCAGCTCTGTTGACTATCTGTTCTTAAGATGCCTAGGCTGGAGGGCCCTCGATTTTAGTTTTTCTTACGAGATCATTAGCCCATCCCGATCGGGCCGATTTTTGAAGTGACTTTTCCGAAGAGTCTCTCACACCTGTCTCATGGGCATAGTTTTGGAGTAGACCTAACCCTCTACTGGACCGCATCTCCACTTAGAGGGCGAGACGGAAGAGTCTCTTAGAAGACTTTCCCACCGCTTCAGTGTTGGTTACCATTCTACCAATAGGCTTGACGATGTGTTACGGTTGAGTTGGTTATAGTTGAGTTTGGTTACAATTGAGTAGGTTATAGATGAGCTTGGTACTGAAATCATCAATCATCGTCAATCATCAATCATCGATACTTAATCGGATCTTAGAACTACTAATACAAAAGATAAGATAAGCTAGTGGATGTGTTGGGAACTTAGTTAGAATGCATTATACTCTACAGCATGCCCACGAAGGCACCATAACCCTAAGGTATTCTTCATTCCTTAGAGTCATAGTGTGAGGTCACACTCAGACCAAGACCACAAACTATCCATTACACTTGACAATTAAACAGAAATAAAGATCAGATCACATATTCATCATCCTCAATACCAAGATCCATCCACCAATTCTTCAAGGGACACTTTGGTAACTGGGTTGGATTGGGTTAGGGTACCCCTGTGAATAGTAAATTGTGTGGAGGATTGGGAGGGTTGGAATGAGGGGTACACCGGTGTATATCGATGTACACCAGCAACCAAACTGGTCCTAAGTGATAAAAATATAACAACCTACATATGGATCTTTAATTAATATATGAAAATGATATATTCAGAAAGTTATGGGGTAATAGGCGATTAGGATATTTATATGATTTATATGCATAACCGCTTTGAAACCCACTTTTATGCAAGTAGCTTGTTAAATTTAAGTTGCAATACCAATTTACTTGCTTTCTTTTGAAACCACTAAAATAACCTATTATATTTTTAATATGTTGGATTGTATGCAATAATTGTTGACATTCCTTTGTCCCTTGCATATGTGGCAGGAAAAGCGCCTACATCGTAGTAGACTGGTTGATGATCCCGAGCATCCATTATTATACTCGACGGTACACATGTTATAGTTTTGTGCAGAATATTGTTTATGCATTTGCTTTCTTTTCTTTTATATTTTGGGATATATGTATATACTATTATCTTCTTTTATTACATTAATATATATATATATGAAAATTAATGAAATGTAAATTGGTGACACTTCTTGTTGGCTCTATGGTTATTTGCACTAAATGTGAATGTCATTTCGAATAGCAAAAAATTTTCCCTCCATTTTGTAACCTAATGTGATACATTACGAATACAATATTGTGAATCATGTATAAACGGGTAACTCGGATCCTCAGGTCTTCACAGAACATGCTCAAGCTCAGGTGTTTGCCCCACGTATATTATTTATTGGAAAGATACAAAAGTTACCTCATGATAACCAAGAAGCAAGGAAATTCTTGGCTTGGATGATTACATTCTTAGCATAAAAACGATCACAAGAAAAAACAACTCCATTGCGGGAGAGCCAAACTGCCCAAATAGTGGCAAGCGGTAACAGCAGCTCCGATGAAGCTCGAGCTCTAGCATAGTAGATGGAGTCCTAGAAATATACAAGGTCTCTACAATCTACACAATCAATCTCAAGGTTTTGACATACTTCTTGCGACATCTATATTCAAATTACGAGTAATCAATAGTCTCTATAGCATCTTCACAAGGGGATTGCAAGCAATCAAGCCACCGCATAGTCTTTCCAACGATCGCTCGTGAGAATTCTCCCATGATGAAGCAACCAGAAGAGGGGCCTTCAGATCCCCAATAAACATGCAGTATCTAATTAGTCTTTCAGGGCATGGATCTTGGGGTTTATCCATTCACAGGTAGGCCTTCCTTACCGTGAAATCTCCATCACTCCAACTCCAATGATCTCTTCCTTCCCCCGGTCAGAACGAGAAGACAACACCATCTGGATGTCCACAAAGTCCAAAACCCTTTGATTTGAGAAGTATACATTGAAGGTTGGCAACAAACTATTTTCTACTCAGACATCAACCACCCGTGCATCTTCAGAATCTGAACGTGCGAAAAGGCAGGAGAACCTAGTGTTATAAAATAGAAAGCGGAAGCATAACATGGAAAAAGAATAAGAACAAGAAAGAACGCGGGATTTTACGTGGAACCCTACTCCGTGAGGAGCGGGATGAAACCACGGGAGAAGCCCCTGAATTGGGCGTGTTTGTCTATTGACTTTCTCAATGAGTACAGGAGGCCTGGGGCTCCTTATATAGCCTTCCCAGAGCCTCCAAGTCCCACCCACAGGCGGTGTGGGACTAAACACTGGATGGTATAAATGGATCTTCTCCAGGATCCATTTACCCTGCTACAACTCAGCATGGCGCACTACCAAATACTCTAACACTCCCCCTCAAGCTGGAGCATGCAATGCTCAGTTTGGACAAACAGAAAGAAACTCAACTCACGCTACAGGACACTACGGACAATATCAACCCAACGCACACATTGCTGCAGTCGAGGACGTTGCTTCTCATGTCGTGCAGGTGAGGAGGACAAACGGGCTGGAGTGTGAGTCAACTGAAGACTCGTAATCTGACCATCGAGTCTGAAACTACGCCTGAAGTCTCCTCGTCGGAGAACTGGGTCTCTCCCATCTGGCTCAGAGAATGGTGCACTGCTCTGGTGTACCTATGATACCACATGAAAACCCTTGCCCTCAAGGGAATGGTCCTCTGCTCTGGAGTCCCTATGGCTCACATGAAAACTCTGGCCTGACAACTAGAAGAATGATGGGGACCGCGAAACAAATGATGGCAACTTATGCTCATCTGACAATGACCGCACACTCGTGCGTGTCTGAAACTGGAGACTCGGAATCAATCGTCCAGTCGGAAACTGGAATGTAGAGTCTGATCATCTGGCTGGTCTGGAGACTGTCATCTGAAATCTGGACCTGGAATACAAAACCGGTGACTCTACATATATACTCCCCCTTTCTCCCATACTTGTCGGAAAATGAACATCGACTAAGTTGGGAGAAGACAAGATAGAAGGGGAAAACAAAACATACTTGCGACTTTTCACATATTTATTATTTAATAAGCCGTCACACCTTCTTCTTCTTCTTGTTTTTTTAAACATTTTTATAGCCGTTCTTTCTCCCTTTTTTTTTACGGCTTTTCCTTTTTTTTTGAAAACTTTGCGTACGGCTTTTTCTTGTACGCGCCTTTTTTTTTAAACCACTCTCGGCCCAAATTTGGGCCCACAACAACAACTTCCCCTTTTTTCGCAAAACTCGCTGCCTCTCTCTCTCTGTTTCTTTTTTTTATGAAACATGACCTTCCCCTCCCTTTTTGTTTTTTTTAACCAGACCCTCCATTTCTCTATAGCTCTGCCGCAGCCCCCCTGGGCCTTTCACCGTTTTTTTTAATAAATGACGCCTAGGGTTCCCATCGGGGAAACCCTATTTCACAAAGCCAACAACAATTCCCTGCAAAGGGGATGGTGCCGCCGCCGCTCACACAGGGAGGAGCCCGCCTTCGCGCGAAGGAGACCTGGGGCTGGAGAGCTGGGGCTGGAGAGCTGGGGCTTCGCGCAGGTGAAGAGAGGGGCACCGCCGCCACTGGGGACTTGAGAGGAGAGAAGCACGCATGCCCGATGGGATCGACCTCAGCCTGAGCTTTTGAAGACACGTCGGAGGTTGTTGCGCCGACTGGAGCAGGTGGTTGCGCCGCTGGAGGTTGCTGGCTGCAGCGGCTTCGTGCGCCGCCTGCGCGAGAATGAGGCACCTCGCGTGATGCGCGAGGGATGGATATATATGTAGAGTCACCGCCTGGGTTTATCTTGTGGTATTGACGCAGCCTGGGTTACGCGCCTCGCTGGTATTGATGCCGCCTGGGATGGAGCGCCGCTGGAGGATGCTGGAAGGCATTGACGCCGCCTTTGGAGAAGAAACGCCTGGGAGCTTGACGATGGGGCTTGCAGTGCCTGAAGATGTGCGCACAGGAGATGCGCTGCCTTGGGAATGATGCCGACTTAGCAACACCGATCAAATGACAACGGGTGTGGCGGCGGCCGTCGACCGAGCACTGGATGAGGCAGCTTTAACTTGAACAGAACGTCTAGGGTTTTTAAAAACCCTAGATCTTAAACTTTGAACATGAAAAGATCTTCACGAACAACGAACAACATATGGAATCTCGGAAAAAATAAAGAACGTAAAATTCCTCGAGAATCGAACCCGCTCTGATACCATGTTATAAAATAGAAAGCGGAAGCATAACATGGAAAAAGAATAAGAACAAGAAAGAACGCGGGATTTTACGTGGAACCCTACTCCGTGAGGAGCGGGATGAAACCACGGGAGAAGCCCCTGAATTGGGCGTGTTTGTCTATTGACTTTCTCAATGAGTACAGGAGGCCTGGGGCTCCTTATATAGCCTTCCCAGAGCCTCCAAGTCCCACCCACAGGCGGTGTGGGACTAAACACTGGATGGTGTAAATGGATCTTCTCCAGGATCCATTTACCCTGCTACAACTCAACATGGCGCACTACCAAATACTCTAACACCTAGATGCCAAAGTTTGGTCACCAATCCAGTTGCCCTTCCAAAAGGCGAATAATCTTCCATCACCTAATACCTGCTTAAATAGCTCACAAGCTTCAGGCAAAATGGATGTTACACCCTTCCAGAATACCGATCTATAAAACTCTAGACGAAGACTGCTAGATAGCTTTACTTGTACACCATAAATGTGACGAATGAGCTTGCAGCTCATATCTTCAATATTCCCCCAAATACGAGCCACCCATTTCATTAAACAGACCCAGTTCATGATCTCCAATTTGATATGTCAAGCCCTCATTTCTGCATAGGGAGAGTGACCATCTCCCAATCCACCAAGTGGATACCAGATGTTTCTTGGCTTGTTTTACCAAAAAAAAAATCTTTTCATGATAATCTCAGTTCCTCGGTGGATCCCTACTGGAAGAAATTTGGAGGACATGAAGAAAACACGAATCGCCGCTAGGACTGCCTTGACAAGAACAAGGCTCCCGCCACAAGATAACAATGCAACTTTCCAGCCTGACAGCTTCCACTCCAACTTTTCAATAATCGGTAGACAACCTGTCATGTGTAACTTACAACCCATAAATGAAAGACCCAAGAAGCGAATGGACCAGTCCTAGGTACCATATAACACTCCCCAACCTCCTGAGATGGAAGATTCAAAGGGGATGGCCATCGACTTCTATTTGTTCAGCTTAAGATCAGAGAGTTCTACACAGATCTTCAGCATCGTGGACATGGTCGTTGCCTCCTATTTCCCTCTTTCGATAAATCGAAAGGTGTCATCTGTATATTGAAGTAATAAGATGGAGATGTCCCCACAAGTGTAGCCGGTGGTGCACCATATTGGACAACATTTGACACCATTTGTGCAAGAACATCTGCTACACTGACGAAAAGTAGTGGTGCAAGCAGTCAGCCTCGTCAAACACCTCTCTGTGGCTAGAAAAAACCACATTCTGCCTTTTCATTAACTAATATAGAGTATGATGTCATGGTAATACACCTCTTCATCCATGATATCCAAGTATCAGAGAAGCTCCTTTTGCCATCGCATTCCACAAAGATCGCAATCATTTGCGTCATAGGCTTTTGAGAAATCTACCTTCCACAACAATGCGTGAGATCGATGTCTCTTCCAATCTACAATAATCTCGCTCGCCATACCTAAGCTATCACTGACATGTCTTCCTAGATGAAGGAAGATTGGGCAGGAGAGATAATAGTGCATGTGCAACAACTACTGTGACCTCACATAGACACTCTTTTAATATAATGAGGGCATTGGGGGCACATGCAAGGTATTAACAAAAATATTACCTTTCTTGTTGATGATTGTGCAATTCATTAATGAACAAGACGAAATACTATTAACGTGATACCCTACCGCAAATGTAGAAAAATAGAACGCGGAAGCGGAATCGGAAATAAAGATAGAACAATAAGAAGAAAGATTTTAACGTGGAACCCTACTCCAGAAGGAGCGTGATGAAACCACGGGAGAAGCCCCTGAATTGGGCATTTCTTCTATTGAAGTTCTCAATGAGTACAGGGGGTGTGGGGCTCCTTATATAGCCCCACGGACAGACCCAATAGTGACCGCTCCCACATGTGGTACTAAATACATGGGTGGGCTCTTTTCTTTTCCAACACTCCCCCTCAAGTTGGTAGCTGGGACAGCTACAACTTGCAATAATAAAGAAAAATATACATCATTACATCTTCACTTGAAATCACCACAATAAACGTATGTATCCGCAACTGGTAGACAAACCCGCTTGCTGACGGGTATATCAGGTCACCGGAACGCATCTCTGTCGTGCCTAGAAGGTCACCGGACTGTCTCTGTCGTGCATGCATGGTCACCGGATCTCTGTCTCAGTCGTGCCTGCGGGTCACCGGACTTTGTCTCCGTTGTGCCTTGAAGAAAATAAATCCAGTGCGGAGTCGATGTCGAGGATAGACACCACAACGAAGATCGATGCACAGTGAAGATGGCTTGATATTCTGTGAAATCCGGAGTGTTTGGTCTGTCAGTCAATGATGTAGGATGCATATGGCTTTTACTCCCCCTTTCTCCCAAACTTGTGAGAATAATGAAAATAAAGACAAGTTGGGAGAAGCAAACATGAATCACATTTTTTATGCGTACGACTTTTTTTCTTGTACGCGACTTTTTCTTTTTTTTTCCGATTTTTTTGTTAGCATATGCGTACGGCTTTTTCTTGTACGCGCCTCTTTTCTCTTTTTTTTGTAACTAACAAGCCCTCTTTTTTTTTGTTTTGCATACGGTTTTTTTACGCAACCTTTTTCTCGAAATAAATGCGACTTTTTTTTAAATAACTTCCTTTTTTCGCTCATCTTCTTTCTCCTTTTTTTTAATCATGGCCCACTTGGGCCCTTTCCCTTTTTTTTTCAACGGCAGACTCTTCCTCAATTTCCCCCCTCTTTCTTCTTTTTTTTTTAAATTTCTCTCCTCTTCTTTTTTTTTAACTTGTTGGACCCAAATCTCGGCCCAACAGTAGCATTTTTTTATAACGGCAGACTCCCTACTTAAAGGAACCCCAACAATTTCCGTATTTAGATATCGGGTCCCCCTTAGGGTTACCCATCGTGGGACTCTCAACCACGGGATATTTCCTGTGCCGCCACTTTTTTCGGGGGCTCGTCACGCGCATGGACTGGGAGCCCCGCCTGGAGCATGCTGGTTGCGCCGCCGAAGGTTGTGCGGCGATGGCTTGCCGCTGGACTGGGAGATCTCGCCGTTCTGGAAGCGCTTCGAGCGCCCAGAAGGTGCTGTCGTGGAGATGCGTCTGGATATCGCTTGGAGCGCGAGGGATTTGGAGCCGCCTAGGGTTCCTGCGACCTCCGCATTGAAGAATAGATGCCGCCGCCAACTGTTGGCCATCTGTGGGAGCCGCCGCTGCTTCGACAAAGGTACCTCCGCCTGGAGGTTCTTCGGGTTCGGGAGATGCCGGAGTACGGCTTCGGGCTTGCCGCATCTGGAGGATGGTGACGCGATGGGTGCCTGCAGATCGAGCAAGGATGCACGTTAGGGGCTGCCGCTTGGAGGTGTTCCTCCTGGAAGTCACGAGGTGCGCCGCCTCTTGGCTGTGAGGAATCGAAGTGGCCCTACTCGATCTGAGAGCAGGCTGGAAGAAGATTCCTCTTGTTCTAAATCTGCAACAGGTCACATGATGATATGCGCATGGATGCTCAAAGGGCTGGAGAGCCTGGAGGGCTGATGGAGATGCCGTGATGAATGAGGCCCTCTGCCGATCTGGAGGGCCCTGCGATGATGCTTCTGGCACGATGGGCTAGCATCTCCACAGGCAGTCCGGTCATGAAGACGTCATAGAAATTCCAGAAAATAGGGTTTCATGAAACCCAAACAAAAACAACTCTTCAACAGATCTCGAATTAACATCAAATCTCGAATAAATCAAGACCATAAAACCGCGAGAATCGAACCCGCTCTGATACCATGTAGAAAAATAGAACGCGGAAGCGGAATCGGAAATAAAGATAGAACAATAAGAAGAAAGATTTTAACGTGGAACCCTACTCCAGAAGGAGCGTGATGAAACCACGGGAGAAGCCCCTGAATTGGGCATTTCTTCTATTGAAGTTCTCAATGAGTACAGGGGGTGTGGGGCTCCTTATATAGCCCCACGGACAGACCCAATAGTGACCGCTCCCACATGTGGTACTAAACACATGGGTGGGCTCTTTTCTTTTCCAACAGCAAATGAAGGGAATGAAATCAAAGGACAAAAGACACAAAGGTCAGTTGCCTTTCATTGGAAAAAAATGTCTGACCTAAATTTTCTACGAGTGCTGGCCTCCTCCAGAAATCTAGCAAGAGATGCTTCATGTTTTCTTTCAATGAATGTTATTTGTGTTTCTAGTTAAAAGATGGCAACATGTGAAAACGGAATTTTTAAAAAATAAACAAAGGAAAAGGTACATGTTATCTAATAAGTAGCATGTAAGGTAATAAAGAACCAATTACATTAGTTCATTCGGATCAGAGCTCCATGCTTACGTGTCTATTATATAAAGTTGTTTTCACTGAATCGTACGTCAATCATTCATTCACTTCGATTTTTTCCGCTAACCGGCTTACTTTACTTCCGGATGTGGGGACTTTTCTCTAGTTATGCTTCTTTTGTTAGTCCCTTCTATCTTCCTCCTGTTTTAAATCTGAAAGGGCACGCTTGATCCTGTGATGATGAGAGAGAGGTCTTACTACAGGAGCTCTCCTTCATGCCACATCTTCCCCATAACTGTAAGAGACCGTCCTCACCTCACCATGTGGCGATATTCTGACTCTCTAAATGTTTCTATCTATACATGCCCCCTAAATCTCATCAGTTATTTATCAACATCAACATGAGAGATACTTTGACCAAAATTCATGGAGAGTGGAGGCTCCAATAACCAAATTAGAGAGAACAATAAACACATTAAACTAATCAAATTATAAGAACAAAGAGAAATAAAAGCTTACTCGTTTTAGCGAATCCAGAAACATGCGAGGAATGTCTTCATTAGCATTTTTCCTCATGGCAGCAATTAAATTCTTGATCAAATCAGCCACACTCGGCCCATGCATTGCAAAATGAGAGAGGATTTCTGAACCAAGATAACCCTGCAAGGGTTTATATCATTAATTCCGTAACATAAACAGAAACACTTCTCCAAAAATAAACAGAAACAACCATACCAACGATGTCATTATCTACTGCTCACATGGCAACATAAATAAAAACAATTTCAATATAACCTTAGATGTGAACAATAGTATTCATACGCATAGGCCAGCATTATGAAATAATATTATTGAATGATGATAATGTTGATGCAACCAAACATTGTAGATGCTATTTCTGAGATGACAACGATCAATTGTTGACTCACGCAAATCTTGACTAACTGATCAATTATATAGAACGGAACACATCCCATTCCAAATAAAGAAAATCTACAATATTTGGATCAATGTTTGAAATCAACCGAGGTATTTATAAAGATAACTTATAGAACCAATGCATGATAGTTGTTATGGAACCAATGCCTGATAGTTGACGTGAAAATAGCTGCCACAGTGCTCTGTGATAAGATGAAGACCACCCACGGCTCCAATCGTTGGTATTTTGTAAGTAACAAGTTCAGAGGATTTGTATAGCCGAAATGAAAATGCCAGTGTACACGTGCGTGCAACCACACAAAATCAATCTTATATGGGACTTGTGGAAAAGCAATAATGAATTGCCTTGATGATGAGGCCCGAGGGTTCTCTTATATATAGAGAAACATGTTAGGCAAATTACATATTAGAGACAGAAAGAAAAGAAAATACATAATAACAAGAAAAGATAGGACAACTCTCAACGCTCCCCCACAAGATGGAGCATAGATGCCAATCATGTTAAGCTTGAAACAACACTTTTTGAATAGCCCTCTCGCTAGAGCCTTGGTGAAAATATATGTTGTATGTTCCACTGAGCTGGCGTGGGAGGTAGAGAAAAGCCCTTATGAATCATATCACATGTGTAGTTACAATTTACCTCAATGTGACTGGTCCTCTCATGGAAAGCATGATTGTTGGCAATAAATAGGGCAGCTTAGTTGCCGCACTTATAACACATGGGAAGAGACGTGTCAATAGCTAGGACAGTTAGAACGGATCTGACCTGCACCATCTTAGATCTTCCCTATGAAATGGCTCTATACTTTGACTTTGCACTGGATCTGCCAACAACAGACTGCTTCTTGTTCTTCCATGACACCAAAGAGCTCCCTCTAAGAACACTACAAATCCTAAGATAGATTTCCTATCCTTGGAGCATCATGTATAATCTACATTTACACATGATGTAATAGCAAGGGAAGTCCCTCTTCTAAAAAGGAATCATGTGTACCTACTACCTAGAGATGTCTTCAAATATCTCAGAATCATGTAAACCGCATCCATATATACATGTCTCGGTCGCTCCATAACTTGCTTATTTTACTCATGGCAAAGAAGATACATGGTCTGCTAATGCTCACATAGAGGAGCATGCCTACGAGCTCCATGTATCTCCTCTTGTCCACCTCTTTGGTAACATCATCATATAACTTCATGCCAGGATCCATGGTATTAGTGACAGGTCTACAATCGTCCATGTTTGTTTCATTGAGAAGATCTATAAAATACTTCCTTTGGGTCATCACAAGACATCGTTGGTTCATAGCAAACTCAACCTCTAAGAAGTAATTGTCCAATGAGCTCCTTAGCCTCATTAATAACATGCACATCATCTCCTATAACAATTATATAATCAACATAGATTAGTATAACAACTATACCTCTCTAAGTCCTCTAAACAAATAGTGAATGATCTGCAGTCGATCTCGTGAAGCCCTGCAGCTTTATCAGATCTGAGAGCTTTTGAAACCATGTTCGAGGACTCTGCTTAAGGCCATATATAATCTTATGAAATCTGCAAACCTTCTGACACTTCTCAGCAACAACAACAAGCCCAGGTGATTACTGCATGTAGATTTCCTCATGTAGATCACCATATAAAAATGCATTCTTCACATCAAATTGGGACAAGGATCAGTCACATACCACTTAACAGAAAGAAGAATCTAAAAGGTAGAATGGCACGCTACAGAAGATAGTCTACCCCATGCATCTGGGTAAACCTAAGAACCAGAATCCTAGCCTTGTAGCAATAAAAGATTCCATCTACACATTGCTTCATTGTAAACACCCATTTTTATCCAACCAAAGTGGCCATTGGAGGGGCAATAACCAAGCCTCACATGCCACGCGACTATAGCGCGGTCATCTCCACCTCTATAGCAAGATATCACTAATTGTCCCGCATAGCCTCTTGGTATGTCCGTGGGATCTGCACAACTGATAGATTCACGACAAACGCCCTGAAATCCTTGGAAGATGCCCCAAATAAACCTGAGTAGCGAGAGGATATGAGACACGCGTATGCCTCCAATACATAGGATAACGGGCATATCAAGATCATATGTATCATTTGTAACCTATAATGTAGCCTCTTGAGAAGTCATGTGCGCGTCCTATAAAGTAGCATGTTGTATAGACAAATCACCAATGTCATCAATAAAAATAAAGGGTTATAAATATACCTGGGTAATGATGGATGGTGGAGAAGTTCCACGAGTAGGGTGTACAAAAGGTGGCATGCGAATGTAAAAATATGGTAAAGTTTAGCCAAAGTATCAAGAGGTAGAGGCTGAGGAACAACTACAACAAGAGATGGTGGTGAAGGTGGTGGTGGAACTGGTAGAAGTGGTGGTGCAGTTGGTACAGGTGGAGGCATGTAAGCCTCCACTCCAGATTCAGATAGAATCAACATGTCACATGTAGGAGAAAAATACATGACAGACTCAAAAAAAGTGACATCAACATTGACGTATTACTTCTGCCAAACATGATCAAAACATCGGTATCCCTTATGGATCTGAAAGTAACCAACAAAAGCACACTTGATAGCACTGGGAAGAGCTTGTCATAACCAGGAGTCAGATGATGAACGAATGCCACATAGCAAAAGACAAAGGTTGTAAGAGAGACAAGATCCAGATGCCGGAAGGGGGAGACGATGCGAGACTCCTCCAGTGGGTGGAAGCGGGTGTCCCGACGGCCCAGCCGCCATAGTCCCGGATCTCTGGATGTTTTTCCAAGCTGGGTGTCAGGGAGTGCGGCGTTCTCTGGAAGGTGTATGTGTTGCGGAGTTGGTGGTCATAGAGCAGCGGTTTGCCGCGACCCCATGTGTTGCTTCATGTGCTCTCGGAGTGGTAATAGGAGCTTTACTTACCCATCGCCTGCCTCGAGGAGGCCGGTCGTCTCCGCTCCAGAGGTTCTTGGGGCAGAGTCGCCTGCTAGTGGTGTTGATGGGGTGAACATAAGGGTTTGCAATTGTGAGGAGCGTTGTTTCGCAGACGTGATGGAGGATATTGGAGTGGCAGTGGATGTAGGTTTTGGGGGACGTCGTTAAGATGGAAGGGGGTTTGGTTTGCGCTCGCGACATGTCAATGAAGGAAGCTCGGGACCTGCTCGCCTTATTGCGTCGAGGGTGCGCTAGGGCCCACTGGCGACGACCTCTGCTTCGTGATGGTTGGAGTGATTCACGGAAACGACGACGGCTCATTTCCATCAGAGGTTTGCCGATCCCTCGGAGGGATGTTAATATCGTTCATAGTTTCTTGGCGCCGCTTTTATCCGTCCATCGGATCATCTCTAACAGGTTGTGTTGTGGCCAAGCGTCGTAGGTCCTGGCAGAGGGTATGGACGTAAATTGTGTGTTGTCGGACACCATCGTGGCGACGTTTCGTCACTTTCAGTTTGATCTAGAGGTGAAGGAGGTGGAGCGACCAGCTCACAATGTCAGGCGGGTGCCGACCCTGGGTGTTGGCGTAGATGCTAGATCGAGACGAGCGCTTGACCAGAGAAGGAATGGAGAAGATGTGGTTTTCGAAATATTTGAAAACGAAGGCTTTTTGGGGAAATCTAACCCAACTACACAGGGTCGAAGAAGCTTTTCAGAAAAAGGGACAGCGTGATGGGGAGGTGATCGACTCAAGTCAAGGAGCAGGACCCGAGGAGGGTCAGGGTAGCAGTGGGCTTCAGCCATCCATCTCCGAAGCAGATCGTGGTTTGCATTTTGGGAGGCTTGGTGAAGTTTTCCCGAACGGCGCATCCGGATTAGTGGTCAGGTTCCCGGGTGGTGGATCCGGATCCTACGTTGTGGATTCAGGTGCCAGGAATTCGGGCTGCCATGCGGAGGGAGGCAGGGCATCTCGTTCGAATGTCTCTCTCGATACCTCTTCCTTTTTGAAGCTTAGTTGGGAGCCTCAACCGGATGGGATTTTGGACCCTCAACTCTACGCTATATGGGATGTAGGATGTCGCATGTGTGCGTCCCGGACCCCATAGTCATCTCTGGTGAGTCTATGTGACCTAGCAGAGGTAAGGGCGAGGGTGATCGTAATGCAGGGCCAAGGCAGGGGGAGGAGAAGATGTTCCATTCGAATGATGCCATAGATAGCGGGTGGTGGCAGGCCGAATGCTGAGACCCGATTCTAATTGTCCAGCGAGTGGTGGTGGGCCTCCGAAGGTGCGAGGGAGGTGCAAAATGGGGCAATAGAGCAGTGCGAGAAACATCTTATCTTTGTGGCCGACGTCAAGGGGGAGGCGGAACATCTGGGCTTTCTAAGACGGGGTGCGCTGCAGAATCTGGGGTGGCAATGAAATGTTTTATTATTGTGTCAAGTGGAATTTTAGTGGACGACTCTGGAAGGTTTGGTTGCACTTATCATCATCGCCGAATACGGGAGCGAAGGTGGGAGAGAAGGATGGAGATGTACAGAAATTTGCCAGGGGCAATGTTGCGGACCTCTAATGCGGAAGGGAAAGCGGAGCACGCTGGGTTAGAAGATGATGTGGCTTCGGGGGCTCCGTCGATGGAAGGGTCGGAGATACTGAGCGGTATGGTGCCTGCTGAGGAAGTGGCGTATCAGACGGTGTCTGAGGTTGTAGTGGGTGATGCGGTGCATGAAAGGTGGCCGAGGGAGGGTCTGGAGGCTTCGTTGGTTGCATGCCTTGGTCTGGTTCGGTCGGATGGGTTCCCTAATGTTCCCAAATGAAGATTACCTCATGTAATGTAAGGGGTCTGGGGCAGAATGATAAGCAGATGATTGTTCGGAACCTTCTCAGCAAGCATGGGGTGGACGTGGTGCTTTTGCAGGAAACCAAAATTGAGAATGGCATGGCAGGTTTGTGGAGGGATATCGGGGGCAGCAGGATGGGGGAGCATAGAGCTGTAAATTTAGTTGGAGTTGCTAGTGGTTTAGTGATTATCTAGGATGGAGACAAGTTTGAGCTTCTGGAGGAAGGTTTACATGGGGAATTCTCTTTAATGATTTTGGTGAAGCGACAGAAGGATGGCATGAGATTGTTGATCTCTAACATCTATGGGTTGTGCAATGGCATTGATAGATTTACAAAAGAATTATGGTCAGCGAGGGTGCTCTCCCATGCTGCGTGGATTGTTACAGATGACTTCAATGTGACATTAAGGCCGGAGGACCATCCGGGGGCATATAGAGAGGATGACAGAGGTTCGTCCGAGCTGTGTGATGCGATATACAGCTTGGGCCTTCAGACCCTGGATGCATATGGATGCAAGTACACGTGGCATAGTTCCAGGTCCAGATCGTGGATTGATTGCTTCATGATTTTTGTTCAAGCGATGGCGGATTTCCCCTTGGTTCTGGTGTGTGCTTTACGTCGGTCTAAATCGGACCATATGCCTCTATTGGTGTGTTCTGGGGAGGATGATCGTCCAAGCTCGTTTTTTTTAAGAAGGCGTGGATGCTAGAGGACGTCTTTCAGACGTAGTCAAGACTTTTTGGAGTACCTTCCTGTCTGTTGGGTCGACAACACAGCATCTTCGTGCAAGATGTATGTGCTGAGATCCCATCTAATGCAATACAACAGGGCAAACCGTTCGAGGCGTAAAGCGGCACGCACGAGGGCACAAGAGGAGATCCGAAGGCATGACGCGCATGAGGATGAGAGCATGCTTTCTGCGAAAGAGTTGCTTGGTAGAGGTGATTACCTCAGTGAGTTGATGATGGAAGATAAGAAAGATGAAATTGCTTGGAGGCGGATATCTATGGCCAGAGATGGAAGAGAGAGGGTGATGGCAACACAAAATTATTACACAATATGGCTAGCGACAAGCGGCAGAGAAATCATAAGCATTCTCTCCAGGCGGCCTTCGGGGGATGCCTTGCGGTCACATTTTCAGCCTTTTAGCATACGGATGTCGCGATTACGATGGGGATGACAGGGCAGAGGCGTGGCTCAGATTGGGACTTATGATGCATGGTCATTGGTGAGGGAGTTTTCGGAGGAAGAAGTGAAGCGGGTTTATTTTCAGCTAAATGAGGATGGGGCTCCTGGCCGGATGGTTTTCCAGTATCACTTTATCAGGAGTTTTGGGAGACGGTTAAGCTTGACGTGATAAAGGTTCTAGACGAATTCAGGAACGGTAACAGTGGTTTCGAGAGACTGAACAAGGAGCTTATCTGCATTCTTCCCAAGAGGAGTTCTTCGAGAATAGAGGATTACAGTCCAATTGCATTATCCAGCGCGATGTACTTGATTATATCAAAGATTCTGGCGAATCGAATGAGGGAGGTCATTGGTGGTATCATCTCCCTGGAGCAGATGGCCTTTGTTCCTAGGGGGAATATGGCAGATGGTTTAGTGTTGGCTTCGGAGATGGCTACTGATAGGAAGAGAAGTTCCTCCAGAGGAGTCTTATGGAAGGTGGATTTCTCCGAAGCTTACGATTGCATTGATTGGCAATTCTTATGGGTTTCATTAGAGAAGAGGGGATTCCCGAGTCAATGGGTAGGCTAGATCAAGCAGTACATCCGACTTCCTTGCATGTTGTGCTGGTCAATGGTCACCCGAAGGGGGGTTTCCTCCAACCACAGGGGGTTATCAGGCGGGGTTGCATGTTGGCCCTGTTACTATTCATTATTGTGGTGGATGCGTTGGCGGTCATGATGAGATTGGCAATGAACGCTGGCTAGATTGGCGGATACAAGAAGATATCTCCATTCTTTTGTTGCAGTAAGCAGATGATACTGTACTTTTCTTGGATGATGATATGGGCAGGATGCGGCAGGTCTCTCGCATTATGGATATTTTTGCCGACCTTTCCGGGCTTCATATTAATCGCGGCAAATCGGTGGTGGTTCCTTTTGGCCTCTCTGTGGAAGCTTCGCGAGAGGCAAGTATGATTATGGGATGCCTGGTGGCTTCTTTGCTTATCACTTACTTGAGCTCCCTCTCGTGGCGAGGAGTCCTAGATCTCATGACTGGAAAGGGTTGATTGACAGGCTTGAGAGCAGGACAGCGGGGTGGAAGCAAGGTTCAGAAATGCGGCCCATGCGGCCGCATATATGCATGCGGGCACGCAGCCGAACCGCATATGCTATATGCAGCCATATGCAGGCCAAGCGCACAAGCGAGGCGCATAAACCGCATAGGCAGCCATTCATGTGGTCTTACATGCGGCTGATCCATTTAAGGATCCGCTTACAAGAAAGCCCCAAATCATATTTCGCTTCTGCTATTTCGACTCCCCTTTCCCTTTCGACTTCTGCCCTCGACGAAACCTAACCTTGCTGCCTTCCGCCTTCCGCCCTTCGTGAAAGCTTAAAGCTCCTCTGTCGTGATTCGTGAAAGCTCCGCAGGCCCTCAGGCGCAGGCGGAAAGCTCAAAGACCTCAAGCACAGGCCCAGACGAAACCCTAAACCGCAAGCACCTGCGCGGCTGCGCCTTCGCCCTTACCTCCTCCTCCCACCTTCTGCCTTGAACCTGCACCTTTGCCCTCACCTTCTGGGACTCTATGAGTATCTTGTGCTTGCATCTTCAGCCTCTAATCACTGGGACTCTGTAAATATAATTTCCCACCAACTCAAAAATTTGTACAAGCCTTGGTAGATGTGATTGTAAGTTTTGATTATTAATAAAGATTGTGAATACTTAGAGCAGACACCCACCACTTTCTCCAAAAAAATCAAGCCTTCACCAATAATTAAATAGTCAAATATATGGATCTGTGCCTCCTGTCAGAGCTCTTGTTTCTTTTGTGAAGCCTGAACAGAACTATCATGAATCATACCCCAGTTAGGTGAAACAAATCTAATAGAGTAAGGCCATTTTAAGACACGATGCCCTCATTATAGAACTTTAGATGGCAAATGAATAATCCTGGAATTGAAGAAAGTTACTTGGAAGTAGAAAGTAGACATGGCTATTAAAGGTGTTGCATTATTAGCAACTCATCATCGAGGTTGCGAAAATTGGACGGTTAATGACAAGAAAAACAGCTTTAAGGAAAAAATCATAAGCCTAGAATTTAGATGTAACAAGCCCCCACAAATAGTTACCTTACCTGAATTTTAGCCATGTATGTTATTACCTGATATTAGGATTTTGTAATTAAATTGTCCCTTTCGATAAATGGATTACAATTTGTACTTTGCTATTTTTAATGAGACATAATTTTTGTGTCAAGTTTAGGTCAGTTGTCATGGCCACCTCTTCCACACCTACTACGGCAGAATCTACTTGTTATGTTCCACCCGGTTCTATCGATCCGGGTGGAAATATGCATACCGTGTTGAAAGGACCGATTCGAACATGGTTGTGTGTCGCTTGTGCGGCAAGGTCATAAAGGGACGCATCAATTGAATGAAACATCTCGCACACATCAAGGGAAACACGAAGGCATGTCCAAACGCTGATGGAGATTTCCAGAAGGAAATTAGAGATTATATAGAAGATATTATAAAGAAGAAGAATGAGAAAGTTGTTAGTATGAGAGAACTACGTGAGGAAGTAACAATCAAAGCATCTAACGGGTCTTCTAACCAGCCATATGAAGGAGGAGGCGGTGCAAAAAGACCCCGTGTTTCTGAAGATGATGTGTCTTTGAGTGCAACAATGCGGCAGACTGTGATTAAAGAGGTCTTAGCCGAAGAGGAGTGTGCACGCGTCAACAAGTTTGTGGCTAAATTCTTTTATGATGCTAACATTCCCTTTAATGTGGTGACCAAGAATTCCTTTATCCGAATGTGCGAGGCAATTGGACAATACGGAAGCGGGTACAAACCACCTTTGTTGGGAGAAAAACCGAGAGTCATTATTCAGAGAAACCCTAGGCTCTCTTATATAGGGAGAGACCTTAAGGGTAAAGTACAAGGTAGTCCAGAGAAAACAGAGAAATAACGAACAGGTACATAGCATAATAATATCTATCTCTACACCCCCCCTCAATGTGGAGCATAGATGTCTATCATGCTCAGCTTGGATGAACATCTCTGAAAAGGTCCTCTGAGTAACGGTTTGGTGAATACATCTGCAGTCTGATCCCCTGAGCTCACGTGAGTTGTAGATATCAACCCTCTCTGGATCAAGTCTCTAGTGTAATGGCAGTCAACCTCTATATGCTTGGTTCTTTCATGAAAAGCTGGATTGTTAGCAATGAACAAGGCTGTCTGATTGTCACATTAAAGCTGCATGGGTATAGGTACTGCTACATGTAAATCCTCTAGTACTGATCGAACCCACATCATCTTCGTGATGGCTTGCGCCATGGCCCTATATTCGGATTCAGCACTGGACCTAGCCACAACAGTTTGTTTCTTGCTTTTCCAAGAAACCAGAGAGCTTCCAACAAACACTGCGAATCCTGAGGTTGATTTTCGACCCTTAGGGCATCCTGCATAATCGGCATCTGCACATGCCGAGATAGACAAATCTGTGCATTTTCAAAACAGCAGCCCTGAACCTGGAGAAGACTTCAGATACCTCAGTATCATGTGTATAGCATCCATATGAACGTGTCTTGGCTGCTACATAAATTGACTCACCCTGCTTACGGCAAAGGCAATATCAGGTCGAGTTATGGTAATGTAAAGGAGCTTACCCACCATTTCTTTATATCTCCGCTTATCCACTTCAGCAGTATCATCATCATACAACTTCATGCTTGGATCCATGGGAATACTGGATGGTTTGCATTCAGCCATACCTGTTTCAATCAAGAAATCTGTAATGCACTTCCGTTGGGTCATCACCAAACCCTGTGCATTCCTGGCGAGTTCAACCTCAGAAAATATCTTAGGGTTCCAAGATCCTTCGTAACGAACTGACGGCCTAGGAATGCCTTCGCCCTTTCTATGCCCTGAATATCATCTCCTGTAACCAGAATATCATCAACATAGACCACGATAATAACCGTACCTGTCGATGACTTCTAAACAAACAATGAGTGGTCTGCATTTGACCTCTTGAATCCTTGTTGTTCAATAAGATTAGAAAGCTTCTGGAACCACGCTCTTGGACTCTGTTTGAGGCCATAAATTGTCTTTTGAAGTCAACACACCATATGCTTCTCCCCCTCAGCAGTAAACCCTGGTCACAGCTGCATGTAGACTTCCTCCTGCAGATCTCCATACAAGAAGGCATTCTGGACATCCAATTGAGATATACTCCGGTCACGGACTACAGCCACAGATAATAGAATGCGAAGGGTAGAATGTCGAACCACTGGAGAGAAAGTGTCCATATAGTCCAGGCCATAGGTTTGTGTAAAACCACGCGCGACCAAGCGTGCTTTGTACCGATCTAAACTGCCATCTGCATTATATTTAACTGTGAAGATCCACTTACAGCTCACAATAGATGCATCAGGAGGAGCAATAACCAAAGACCATGTGCCACGAGACTGCAATGCACGCATCTCATCTTCCATAGCCAATCTCCAGCAATCAATCTTCATAACATCCTGGTAGGTACATGTTATATCCACGGAAGACAACGCTGCAGCAAATCTCTGAAAGTCTCCAGTGAGACAGTGAAACGACACCTGTGAAGCAAAGGGATAGGAGGCACACACCCGCTTCTGCTTACGGATAACAATAGGAATATCAAGATCATTTTTCTGTTGTACTAGATGGTGTAGTTTCCTCCTGCAATGAAGAATCCTGCACATGTACCATATCTGACATGTCAGTAGTAATGCCATCTGAACATACCTGAGGCATAATGGGTGGCTGACGTGTAACCTGAGCAGGACCTGACCGACGCGTATAGAATTTTGGTAGAAGTGGAATGGGAGGTCGTGGAAGTGATGGAGGTGGAGGTGGTGGTGGTGAAGATGATGTAGAGGCAGGAACAGGAGACTCAGGTGAACTCCAAGTAAGAGGTGGAGGGACAAAGACATCATCATTGGTAGTGGATGGAACGAGTATGTCACCTGCAGGAGAAAAATACATAACAGACTCAAAGAATGTGACATCAGCACTAACGAAGTATTTCTTGTTTATGCGATCATAACACCGATAACCCTTCTGAGTCCGACAATAACCGACAAAGACACACTTGACAGCTCTAGGAAAGAGTTTGTCAAGTCCAGGAGACAGAAGATGAACAAAAGCCACAGTACCAAAGACACGTGGAGTAAGTGAGAATAATTCCTTGTCAGGAAAAATGAAGGAGAGAGGTATTTTCTCACCAAGAACAGAAGATGGCATACGATTGACCAGATAGCACACAGTAAGAACAGCATCCCCCCAGAAAGAAATAGGAGCACAACTCTGAATCAGTAGTGTTCGAGTAATGTCAAGTAGATGGCGATGCTTTCATTCCGCCACACCATTCGCTGAGATGTGTACGCACAAGTGGTTTGGTGAATAATGCCCTTTGATGAAAGAAATTGAGATAGCGACTGTGTGAAAAATTATAGGGCATTATCTGTACGGACATATTTGGCAATAGAAGAGAACACATTTTGCACTTTATTAATCAAATTCTTGATCACGTCTCCTGCTTCAGAGTTATTCTTTAAAAGAAAGACCCAAGATACACGAGAGAAATCATCCACTACCACTAGATAAAATCCGTGCCCCTGATGATCGGGTACACGACTCGGACCCCATATATCTATATGAAACAACTCGAACGGGGAGCTACTGCTCCGACTCTGACGACTAGGAAAGCTCGACCGATGATGCTTTCCCAACTGACATACTTCACAGCGAAAGGACGAACTGGGAGAGATCTAAGGTAGAAAATGGTGCATTTTCTGGAGCGGGAGGTGACCAAAACGTAGATGCCAGATGTACGGAGAAACTAGTCTAGTCGAATGAGAGGAGACACCAGCATAAGAATTCCGAACCAGCCGATATAGATCATTTTGCTCAAAGCCACAGCCAATCACCCTACCCGTTAGTATGTCCTGAAAAATAAGAGAAGACGGGTCAAATATAGCATGACAATGCAAATCCTTCGTAATCTGACTAATAGATAACAGATTCATCGAGAACTCAGGAGCATGTAGGACATTATGTAGATGCATAGTAGAGGATAAGAAGACCTTCCCCTGTCCAACAAGGGGGGAATGAGTACCATCTGCGATCTGCACTGAGCGGCCGTGAGGAATGTCCCTGTAGGACTCAAGTCTATCTCGATCTCAACAGAGATGATGTGTGGCACCCGAATCTATAATCCAATCAGAGATATCATGAGATGGTGTAAATGCAGTAGATCTACCCGAGGTACTAGCAGCAGCAGATGAACTGGCGGAGGCTGTAGATGCAACATCTGAAGGTCCACCAGAAGAATCACCAGATGATTGTGGCATAATATCGCGGAGACGTGCCACAAGTTCCTCAAAACTGTTGTCTGCAGTAGATGCCAACTGGGGCTGAGAGTGCTCTGCTACACGTGCCGATGCTGGGAACCCATGCTTTGAGTAGCATGTCTCCTCCGAGTGTCCTGTGCGGTGACAGTAGGAACATGGCTGAGTAAAGCGAGCACCCCTGCCCTGGGGTCCGCGTCCACGTCCACGTCCACGTCCACGACCAGAAGACGGACCACCTCTTCCACACGAAACTGTCATCGCCGATGGGGGTGGAGTAGAAGAACTGGAAGAGACTGTAAGGCGACTGAGCCTCTGAAGGATATGGTTAGATCCTCAAGCGCATCATGGAAGCGTGATCGTCGTATCGGATACGACGAAGAACGACTAGTCGCACAAGTTGTTCTAAGCAGCGGAAATTAAAAAAAAATTTCATGCGACGAAACCACATGATCCAAGAACACTTCTCGGATCGTTTCGTCTAAACCACAAGCAAGTATTAGGTTTACCTCTTGAAGCGTGGTTGCGATCGAGTCTCTAAACAAAGAGACCTCCTGTCTCAAGTCCGATCCGACGGAGGAGACGCTTGCGAGCGTGGGGATGAACCGTGTGCTTCTCGCAATCCATGTTGATGATCCAAGCGGCGGATCTCCTGATCTCGACACACGAGATCCAATGTCTTCTTCACGAGAGGGGCGCTCCGAAGGAGACGGATATCCACGAGCAAACCATCGGGCAGCATAACGACGATGCCGCGGCGATGGAGAACCTCTCTAGGGCATCCATGGTGGACGGCCACATGAGAGAGATAGAGAGAGGACGTGTAGAGAGAATGAGAGAAAGAGAGATTTGTTGCCTCAACTTCTGTGTTAAGAAGAGCAATGGGGTGCCTCTCCTTTTATAGGGTTTTGGGATCCATGGATCTCAATCCATGTGTCAACACAAATCCAATGGTCCACATTAATTTGTGTTTCTTTCAATGGTCATGATTTGTTGCTAAAAACACAACAACAATTAATTTAATAAAAAATCAAATATACAATAAATATAATTTGATTTTATATCAAATCTATCTCCAATGGAGAAATAGGAAAGGAGGCAAGCCTCCTTCCATAAGGAGGGTGGACGGCCACCAATTCCTCACGGGAATTGTGGTCGTCCCCTCTCCTCTTTAGGAAGGGAGCTTCCTTTCTCCTATTATATGAGATTATATTATCTCACGATTCTCTCCAATATTTGCAACAACTTTTGTTGCAAATTATTTCACAAAAGAATCCAATTTATTTTGTGAACATTGCAATCATGTCATTGGAAATTTGTGAATCACATTCACAACCCAAAACAAAATGTAAATTACATTTTCAATTTAATGTCCAATGTGAATCCAATTCACATTAACATTTAATTAACAAATGTAAATTACAAACATCTCTCTCTTATATATTATAAATCACATTTATAATATATTTGATTAATATGAATATTGCTATCCACATTATTCATATCCATGATAATTAAATCATATTTAATCATCTTCGATCTCTATTCTCTTGTGTCCAAATAATATGAATCACATTCACATTATTTACATCTTTGATAATTAAATCACATTTAATTATCTTAGATAACTCTCTTTATAATATGAATCAAATTCATATTATTCATGATAATTAAATCTCATTTAATTATCTGTTTTCTCAATGCTTGGATACATATATCAACAATAGAATTATCCATGAACTCTTTCAAGGATAATGCGCTTTCTCCGCAGATACTTGGAGATAAGGACAGGGAGATTGTATTGTTCCACGTATAGTGACATGGATATTGAGATCACATCTCAAATCCAGATCGCAGGCCTCCCATAGATGCTTGATTAAATCAAGACCATAAATCTAATCTTCTTATTGCATCTGAATCACATTCAGATCAATGTCCAACACTTGGACCAAGATCAGATTACTTCTCTACTGAGAGGAGTCACTAAAATCCAGACCCGTTTATCACTCCCTAGGAATGGAAGCGTCATGGTTATACAATCGTTTATGATCACATCACCCTCAGGTATTCCCAATACCTGTACACCCTGCATACTGGAAGACTCAGACTAAACCCGAAGTATTGGATCAACTTTATACTGTCTACTTCATGGTTTTATCATTAAGTTTCTCATTCGATCATTGGGAGTTGGTATCAATCATACACTTTCCAAAAGCGTATTTCATACCTAGGTCTTGATCATATACTTTCCAAAAGTATATATCAAACCTACAAATTCAGTCAAGCTTCCAAAGCGAGACGACCGTGCGCACGGAATTTGATTCTTCCCAATATCTCATGAGCGAGCTCATGTCGTCCGGTTCAGTAACTGAACCTGTATGATCCCTTTGAGAGATCGTATTACTCATATGCCCTTATATGCACACCAGCGCGTCGGTGTATAGACCTTGATTAGGTCATCAACCTATTGGTCTGCCAAATGTACATACTTAGACATATAGCAACACATCTGTCTCCGGTCAGAGGATGCGTGCCTATATCATGGCAGCATACGATATAGGACTTTGGTTATCAAGAGGTCAGTCAGATATCAGCCTTCAGAGATAAGGATTGACATCTCCTACTCAGGCTGGAGATCATCTCTTAAGAATCATTTGACGGTGCTTGATGAGTCCTCAATCTAACTCTTTAGATATTCATCCAAGCACCAGCCTCTATGATTCAATAGTTGAATCAACAGCTGTATGATCATCAAGATGGCCATGGTACATAACCCTAATTGTACTAAGGGACCTATTATGCAAATTATGTATTTTTCATTTCAGATTAAGGAGTGAATTGCAATAACATTTATTGCATAATGGCTCGCCGTGGGCTCGCATTTCCAACAATCTCCCACTAGCCCAAAGAGCCATTAATGGGCTAATCATTTAAACCCGCACTCATGTGACAATCATAGGCTATTTAGAAAATAGCTAGGTAAGCTGATTAGTCACTCTGTTCCCGCGAGACTATGCCAAGTCCTTTTACGGCACTTGCATATCCCCAGTAACAGTGCTCGCATCTAATGCGAATGTTGCATCTCATGCAACCAATACTCAATCTAGTTGGTTAGAGTGTCCCTGACATCATAACCAGTATCCCCATAATCCTTATTAGAATACCTTCATTCCCGGAGATCTCTATCTCCTAAGGTATCTAAAGTTTAGACCTTTATAGATCACTATCTATATGGTCTTAAACTTTTGAAGATAAGACTTTGAGATTATTATCTCAAAAATCTCCTCATCTATGAAGATTTTGTTATTACTGCAATCAAGTGTTTTATCTCTACAGTAGGATTAGTAACAATTTACTACTCCCACTGCATGACAGACATCTAGTATTTGTACACTCTAGCATACACTCAGCTTCTCGTAACTAATGCACAAGTGCAAGTAGTTGTAGCATTTTCTTCCTCAACTCTTTGAGGTGCTATCCCTTAAGATAGGTCAGTACCATATCTTAAGGGTTAGAAACCTTTCTTGGAATTTCTATGAATAGAATATGTCCAAGGTATACTACAAATGTGACAGTCCAATTATCCTCTTCTCTTGGCTTCTGAACAACTTCAGAACGAAGATCTAAGAGGTATCTTTGAAATCATATTTCAAGATATGGAATAACCAAAGAATAAAACACTTATTATTATCCTTATATCATTTTAAATGATCAGGATATCATCTACATTCAGCAAGATGAACACAAAGGCACTCCCACTAAGCTTCACATGGCTCATCAAGATTCTATCTGAAATCATAACAATTATAATTCCATCAAATCTTATGGTCCAACTTCAAGAAGCTTATTTGAGTCCATAGATGGATTCCTTAGTTTGCACACCTTGCTTTCCTCAACCATGAAGCCCTGGGGCTACTTCATGTGAATATCCTCAAAGAGGTATTCGTAGAGGAATGCAATATTGACTTACATCTTGAAGATGCAATAGTCAAGTTGTGTAGCTAAGTTTAGCAACATTCTGATGATTTTAAGCATGGTCACCGAAGAGCAAGTCTCATTGCAAGCAATGTCTTCTCTTCCGGTGTGTGGCTCATGGCTACGAACCGTGCTTTGAAGGTCTCTACCTTCTCATCAGGTTCCTTTTCTCTTGAAGATCCATTTACACCTTTACAGGTTTTACCCATATAGGTGGATCCACGAGGGTCCATATACAACACTTGCATATGAAGTCTATTTTAGACTTTTATTGCTAACATCCATCTATCCATGCTATGATCTTCAGAAGCTTCATCACATGAAGTTCAATCATTGTCGGATTTCTCTGACACATGGAATCCATCCTCAAACTCATTTGAAGAGGTATTAGTATTTCATTTTTAATTGTCCTCTTAGTTTCCAATTTCAGGAGCCTCATTATCTTCTCAAGATAAATGAGTTCCTACACTTCATTTTCATCTTGATTCTCAAGAGTCTCAACCTCTAAGAATCATATTCTCAGAGATGAGATACTTAGAATCTCAAGGTCATAAAGTAGGTATCCAATACCATCCTTTATTTTCCTAATGAAGCAGCACTTTCAAGTGCTAGATTCCAGCTTGCATGCATGGAATCATATTAAGCATATATATTGTAGTCTCTTCTACACATATATACCTGGAAACTAAGGGATAATTATGCTAAAATTCATCATTGATAAGATCATGTCACACATGATCCAATTGTATCTACCTATAACTCTATTGAGTTAAGGTGTGTTAGGAGGATTGAGATAGAAATGATATTCATATCTCTATAAGGTATTCTTTGAATTTATCTAACAGGTACTTGCTACCTAGATTAGATCAAATTCATTTTATCTTCCTTCAAACTTTGGTTCTAAACCAAAAATAATGAAATCTTTGAACATTTCAAAGGTTTCTTAGGTGAAGAGAAGAAATCTCATATCATACATAATCATCAACAGATATCACATATCCATAATGTTTACTATGATATAGATGATCTACATACATCAATATGCATGAGATCCTGAATACCTTGGCATCTTACACCTTTCTTTAAGAAGGGTGTATTGGACATTTTACTTTGAATACAATATTCATAAGTATGTAAGTTTTGAAATTTTATACATTCTAAAGTTTCATCTCTTACTAGTCTATTGGTCAAATCAATAGACAAATGTCCAAAGCTTGATGCTAGATCATTGTCAAATGATCTTCATCCTCCTATTGATCTTAAGGTTTAATTTCAGTATTTAGAAATGTTAATGAACCATTCATTAATTTTCTAATTTAGTGAAGTCCACTAGATTATTAGATTACTATCTGAAATATATACATCATAACTCTTTATGATAGTTCTATCTCAGATTCATGTTCATTTCTAACATTTAGAAACAAACAATGAGTGTATTCTTATATCTAGGTCATAGAGACATTCTCTAAGACTAAGGACTCTCCCACTGAAATTAACAAGTCTATCAATCCAACAGAGATTGTTGCAACAATTGCATCAATATCCATGTGGATAACTATAAACCTTTAAGATCAAATTTTCCAGTCTTCTAAAACATATGCAACCTATTGCAAATGTCATCAGAAGATTGAGATACAATTATTTGACTTTATCTTATCAATGATTTATGTAGATTAATCCGATGCTCCATCCGAGTCCTTCTCTAAGGATTCTAGATAGACTTGATAATCATACTATCAACACATCAACTTATTGCAGTATTGGCATTCATCCAACTCTTCGGATGACATATGGAAGTCATAGATGTATAGTCAACTCTTTGATCATACTTCTTACTCGGGTCCAACCCATGCTTCCACTGCGCTCCCTTTATCTATAAGCAACCATTGCTTAAGACTAAGGATCTCTTATGTAAGAGCATTTCAACATTTATACATGCTTCATTAAATTCATACAATATGAATATTATGAAGCTTCATGAATGACCAGAGTATAGATAGTAGAATGATGACACTCATCATCTACATCCATCTAAACTCTTAAAACATAGGTTCAGGTAGGTATTCAAACAATTTGAATACATCATCTCTTATAGAGCCACCATTCTGCATGATGCAGTGAACCATCTCATTCATGTTAAATGTCAAGAGCACATATGTATGCCAGAATATCTTTATTAATTTTATAAGGATTATTTGACAATTGCGATCATCATCGACATGTCACTTCCAAAGTACATCCGATGAGAGAACAAGACTATAGAGACATACAAACCCTAGGGTTGTAGTCCTATTATCTATTTAATTGTCATTCCTCAATATTATGAGGAAACTTGCACATTGCAACCACATATATTATGTGTCCAATTGCAAGTACAATATCTGTATCATGAGTCCAATCCATGATATTTTACTAGTTATTATTGAGTATATCATTGAGTGGGTTTTAATGAAGGATTATCTGAAATAAGAAATTTGCATAAATATATAAATATATATATATATATATATTTTACTTTGATTTAGGATTTTTATATCAAAGTTGTCTTGTCTTGTCAACACTGAAAGTTCATTCCCTTAATTACTTTCAATGTAAGAGATATACTTACCATTATATCTCAACAAGATCTGGGATCTCCTTCCTTATCTTTGTTGCATCCCAATAATATGAGAACCTACAACTCGGATAAAAAGAAGCGGGAACACATTCCGCCTTGCAAGTCCAACTTGCATCTCCCAATTCGGTCTTTAACACCCGGGCCCACCACCCCTAAGGCAATGTTGAACCGTCATTAATTGAACCAACCGTCAACAATATAGTACTCGCTATACGCAATCCAATATCGCCCCAATAATATGAGGATCCGATATTGAGGTCACTACGTATACGGCCTTACTCTTTCGAAAAGCAAAGAGCCCGATCCAGATGCGCTTGCATACAGGAGCTGTCACTTCGGACAGGCGTCTCCTACATACAATCCCTGGCGACGGAACCCTTCGCCTTGACGGGAGACCATGGATGTCACTTATGTGATCCTCCATATCATATTCAAATTCTAATTAATCATTATGAATCATATTAATTATGATTAATTCTTCCAAGGGAAATAACATCTCTATTCATAGAGTGTTTTAATTTTAATTGGATTCCAATTAATCTAATCATATTAAATTAATGATCCAATTAATATCCAACAAACAATTTTAATTGTTACTTGAATTATGGTATTATCTCAAATATGTATTATTTCGAATTTTAATAATTAGAAATACATCATGATTTCTTAAGCATTATACTAACCCTACCCGCTGTCATGGCCAGTACCGACGAGAGTGGGACGGACCACATACGTTGCAACCTGCAACCCCAATGCTCTCCGACTAGACACCATATCCACCTCGGGAAAGGATAATGCAAAATAGATCATTTTGTACTTGAGATGATCATCGGTTCTTCAACCGAAATTATACCATATAGTAATAATCAAAACAATTTTGATTAACATTATAATGAGATTTGCTAAACAAATACCAAGTCCTATTCAAGCAACATGTTTGTTGGAATGTTGATCTTGTAGATCATGTAACCAATCTTGATCTAGATCACATCTAATCATTTGTTGGTTAGGGCAAAGTCATTTAAGGACATAATTATCATTAAATATTTCACAAATATTTATGCATAATTATTCCAGGAAATTAAACAATTTAATTTCACTAATTAATTAAATGACAATCACTAGGTTCTTGATTAGGAAAGTATTTTCAGCAGTGACCCTCACTTACTAAAAATACCATATCTCAATCAATTTAAATCCAAATTAAGCAAAGTAAATTTCTAAAGTTTGCTAACTTGATTTACAACAGAACCCAAGTGATTTGCACGCATTTCAAGGCGTTTCAAATCCGCAATTAACATCTTAATTACGTCATGATCCGCAGTCCCCGAAACAGTGGATACATGTTCACTAAAATGAGCATATCTAGAGCAAACGGAATCGAAATCACGCAAACTCAGATCCTACGGTTTCCTTATTTAATGGGGAATAAAATCCAAATATTATTTTCGTGTTTGAACAATTTAAACAGTGCCAAAAATAATATCAAAACAGAGATGCGAATATGAAATGCAAGAAAACTTTCGCAAACCCTAATGAACCCAAGTCGTCCTCGGTTTATGGATCGTATCCAAAACCACCGAACTAAGGCTCTGATACCACTTGAAGGATATGGTTAGATCCTCAAGCGCATCACGGAAGCGTGATCGTCGTATCGGATATGACGAAGAACGACTAGTTGCACTAGTTGTTCTAAGCAGCGGAAATTAAAAAAAATTCATGCGACGAAACCACATGATCCAAGAACACTTCTCGGATCGTTTCGTCTAAACCACAAGCAAGTATTAGGTTTACCTCTTGAAGCGTGGTTGCGATCGAGTCTCTAAACAAGACCTCCTGTCTCAAGTCCGATCCGACGGAGGAGACGCTTGCGAGCGCGGGGATGAACCGCGTGCTTCTCGCAATCCATGTTGATGATCCAAGCGGCGGATCTCCTGATCTCGACACACGAGATCCAATGTCTTCTTAATGAGCGGGGCGCTCCGAAGGAGACGGAGATCCACGAGCAAACCATCGGGTAGCACCTAATCATGCATCTATTAGCGGTGTTTGATCTTCATTAATTTTAGCTAAGTGATACGAGATTATGTGCGTCTTTATTTAAGTGTGTCCTAACCTACGATCAAGCACATAAGATATGAAAATTGAGCTCGGAGATCCGTGTGCCTAAGTCCTAGGTCGACACTCAAGTGGGGACGATCCCCACACAACCACGATCGTTCGATTACAAGCGCGAGTCTTCGATCGAAGACCGCTGTAAAAGACGAATTATTAAAAATAAAATGCAACAAAAAATGCGACACTTTTTTTTTCTTTTTCTTCCTTCTTTGCTCCAAGCATGCTCCTGCGGCTCTTCGCAGCGGGGAACGTCCTGCTCCTCGCCTCCTTGATCCATCAAGGGCCCTGCCACAGAAACAATGGTTAGAGATCAAGAAAGAAAAATTTTATATGCAAAATATGTGACCATTTAACCTATAAAAAGATACACTAAATTAAACACACAAAAATCCAAAAAATAAAAGAAATGAGCCGTATCCCCGGCAACGGCGCCATTTGACGAACCGGGAAATCGGCCCTTTAAGGGAGTGTTTTTAGCACTCGAAATCGTCATCGTAGTCGAGCCGATTCTGGTCGTCAAAAGATCACCTCGTTTAAATATGTATGATAATGAATCAAAACGAGGCGATCGTTATTTTTATTTTACTTGGCAAGAAACCAAGGTCGAACTCAGGGACACGTGCTTCTCTCGTATTAATCGGATTTAAGTGTGTTTTATCAAGTGTTGAAATAAAGCCTATAGGTCAAATGATGCATAGACACAACATGACAATGCAATGCATTAAAAATAAACATGCATTTTTTATACATTTTTATCATGCAAATAAAGGAGATGAAATGCAATGGAAGTGTAATGGAAATATGCCCTAGGTTAATAATGATGAGCAAAATTCAATGTGAGTCAATTTCAGATTTGATTAGAATGTTAAGCTTGATCGGTAATGTTAACAAGGCAAAAGTTACTAATAATGAACACATGGCAAATACAATAATACATAAAACTCAAATGTCCAAAATGCAAAACTTCATATGCCATTAAGAAGTACATCAAACAAGCTTTCAAATGAGACTGAAATCAACTGAAACGGAAACATGATGCTCAAGATATGCATAAAGGAACGCAAGGGCATAAATGAAATAAAAACATGAAAAATATTTACAAACCAGTCCCTGGGAAGGACTCAAATGCAATAAAAATAAGTGTGGAGGACTTCCCTGTAAATAAACCATACGCGCGGGGGCATATTTGCAATTATTGAAACCCGCAAGGGTATGAGTGCAAATAGCCCCAGGCGCGCAGGTGCTGCACGTGCTCAGGACCTGTTTGCAATTTTGACAAACTTCGTGGGTGACTCTGCAAATATCCCAGGAAGCACGTGCCACGCACGCGCTGTCTCCAGGCTCGGAGTGCGGCTCTGGTTCGGCAGAGGCTCGATGATGCTTCGGCTTGGCTCGGAGTACCCGAGCCTCCAGGCTTGGTGTCGATCAGGCTCGGCGTGGTCTCTGGGTGTGCCACGTGTATCAGGACCTGGATGCAATATGCGGGACATGCGAGGGCACCGATGCAAAAAGCCCAAAGCCCACATGCGGGTGGCACGTGAGCTCAGGCTCGGGTGGGGGCGAGGCTCGGTGCAGCTTCGGGGGCCGTAGCAGGTGGCTCGGGCCACGTGGCGGCTCGAGGGTGACTCGGGCGAGGCTCGGTTCCACCAAGCCTCCGCGCTCCGGGATGTCGTCGTGGCGCTTCCAGGGCCGTTGGATCTCCGCCGTGGGGCGAGATCCAACGGTAGCTGCTCCTTCTTCGTCCTCGATGGCTGGCGGCGCTATCAGAGCTCCGGCGTGAGGCCTGGAGCTCCGCCGCGCCTCGCCATGCTCGTTGAAGCTCAGTGAAGATTGCTGAAGGTCTGGCGATGAAGTTCTGACGTCGGAGCAGACGCGGGGACACCTGGGGTGCTCTGTCGACGACTGATCGCCGGAGGCGGAGCTCTAGAACTGAGCTCCGCCCGAAGTCCGGCCAATGAAGGTTGGACCTGCAAAATGGATTAGAGGCGTGTGTGCGTGCGATGCGAGGTGAATGGAGGGCTCTTGGGGCGGAGAAGTGCAGCCCTTAGTGGGTCCTCCTCCGCCTCCGGCGGAGGAGGATGCCTGGGATGGAGGGAGGTTGTGGCAGAGGAAGGTGATGGTCGGAGAGGTGCGCGGGGAAGGTGGATCGATGGTGGAGCTAATGGAATGGTTAATGGAGAGGGAGAAACGGCTGATGAAGCTGAATTAAATAAGCAAAATAAGAAGAAAATGCAGAGAGGGAAAAAGGAGCTTACCTGGCCGGAGATGGAGGGGATGGCCTGGGCTGGGCGTCGGAGAAGAGGCCCGGGTCGTCGCACATACTGGCCGGCCGTGCCAGCGAGCTCGAGCGGGGCTTAGAGCCACCGCAGCGCCGCCTGAAGGTCGGCGGGTCTCATCGGAGGCAGGAGGTCGTCGTCGCTCGATCCAAGCTCCTCCCCCTGTCACAGGGAGGAGCTGGAGGGCTGGGCCACCGCCCCTTGGTTGATGGACGGGTTGGAATGGAAGAGGGGGCGGCGTATTTAAAGGGCGAAGTCGGTGGTGCTGATGAGTGGCGTCGCGGGTTTAGAGGGTGGTATGGGGCGACTGGGAGGTCATCGCGGGTAATGGAGTGATGTGCGAGAATCATGGAGGACTGGGCTCGGACGTGGGGTGGTTAACGGGAGGAGAGGATGACTAGGGTGATGGCTAAAAATGGAAGGGCGGAGGAGGTCTACGAGGCGGAACGTGCGGGCGGAGCTTCGTGGGAGGAGGAAGACGAAGCCCGAACCGTTGGATCTTGTGATCCAACGGTCGGGAGCGTGGCGCTAGAGGACGGTCGCTATTAGATCGATGGCGAAGTGATCAAAGGGCTACGGAGCGGCCACGTGGCAGTCTGTGGGAAGGGCGCTGATGGAGGGTGGTGATGGGATACTGGAGTTGATCGAGCGGCTAGGATTAGAGGGTGGATTGAGCGGCTCAGATCAGAAGATCCATGACATGATCAAGCGGACCACAATGTGCCACGTGGCACGAGGAGCGAGAGGCGGCAACGAGCGGCTAGGATTAGAGGCGGAGATGATCGGATGGATGAGGGAAAGCAGCGGGCGTGGAAAGCCTGGGATCGTTGGATCTCAGGAGGAGATCCAACGGCTCGAAGAGGAGGCGGATGGGACAAAGAAGGCGGGCCACGTGGCGCCTTCAGATTGGGCCACGTGGCCCAATCAGATTATTAGGATGATATTTTTGATTTTTAGAGGTTATAGGGGCTGAATTTGAGAAAACTCAAAACATGAAAGTTGTAGATCTTGACGAGATCTACAAGTTTCATGTTGATCAAAACTCGAAAAGAGATCAAACAAGAGCCCGAAATATTTTTGAAGGTATTTTTAAGTCTAAAAACACCACGATTTTTGTTTTGCCATTTTTTTGTGGTTTTTAATTTATTAAGGACTCTGTTAATTAAAGGACATTAACAGGGATTTATTGACAAACTTTTAAGCAAGGGGGTTAATTATGGGAAATAAAGATGATGAAACTGAGGTTCATCAACCCCCTATACTTAAACTATGCTCGTCCTCGAGCATCAAAAAGAATGACTAAGTTGGATTAACCCCCTTGTGCATGTGAATACAGGATCCAATCTGATCAAGTCGCCTCGGCTTCAGAGATCCAAAATTCTAGAGTTCAACCCAGCCTTAATCAAGAGGTACCCAATTCCTCTAATTCTCTAGACTCTCTCTGATGTACATATAAACTAAAGGATATGACTTTTAGTGTTGACTGCAATTCTGAGAGTAGAGTCAATTTGTCACCCAAAATCTTGGTCCGAGAAAATCTCCTAAGGACCCGATCCTCAGCACTAGGGAATAAATCAAATCTTGCATTCAGTCCACCGTCTCTTTAGTTGTCAGACTTATAAAATGTGGATGGCAGGCCAGAAATGGAGGGCATGGGATTGTGTCAATTCTTCTCTCCCTCTCATTGGAACAAGGATTCTCTCTAGTGCCTTTTACGCAACACATTTTTTTTTTTGGTGTTGATCAGTGCGTCCGTCAAGAGAAGTTGGAGCCGTCTGCACTTGTTTTCCTGGGAGTACACCGGGGTGTGTCTCTTTTGAGTACCTAATGTACCTTCTACACCCAGACTTGTAGCATTTACGATGCAGAGCCCTTTTTTGGTGCAAGCCCGACTCCTGGTCCTAATAGCGGTGGTCCAAGTGGACACTTTGAAAAGTTTGGGAGCGCTCGCCTTTGGTGGAAGCTCTTTGATAATTGACTTTGTGGAATGAGAGCTTTTCTTTGAATTTTCATTGACTTGTATAATTTTTGGCTAGCTCCACTGCTTTTACCAAAAGTTGGCGCACACTGATCAACAATTTTTTATTTATTTCACACCCAGGCACTTAGGTCAATGTCAAGAGATTAGTACAAGAATCAAGTTCTCATACTGGCTAAATTGCTGACACTCAGGTTTCCTGAAGCCTTCAAAGATTTTATCCCATCCTCGAGCATCATTAGATCAAATCCAGACTCGACTTCCTCATCCCAATCCCTCAGGTGAAAAATCAACTCATCTCAATCAAAACCGCAGTCGTGCGTGTGATGTGCTGATCATATTCTTTTTGTCTGAGATTAAGCATGGAATATAGCATGCAAATCTAGAAACCTAGGGGAATGTGGCTGATTAAGTCTATGACCCTGATGACTAAGGCTGGTTAACCGCGAATCTCAAAGACCTCAAAAATCAAGCTTCCTTGACCATTTCAGATCCTGGGTGAAAGTGTAAGTGTAGAGGTTTAATCCAACTCCTTCATTCCAAAACACACATTTTTTTTTTGTTTTACTTCAAGAGATATGAGGACTGCCTAATCTCCATTAAATAGTTGCATCTGCATTCAGCCAGTATGGATGTAAGTACAGGCCGGAGCCCGTTCCTTAAGGACGGAGCCTTGCGCGATGTCCTTTAAACCATCCACTCTGCTAAGGGCGAACCCTCACTGAACACGACTATTTAATGGGGCTTAGTAGTCACTAATGGCTCCTAAAGGATTTTTGAATTTTGCAATTTTTATGGATTTTAGTTTTTAAACACAGGTTAGACTCAATCTTCCTTGAAAAGATTTTCAAAACCATGTCACACAAATAAAAGATTTTCAAAACATTTTCAAAAATCATTTTTGAAAATATTTCTATAAAATAGTGTAACATAATATCGAAAAACCGCGAAAATCCTTTGAGTTTTCTTAGTCCAATGAATTTTACCTTAGCCAAAAAGTTTTTAATTTTTCAAATTTTTCAGATTATAGCTAAAGTAAATATACGGTATATACGGTATACCCCCCTATACTTAAACTTTGCTATGTCCTCATAGCACTAGATGTTACAAGTACATAGATCCATTTAAATATAGAAGAATATACGGGGGCTAAGAAGGGACCCCCCTATACTTAGGTTAGAAATAACCTAAGTATAAAGGCAAGAAAAGATGAGTAGAGAAAATCACGGGGACTTGGGTCCCCCCTATACTTAGGCTGAGATTAGCCTAAGTATAAAGATGGAATTTGATGTCGGGAAGGACCCAAGGTGAACGAAGAAGGGGGATGGATACACAAGTGAGCGGTTGAATCTTCGGAGATGAAATGGAGTGTCTTTGGATTTTGGGGTTGTGTCTCGTAAAACATACGGCTCAATCAAGCAAGCAAACCCGTATTTTCACCAACTCACACATCAAACCAACCTACGTTGGTTTATTATCTTGTCTATTTTATTGGTGATAAAACATTTGATTTTTACGCAAAGAAAATGTGAAACAAGGCATATGCGCGGGTGTTGCTCTCCCAAAACCGAATTTTACCCCATTTTTCGTTGACTTGCAATTAACAGTCCCAATTTTATTTAAATTGTCACTGAATTATGGTTAGCCATCAATCAGAAAATCATCGTCTACCGTTCATTCCATTTTCCATTTATCCTAGGTGATCAATTTAGAAAAATGAAAGCCGAGAAAACATGTATACGATGAAGAAAAACACGATCGAGGCTAAGCGAGAAATCATGCAGTGATTTTTACGATAAAAGCCGCGAAAAATCTGGGGCCGTTTTGAAACTCAAATCCAACATGTATGCAAGTCGAAAAAGCCGCACCTAATCATGCATCTATTAGCGGTGTTTGATCTTCATTAATTTTAGCTAAGTGATACGAGATTATGTGCGTCTTTATTTAAGTGTGTCCTAACCTACGATCAAGCACATAAGATATGAAAATTGAGCTCGGAGATCCGTGTGCCTAAGTCCTAGGTCGACACTCAAGTGGGGACGATCCCCACACAACCACGATCGTTCGATTACAAGCGCGAGTCTTCGATCGAAGACCGCTGTAAAAGACGAATTATTAAAAATAAAATGCAACAAAAAATGCGACACTTTTTTTTTCTTTTTCTTCCTTCTTTGCTCCAAGCATGCTCCTGCGGCTCTTCGCAGCGGGGAACGTCCTGCTCCTCGCCTCCTTGATCCATCAAGGGCCCTGCCACAGAAACAATGGTTAGAGATCAAGAAAGAAAAATTTTATATGCAAAATATGTGACCATTTAACCTATAAAAAGATACACTAAATTAAACACACAAAAATCCAAAAAATAAAAGAAATGAGCCGTATCCCCGGCAACGGCGCCATTTGACGAACCGGGAAATCGGCCCTTTAAGGGAGTGTTTTTAGCACTCGAAATCGTCATCGTAGTCGAGCCGATTCTGGTCGTCAAAAGATCACCTCGTTTAAATATGTATGATAATGAATCAAAACGAGGCGATCGTTATTTTTATTTTACTTGGCAAGAAACCAAGGTCGAACTCAGGGACACGTGCTTCTCTCGTATTAATCGGATTTAAGTGTGTTTTATCAAGTGTTGAAATAAAGCCTATAGGTCAAATGATGCATAGACACAACATGACAATGCAATGCATTAAAAATAAACATGCATTTTTTATACATTTTTATCATGCAAATAAAGGAGATGAAATGCAATGGAAGTGTAATGGAAATATGCCCTAGGTTAATAATGATGAGCAAAATTCAATGTGAGTCAATTTCAGATTTGATTAGAATGTTAAGCTTGATCGGTAATGTTAACAAGGCAAAAGTTACTAATAATGAACACATGGCAAATACAATAATACATAAAACTCAAATGTCCAAAATGCAAAACTTCATATGCCATTAAGAAGTACATCAAACAAGCTTTCAAATGAGACTGAAATCAACTGAAACGGAAACATGATGCTCAAGATATGCATAAAGGAACGCAAGGGCATAAATGAAATAAAAACATGAAAAATATTTACAAACCAGTCCCTGGGAAGGACTCAAATGCAATAAAAATAAGTGTGGAGGACTTCCCTGTAAATAAACCATACGCGCGGGGGCATATTTGCAATTATTGAAACCCGCAAGGGTATGAGTGCAAATAGCCCCAGGCGCGCAGGTGCTGCACGTGCTCAGGACCTGTTTGCAATTTTGACAAACTTCGTGGGTGACTCTGCAAATATCCCAGGAAGCACGTGCCACGCACGCGCTGTCTCCAGGCTCGGAGTGCGGCTCTGGTTCGGCAGAGGCTCGATGATGCTTCGGCTTGGCTCGGAGTACCCGAGCCTCCAGGCTTGGTGTCGATCAGGCTCGGCGTGGTCTCTGGGTGTGCCACGTGTATCAGGACCTGGATGCAATATGCGGGACATGCGAGGGCACCGATGCAAAAAGCCCAAAGCCCACATGCGGGTGGCACGTGAGCTCAGGCTCGGGTGGGGGCGAGGCTCGGTGCAGCTTCGGGGGCCGTAGCAGGTGGCTCGGGCCACGTGGCGGCTCGAGGGTGACTCGGGCGAGGCTCGGTTCCACCAAGCCTCCGCGCTCCGGGATGTCGTCGTGGCGCTTCCAGGGCCGTTGGATCTCCGCCGTGGGGCGAGATCCAACGGTAGCTGCTCCTTCTTCGTCCTCGATGGCTGGCGGCGCTATCAGAGCTCCGGCGTGAGGCCTGGAGCTCCGCCGCGCCTCGCCATGCTCGTTGAAGCTCAGTGAAGATTGCTGAAGGTCTGGCGATGAAGTTCTGACGTCGGAGCAGACGCGGGGACACCTGGGGTGCTCTGTCGACGACTGATCGCCGGAGGCGGAGCTCTAGAACTGAGCTCCGCCCGAAGTCCGGCCAATGAAGGTTGGACCTGCAAAATGGATTAGAGGCGTGTGTGCGTGCGATGCGAGGTGAATGGAGGGCTCTTGGGGCGGAGAAGTGCAGCCCTTAGTGGGTCCTCCTCCGCCTCCGGCGGAGGAGGATGCCTGGGATGGAGGGAGGTTGTGGCAGAGGAAGGTGATGGTCGGAGAGGTGCGCGGGGAAGGTGGATCGATGGTGGAGCTAATGGAATGGTTAATGGAGAGGGAGAAACGGCTGATGAAGCTGAATTAAATAAGCAAAATAAGAAGAAAATGCAGAGAGGGAAAAAGGAGCTTACCTGGCCGGAGATGGAGGGGATGGCCTGGGCTGGGCGTCGGAGAAGAGGCCCGGGTCGTCGCACATACTGGCCGGCCGTGCCAGCGAGCTCGAGCGGGGCTTAGAGCCACCGCAGCGCCGCCTGAAGGTCGGCGGGTCTCATCGGAGGCAGGAGGTCGTCGTCGCTCGATCCAAGCTCCTCCCCCTGTCACAGGGAGGAGCTGGAGGGCTGGGCCACCGCCCCTTGGTTGATGGACGGGTTGGAATGGAAGAGGGGGCGGCGTATTTAAAGGGCGAAGTCGGTGGTGCTGATGAGTGGCGTCGCGGGTTTAGAGGGTGGTATGGGGCGACTGGGAGGTCATCGCGGGTAATGGAGTGATGTGCGAGAATCATGGAGGACTGGGCTCGGACGTGGGGTGGTTAACGGGAGGAGAGGATGACTAGGGTGATGGCTAAAAATGGAAGGGCGGAGGAGGTCTACGAGGCGGAACGTGCGGGCGGAGCTTCGTGGGAGGAGGAAGACGAAGCCCGAACCGTTGGATCTTGTGATCCAACGGTCGGGAGCGTGGCGCTAGAGGACGGTCGCTATTAGATCGATGGCGAAGTGATCAAAGGGCTACGGAGCGGCCACGTGGCAGTCTGTGGGAAGGGCGCTGATGGAGGGTGGTGATGGGATACTGGAGTTGATCGAGCGGCTAGGATTAGAGGGTGGATTGAGCGGCTCAGATCAGAAGATCCATGACATGATCAAGCGGACCACAATGTGCCACGTGGCACGAGGAGCGAGAGGCGGCAACGAGCGGCTAGGATTAGAGGCGGAGATGATCGGATGGATGAGGGAAAGCAGCGGGCGTGGAAAGCCTGGGATCGTTGGATCTCAGGAGGAGATCCAACGGCTCGAAGAGGAGGCGGATGGGACAAAGAAGGCGGGCCACGTGGCGCCTTCAGATTGGGCCACGTGGCCCAATCAGATTATTAGGATGATATTTTTGATTTTTAGAGGTTATAGGGGCTGAATTTGAGAAAACTCAAAACATGAAAGTTGTAGATCTTGACGAGATCTACAAGTTTCATGTTGATCAAAACTCGAAAAGAGATCAAACAAGAGCCCGAAATATTTTTGAAGGTATTTTTAAGTCTAAAAACACCACGATTTTTGTTTTGCCATTTTTTTGTGGTTTTTAATTTATTAAGGACTCTGTTAATTAAAGGACATTAACAGGGATTTATTGACAAACTTTTAAGCAAGGGGGTTAATTATGGGAAATAAAGATGATGAAACTGAGGTTCATCACTTAGACATATAGCAACACATCTGTCTCCGGTCAGAGGATGCGTGCCTATATCATGGCAGCATACGATATAGGACTTTGGTTATCTCGATCTCGTTAAGTCAACTCTTTGACCTAACTAATCTGACACCTCTGAATCTCTATTCCTATGCAGAGGACCTGCATCAAGAGGTCGGTCAGATATCAGCCTTCAGAGATAAGGATTGCCATCTCCTACTCAGGCTGGAGATCATCTCTTAACAATCATTTGACGGTGCTTGATGAGTCCTCAATCTAACTCTTTACATATTCATCCAAGCACCAGCCTCTATGATACAATAGTTGAATCAACAGCTGTATGATCATCAAGATGGCCATGGTACATAACCCTAATTGTACTAAGGGACCTATTATGCAAATTATGTATTCTTCATTTCAGATTAAGGAGTGAATTGCAATAACATTTATTGCATAATGGCTCGCCGTGGGCTCGCATTTCCAACAGCCTCCTCTAAACATCCTCCACTGGAGGAATAACTGCATCGGCTAGGATCTGCGAACGAGCGGCGTCAAATTCAGGATCAAGGGCCGCAAGTAGGACGCCCACCATGGTGGCATTCCGAAATGTCTTCTGTTGTTCAGGAGTCGCTGTCAGTGGGCTAGTACTGTATAACTTCTCAAACATCCTCCTCAGGGACGTGTATAAGGAGTGACGAGGTCTACCGTTCTGCTTCATCGTGAATATGTCATGCTGCAGCTGTAACATCTTGGTCTCATTTCGCACCTGCGAATATGTAGCAGCTAGGATATCCCACATCGCCTTGGCAGTGGGCTGATGGAGAACATCGTTGGCAATCTCCATCGTCAATGTACCTAACAACTAGACCTTTGCATAGGAGTCATCAGCCTCTCACGAGGCATATATCCATGTCTTCTCATCAGGCTCATCCTCGGTAAGAATGTGCTTCTTACCATTCGACTTCATGAGGCTCATGAACTGCATCGCCCAGAGCTCATAATTCGACCCGTCCATCTTGACTATTGGCGCAGGACCTTTGAATGCGCCTATGGAGGGCATATCAATCTTCGATTCTGACATAGCGCTGCTGGAGAAGAACTAGGGTTTGTAGATAAAGTGGCAAATGTCTACACAAACTGCATAGGATTCGAGTGCGTATGTAGATGTTACGCACCCAAACCCATACACCTTGAGGAAGAGACGGCTAGGCTCAAGGCACTAGGAAAACCGCGAGCAAACGAGCAGCAGGATCAACCACGCCAGGAGGGGGACCGGCAAGACTTGGAGTCGGCGGCGAGAGGAGCCCGCTGGGTGGGGCTGGGAGGTCTGGCGGTGCCGAGAGGGTCCAGTGGGACCGGAGGGGCCGAGAGAGGCACGGTGGCGGGCGGCGCTAGGGTTGGCGGTGGTGGCGAGAAGAGGGAGGGCAGCGGGTGGGGTTGGACGGCGGGAGGTGGAGAGCCCTAGGGATTGGGCTCTGATACCATGTTGGGAGAAAAACCGAGAGTCGTTATTCAGAGAAACCCTAGGCTCTCTTATATAGGGAGAGACCTTAAGGGTAAAGTACAAAGTAGTCCAAAGAAAACAGAGAAATAACGAACAGGTACATAGCATAATAATATCTATCTCTACAACCATGGAAGGACATATCAATATCGGTATCGATATCGATACCATGTCGATATAGATATATCGCCGATATATCGATGCCATATCGCCGACATCGGGATGCAGCTCGCCTTTTTTGTCTGTCAATACCCAATATCGGACATATCGGCGATATATCGGTGACCTGTCGATACCGATATATCACCGATATATAGGGATACAGCCTTCCATGTCTACAACCTTCATACTACGTAATTGCATAAACTTTATTGAAAGAGGAAGTGGATGAAACGAAGGAATATTTAAAGCGTCACAATGAATCGTGGAAGAGCAACGGTTGTTCAATAATGACCGCTGAGTGGACTAATATGAGGGGAAGGAGCATTATGATCTTGTGTGTGAACTGTGACTTGGGCACTACTTTCTTGAAATCTATTGACACATCTGTCGATTTTAGCACGGTTGAATACATCTCTTCTCTGGTAGAGAAGAGTATCAAGGATGTTGGAGAAGACAATGCTGTACAAGTTGTTACTGGAAATGCTTCTGCAAATATGGCAGCTAGAAGGCTTCTTAAGACCAAATATCCAAGGATATTTTGGTCTTCATGTGCGGCTCATTACATTGATCTTGTACTTGAGGAGATTGGCAAGGAATCGAAGATAAAAAATTGCATCACTAAGGCTAGAACTCTCACTCTCTTTATCTACAGTCATGCAAAGACTTTGAGCTTGATGAGACAGTTCACCCAGAAGGGTGAAATTGTTCGGCTGGGCAAACAAGATTTGCCACCACTTTCCTTGCATCAGAACGTAATGGACAAGAAGGAAAAATTACGATTGATGTCTGACGAGTAGAGAGAGTGTAAGTGGTCAAAAACAAGACAAGGTGAGGTGGTTGCATCCATTATCCTCAGTTTATGGAGCCAAGTATCCTTGACGTTGAAGATCTTCTCTCCACTTGTCTGCCTCTTACGTATTGTTGATGGAGAAAGGAAGCCATCAATGGGCTTTGTATATGGAGGACTGGAGGATGCAAAAAAGGAAATAAAGGCTATTTTTAAAGATGTTGAACATTCATACAAGCCCTTTATAGATGCCATTACCTTGAAGACGAAAGGAAGATTGGATAGCCCCCTCTATCTTGCAGCTTTCTATCTCAATCCCTATTATTTTTAGTTGATGGTTTAATGGAATGCGTAGAGATTTTTTATCCTGAGTTGGAGATTCAAGATGCCATCACGAAGAAAGAAATTCATATTTACCGAAGGGGAGAAGGAGCATTTGGAAAGCCAATGGTTATCAGACAAAGATCCACCAATGATGATGATTTCAATCCTGGTAATATATCTCAGGCACATATCGGCGTTAAAGTTCTTAAGTTAGATTTATTATTTTCCAAGAAATTAACTGTGTAATCTCTTGTAGCTCATTGGTGGTTGCTATATGGTTCTCAAACGCCTTATTTGAGAGAAATGGCTTTGAGAATTCTGAAGCAGGAATCCTCTTTTTCTGGTTGTGAGAGGAATTGGAGCTCATTTGCAGCGGTATAACTATCACTATTTGGATGTACAATTGTATATATTCATTGAGTCATTATAATTTATAACTGATCAAATATATATTCTTAATGCAGATTCACACGAAAAAACAGAACAAACTAGAAACCAAGAGATTGAATGATTTGATTTTTGAGAAATTCAATTCAAAGTTGAACGAGCGTCGATCACTAACTGGGAAAGATCCATTTGTTTCAAAGGATAGAACACATGTTATGGATTGGATTGGTGCAAGTGAAGAAGAAGAAATCTTCAAGGGTCGGGGCTAACGTGGAACTTGGTTGCAGAAGCAAGTAGGGCAGAAGAATTTGTTGAGAACAAGGCCCTAAATGTCGGTTTCGGTCACCATTTCGGTCCCGTCCAAAACAGAATTTCGGTGGAATTTCGGTGGAATTTCGATCGAAATTTCGGTCATTTCGGTCATTTTTTGCACTAGGACCCCCATATTTCGGTCATTTCAGTCATTTCGGTCGAATTTCGATTTCGACTGGATATCGATATTCGACAGAAATTCGACCGAATTTCGCTGAAATTTGAGCCCATGGTTGAGAATAGGAGGAGCCAAATGAATGAGGAAGCTTTGCCAATATTGGGCGAAGAAAAATATATGAGTGATTCGGAAAGTGATGATGATATTCCAACAATCAATTTTGAAGATGATTTAGATTAGAATTTAGAAGCCAATTTATAACTTTATATATTTGAGCATTCTACATTCATAAACATATTTGATATCAAATGAACTATGTAGCTTTTTATTGTGGTGCTTTTTTTAAAAAAAGTATGTTTTTGTAGGAATCTAAAGGAAACATGTACTTTTTTGCCTTTGACATCAAAATTAAATGTATATCTTTAATATTTTTTATTTAAATAATGCAAATCGCATAATCTGCATATACTTCCGCATATACTTTCGCATATCCGCTTACTCGCTCGGGACCGCTTGACCGAACGAATACCGCATACCGACTTTCTGAACCTTGGGTGGAAGGCTTTGACATTGTCCAAAGGAGGAAAGATGGTGCTTCTCAAACACGTGTTGTCGGCCATGCCCATTATTTTCTGCTCCACGAGGCGTATTCCAGTTAATGTTCGTTCCCGCATTGACGGTTTGATGAGGAAATGTTTCTGGTCGGATGGAAGGCAAGACAGAAGGGGCTTTCACATGGTAGAGTGGGAGAAGATGACACTATCAAAGAAGCATGGGGGATTGGGAATTCTTCAGTTGGAAGAGATGAACAAGGCATTCATGACGAAATGGGCAGTGAGGCTTTGGAGCCAATCGAAGGATCAGAGGCGATTGTTCCTTGTCGATTACCTTCGTCATTATGGGTAGGCATTTCTGAGGTTATGTCGGATTTGGCATCATAGTTGGAGCCGACTCTTGGAGACGGATCTTTGCTACGTTTCTGGTTGGATGATTGGTCGTGACACGATGTTCTTTGCGAGAAATTCTCGCGGCTTTTCCATCTTGTTGCCGATAGATTGGTTACGGTGCAGCAAACACGGTCGCAAGGGGTATGGAGTCCCACGTTCTTATCTGGTTTGTCGGATCAAAGAGTGGAGGATTTCATTGAGATGTAGTCTATCCTGATGGGAACGAGGGCCCTGAGGAGGGTAAGGATCATTACATATGGAGGGATGGAAGGTTTTCGGTCAAGAAGGCCTACCGTTTTTTATTGGGGAGGCTGTTGAGATAGAAGGCATCGCAAAGGACGTTCGAATGATTTGGAGGTGCAGGGTTCGGAACCATATCAAAATCTTTATGTGGTTGTTGCAGCAAGATCGATTGCTCACGCAGGCTCGTCATGGTTTTTTGTTGGGGATTGTCCCAGCCGGGTGCCCGAGATGCAGTGCGGAAAGGGAGGATACGGATCACCTATTCTTCTCGTGCCCATCTTCCACACAGGTGTGGAGGACGGACGCCATCCCCTGGTTCCATGGACGGGACAGCACGGAACTCTGGAGAAGATTTGGATTAATCTGTAGATACGGACATCAAGATAGTGCGCCTATTTTTGCTATTCTGTGGGCAATCTAGTGCGCAAGGAATGGGGTCTATTTTTGGGGGGGGGGGGGGATTTGTAACGTGGGAGGAATACTGGAGCATAGCAAGGCGTTGCGCACACTGTGGTCAATGTAGTTATATTTCTCTTCTTCTTTTCTCTTTTATATATAGATACTTTTGGAGGTGGATCCCAATTTCTGGGACTGCACCCGCTTTTTTTTCAAAAAAAAGAGAGACAAGATCCTTCAAAAAAATGCAATCGAGAAAGGAATCTCTCCTAAGACAGAGGACATCATACGATTCACCAAGTAATAAGCGAGAACTGCATCACCACAGAAAGAGTAGGGATTACGAGTCTGAATCAGAAGGATTCTATTCACATCAAGTAAATGGTGATGTTTGCATTCACCAACACTGTTCTGCTGGAAAGTATACGCACACGAAGTTTGGTTTTAATACGAAGAGACCTAAAGAACTCAAAAAACTGCAATGTACAAATACATTGCCAGAGTGAACATACTTGACAATAATAGGAAAAATATTCCTCATTTCACTAATGAATGATTGAATAACAATACCGGACTTGTTATGCAAAAGAAAAAATCATAACAGTCTCGAAAAATCATCTACATCAATAAGATAAAACACGTGTCCCTGATGGTCAAGAACACGACTGGAACCCTGAATGTCAAAATGAACTAATTCAAATAGACTACAACGACTTTAACGACCAGGAAAAATAGACCGGTGATGCTTCCCAAGCTGCCAAGTCTTACACTGCAATGTGGACCGAGAGGATATCTGTGGGAGGACATGACACGGCTTCTGCAGCAGAAGGTAACCTAAACATAGATGCCACATGTACAGTGAGATAGACCAAGTAAAAATGGAAGCACTCGTATATAGACACTAGACCAGTCTGTAGAGATCCCCTTGCTCAGGGCAACATCTAATCACCATGTCAATGAGTATGTCCTGAAACTCAAGAGAAGAGGGACAAAATGGCATGACAATGCAAGTCCTTAGTGATTTGACTAGTAGATGGTAAATTCATCGAAAAAACTATTGTGTAGCACATTCTGCAGGCACGTAGAGGACATCAAGCAAAACTCTCCCTGCCATGTAATAAAGAAGTAAGTACCATCTGTAGTGACAATCGATCTGCTTGGAGGAACAAAAGTGAACAGGGCATTGTCTCCACACAAATGGTAAGGGCACCAGAATCCATGATCCACTCTGTCATATCTACCATATGACAACTGGTAAGAGCATAAGTTATATTGTCATCTCCCTCAAATAGGAGACAATGTCATCCAACATTTGATATGTAGTAGGAGCAGAAGTGGTAGCGGGCTCAACTTGCTCAGCTAAATGAGCAGACACAAGGTATCCCATGCTTCAGTTAGCATGTATCCTCGAGATGACAAGGTCAATGACAATAAGTACAAGGACCACGATGACGTCCACCTCCTCTACCGCAGCCCATGAGCACCACATCCTCTGAACTAAGTACCAAGGTTGCAAAAAGCAGTATGCGGTATTTAGTCAGTAGGGTCATTGATTATTGATTGAACGGTATGCGAGAGTTTAAACGGAAATTAAACGGGTTATGCAGTTTTGCATTTTGAATTAATAAAAAAATATATTACAAATATATAATTAAAAAAGTATGAATAAATAAGAAATATAATCATAGATTCACAATATAGATCAAATATTGTCAAATTCAAGGAATGTTTCATCCAAATTTCAAAATAGATAACATAAACAAGAATTCATAGTCAAATGTCAAAATAGACAACATAAAAGTCATGGATAATGGTGATCCTTTGAAGAAAGTAGATCAATGTTCTTAAAAGGTCGTTTAAGACCGTTTAAAAGCTTGTTTAAGGCCGTTTAAACGGTCGTTTAAGGTCGTTTAAGCGGTCTGGCCGTTTATGGACCGTTTTTTATTAACCGATGTGGTCGAGCACCGCATGCGTTTAAACAACCGTTTAAACGGCCATTTAGACCCTTTTTTGCATCCTAGCTAAGTACATCCCATGTTGCGATATACGGTCATAGAGAAGGAGGCCTATTAGTGGCAGTTTATGCGATGGTGATCATGTTAAGACGATTGTAACTTTGTAAACCCCATCAATGGAAGGTACAGCTACACTCGTGAGAAATTGGTTATGTGTTGCCAGGAAACCCAACCATCATGGTGTTCTTGTAGACCATATGTTGCTTTGTGGATGTGGTCACAGACACAAAACTTTGTAGCTTCTCGAACATGCCTCAAAATGAAGAATAGATGCCATGTAGAGGGTGATCATTATATTTGGTCGTGAAAATATAAAACTGTAATTGAAGAATATTGGCATCATTCTTCGTCAAATCATAGGTAGTAGCAAGAATATCCCATGATACCTTGGTAGTGGGCAAGTGCAAAATATCGTTGGTTATCTCCGTAGTGAGAGTCCCAGAGAGCCAAGCACGCACGTACGTGGCATCCTGCTTCCATGAAGTAATCGCCATAGTCTTATCTATCAGCTCTGGCTGCATCAGAATATGCTACTTGGTATTGTGTTGCATCATGGTTAAATTGCATAGATCATAACTTATAATTGGTCTCATCCAAGGTTGCAGAAATTAGTAGTCAGTACTCGATCGACGGGGTCACTGACTAAGGATTAATTGGCAATCGGACGACTAATCAGATTTAGTAGGCCATTAAGGTGAAGTGGGTCTTTTGAGGGACGCGATTGATTTTGTTGAAGGCAGTCTTGGCATCAATTTCGATTTCTTCATGTCCACCAGTATCTTGGCGGTTGGCGTGAAAAGGTAACTTAAAGCATGTATGTGGAAGTTCTTATGGAGCCCCTCAGATGGTAGATTTGTTGGAGTTCCATGATTGGTTGGGACACAGTTTCTCTTTCCTCATATCAGGGGGGTCTGGGTGTTCGCATGCCAGAGGATATGAATAAGGAACTTCACCTTAAGTGAGCGGTCAGAATCTGGGGTAACAGCTTAGAGCTTGTGTATAGACTAGTTAGGAAGTTGTATGTTATCCCCTCGAGCCCTTACACCCATTCTCGTGTACGTCGTTTCCCTATGACTTTCTAGAAAGGAGTATGTGCACTGATTTACATGATCATGTTAGGCTGGTTGTTGGTGATGGTTCTTCCTTTAGATTTTGGTTGGAGAATTGGACGAGATCGTAATCATTACACATTTGCTTTCCACGACTCTTTGCCTTGGCCTCTAACTATGATGCATGCCTTAAAGACATTTGAGAGGATGACCAATGGGCACTATAATTCTCTACATGCTTCTCGAACAAAAGATTGAAGAATTTCTAAATTTATTGAGTGTTGTCACTGGAAATGAATGACCGACGAATGGGTGTGACCATTGGGTTTGGCGTGATGGTTACTTCTCTGTCAATAAAGCTTATGTGGTCAATGGGAGTCGGGCCCTTGGAGGCACTGGACCAAAAAAAAATATCACCCTTGATTTCTGACATGATAATAAGAAGGATAGAACAGGACTCAACTAGGGTTATAGACCGGCTAGAATGCATCTACACGATCATATGTGGAATCGATTGTGTGTGTAGACTCAGACAATCATTCCCATTATTTGAGGGTTCTACGTCGCACGGAAGAATCCCGAAGTTTAGTAACAAAAAATGGTCCAAAATCAGGTCATTTAGTGACAAAATTAAACCATGATGGTTGCAACCGGTGCTGCCTAAGGTTCTATTCATGATAGGATGTGTTGCAAATGAACCCTATGGTGGTTGACTACAGTGACTGTCGGCACGAGATGTTGCGGGAGGTGCCACAAAGCCTGACAACAGTGGCTAGGGACCTCTAGCAAGAGGCAGGAGGTGTTGCAAGTCCTAGTAACTGTGGTTGGGACCACCGACAATGAATACCAGCAACCAATGGTAGCAGTCAGTGGTGTCGTAGGAACTCTCATGGTTGTGGCCAAGAGCATCAATGACGTCAACGATGCACGAGATGCGATGAGAAGAGAGAGACTAGTGGTGGGGTTAGGATTGTGGGGTTTCAAAAGATCCGGTAAAGGATCGTCCTTCCTATACCATATGGAAAAGAAATAATGAATTACCTTGAGAATAATGCGCTAGGGTTATAAGAGAGGAGAAAACAATTGAGAAAATATGTATAGACAACAAGGAAATAGAATACATAAAAAAAGAAAAAATAAGAGAAGTCTCAACATGACTATTAGAGAAGTGGTTGGTGCATCTTCTATAGAAGACATATGAGAAATCAAGGTGGTTCAGGCATTGATGCATACGGATTTAGGCATGAGAGGAGAAGGGACAAAAATAGAGAATTCTTAGGTAGCGGAAGGAGGGCAATTATGATACACTAGAGAGAGGGTAAATAATATATCACAAAAATATTTACGCATGACCGTTAAAGAATAAAAGCACAAAAATAAGCGTTGCCACATACAACCAGAATACACATATTTATACAAGTTCACTCGTGTGGAAGGGAATGAGATGTTCATTAACACATTTATACAAGTCAAGGTTCAGGAAAGCGGTATGCGTATGCGTTCGGACTGGTCACCGAATACTGATTAAGCGGTATGCGGGGGCATATGCGGTTATAAGCGATTTTCTAATTTTTAATTTAGAAATAAAAAATATCTATGAATAACATTACCACCGAAGTTATGTATCTAAGTGGAGTTAAAGAAGATCTAAGAAAAATGGTTCATGCTAGATGGATGTACATATATACTTTTAATTGCCTCATATTTAATCACAAAAAAACATTTGCCATAAAAACTTTACATTATATGATTCGTAATAACAAAACTTCAATACACATACATGCACTACATGAGCAAAACCTCAATCAACATATATAAAAAATATTCGACGATACATTGCATTGAAAATAATACATGAGAAAAACATAAAACATTGCATATACATAATGGTTTAATGCATTGAAATAGCATAAAAATGCATGTCATATTCTAACAATTGAATGAAGAGGCAGAGTTACAGAATTAAGGACCTGAATGAGAAGATTGAAAAGTTGGACCTGCCGGAGCAGTATGCGGGGCATATGCGGGATATGCGGGCCGCATATGCAGGGAGGGCGCATAATGCACTGATTCAAGTAATCGGTGCGGTTTGCACGCCGCACGGGCATATGCGGCCCGTGCGACCGATTTAGTGAACACTGATACAAGTTCATTCATGTGGGAGGGAATGAAATGAATTGTTTATTATGGAGATGTCACAATCTGCAAAGGGTGAAGATTTTCCTTTAGGTGGTGAGACATGGTTGTCTTTTGACCATGGAGCGCAAAGACTTTATTATGATAACTAGGGAACAAAGCTATCCAAGGTGCAGTGGAGCGATGGAAGATATGGATCATCCTTTCTTTGGTTGCTCGGGCTCATATTATGCCTGGGGGAGATGGACATACCTGGTTAAGTACAAACAACGTCAATGGTTTTCGGGCATCGATTAGGAGATCTATGGCAACTAGTAGGAGGAACAATATTGCTCCCTCTCATCCACCATGCTTTGGACTATCTAGATCACTAGGAACTAATGTATTTCCATGGTATTCATTCTACTCTTAGAATGTACTCAAACACTACATGTCTCTCCTCATGTCTGGTTGAATGTAAGGCAACAATTAACTTTAATGCTGAATGCATGAGGTGAAACCCATCTCGGGATTAAATGAATTGTTTATTCTGAAGTCATAGGATTCCTTTATATAAAGAGAAGAAATCCTAAAGGGCAAATAATCAAAGGAGAAATTACAAAAGAAAAAATAAGTAATACCCCCACAAGATGGAACATAGACATCTTCCATGCTCAGCTTAGAAGAACGCTTCTGAAACGGCCCCTCGGCTAGGGCCTTGGTGAAAATGTCTAGTGTATGTTCCTTGAGCTGGCGTGAGGAGTAGAGATGAATCCCTTCTTTATCATATCACCGATGTTATACCAATCCACCTCAATGCGGTCGGTCCTCTCATGAAAAGTTGTACCAATCCACCTCAATGCGGTCGGTCCTCTCATGAAAAGTTGGATTGTTGACAATGAACAATGCGGCATGATTATCATATAGCAACTATATGGGAAGAGGTGCATCAATAGTTAGGCCAGTCAGAACAGACCTGACCCACATCATCTCAATACTTCCTTGCATCATATTCATGACTCTTTATTCAAATTCAACACTTGACCTAGCAACCACATTCTAACTATTGTTGACCTGGTTGACCCATACTAATAAAACCAACAATACAGTGATTCAATCTTTTCCGATTTTTATGAATTGTTGATGTCATCACCGATTCGACCGATAGGTCCCATTGGTCCAACCATAAACACCAAAAACCGATAACTGCTCGGTTTGATGTCTGGTTCGATTTTTAAAACCTAGCTTCTAAGTCTGAAACAAAGGCATGCCTACCACCTCTTGCTCCTACTCTGTCCACTATGGTTGTCTATGTTCACAGACCCATGATTACTCGACCCCTTACTCGTGTGCCTTCCCCATCAGCCAGCATGCACTAGGAAAATTCTAAACAAGTGGTTTCCATCGATGGTATTGTTGATGTTTATCTTCAGCAACAGCATATACAGGAGGATAGTGTAGTGAATCATGAAGTTGTTGTTCAGCAAAATGAGCCAGTGGATCCATCTAAGCACCTGAACCATCCCACTGTTCTTCGAAAGAGAAGATGTACATGTGCTACAAACAACTCTTTCCGAACATGTTTCTTTTTAGCGTCTCTCAAAGGACTGCAGAAAGTTTGCGGTAGAATGGGTAATTGTTACAATCTTATGTATATACCAGAAGCAGTTCAATTGTATGGCAGTTAGTGGCGTCTAGTTTCGGAAGAAGAAATAGTTGCACTATAGTCCGAAGGCACAGGGACCTTGGTTAGTACCCCTACATGGGCCTCAGTGGTAGGCTACAAATGGGTCTTTGAGGTGAAGCAAAGAGTTGTTAGCCGTATCAAATGCAACAAAGCCAGACTTGTGTGAAGAGCTTTCACTCAGACATACGGGGTTGACCACTTTTTCTTATGCAGCTCGTCACTCCCTTTGGATTCTTCTTTTAGTTGAAGTAGTGAGAGATTGGACATTTTCTCAACTTGATGTCAAGAATGCCTTTCCATATGGAGACATATAAGAGGAAGTCTACATGCAGCAGCCATCTGGTTCGTTGTAGCAGAGCAGTGCAGAAAATATGCAGCCTCCCTAATGCCATAGTTGGGCTTCAGCAAAGCTCGAGAGCATGATTCCAGAAGCTTTCAGACTTTATAAAGTAGCACGGCTTCAAAAGCTCGACTGCAGATCACTCATTCTTCATACACAGGTAACCACGAGGTAATATTGTTATTTGTAAGTGTTGATGATATCATTATTACATGAGATGATCTACAACGGATTAGTAAGGCAAAAACGTTCCTTAGACAATAATTTGTCAACAAGGATCTTGAAGAACTATGATACTTTCCTGACCTTGGATTTTTGCCATGAATCAAAGAGGACTAATAATGAGTCAGAGAAAGTATATCACGGATCCGCTTCTAGAGATTGGGATGCCAAACCGACTTGTTGGTACTCCTATTGATTCCAGCATGAATCTCTATGATGATGACACTGATTAGCTAAACAAGAGGAGATAGATAAAGCTCATACGAAGCTTTTAGATATGACCATCACTGGACCAGACATTTCCTTTGTTGTGAGCAAATTCAGTCGGTTTACGTAACAACCATCTGTCAGTTTACGTAACAACCATGACAGGCACATATGGATGCTATTACCATTGTCCAAAGGTACCTGAAGTCTTTATTACGTACAAGATTACTCTTCAGTAGAGGGATGTCTCCTAAAATCTCGCATACATGGTTGTTGCTTTTGCAAGATGTCCTAAAGACAGGAAGCAAGCCTCAAGGTTTGTTGTCTTTATTAGAAGCTTTATCATCTCGATGAAAAGCAAGAAACAAACTGTTATTGCTAGATCAAGTGTCAAATATGAATACAGAGCTACGTCACAGGGTAGCATACATATGATGTGGGTCAAGTTTGTCCTAACTAACCTAACAGGCAAAGCAACTTTTCATATGGTGTTGCAATTGACAATCATGCAGCTCTATTTATTGTCAATAATCTAGCATTCGATGATAGAAACAACGACATTGAGGTGGATTGTCATTATATCAGTTACATGATATAGAAAAGCTTCATCTCTACATCTCATGTCAACTCAACACAACAAACTATTGACATATACACTAAAGCACTCGAAAGGGAGTCGTTCCAAAAATGCCATCCAAGCTTAGCTTAATAAACGTCTGAAGGATATGGTTAGATCCTCAAGCACATCACGGAAGCGTGAGCATCGAGCACTAGTTGTTCTATGCAGCGGAAATTAAAAAATTTCATGCGACGAAACCACATGATCCAAGAACACTTCTCGGATCGTTTCGTCTAAACCACAAACAAGTATTAGGGTTACCTCTTGAAGCGTTGTTGCGATCGAGTCTCTAAACGAAGAGACCTCCTGTCTCAAGTCCGATCCGACGGAGGAGACGAGAGCGGGGATGAACCGCGTGCTTCTCGCAATCCATGTTGATGATCCAAGCGGTGGATCTCCTGATCTCGACACACGAAATCCGACGTCTTCTTCACGAGTAAGGAACGCCGAAGTAGACGGAGTTCCACGAGCAAACCATCGGGCAGTATAACGACGACGCTGTGGCGATGGAGAACCTCTCTAGGGCATCCATGGTGGATGGCCATGAGAGGGAGTGAGAGAGAGAGAGAGAGAGAGATGTGCTTCTCAAGCATTGTGTAAAGAAGAGCAATGGGGTGCCTCTCCTTTTATAACATTTTGGAATCCATGGATCTCAATCCATGGGACAACACAAATCCAATGGCTCTTATCGATTTGTGTTTCTTTTAATGGCTAATATTTGTGTTGGTAAAAACCAACAACAATTAATTTAATTTAGATTAAATCTATATTGATAAATCAATATAAATCAATCCCAAATTAAATCAATCAACCATGGAGATTATGGAATGAAGATTGCCTCCTTCCATAATATTGGATTTGGTGGCAATCTCATGCAATCTCATGAGATCTCATGAGATCACATTATTCCATGGAAATCTCCAAGATTTACAACATTTGTTGTAAATAATTCAACAACAATAATTCATAATTATTTTGTGAATATTGCAATCTTACCATTGGAAATTTGTGAATCACATTCACAACCCAAAATAAAATGTAAATTACATTTTCAATAAATTGTCCAATGTGAATCCAATTCGCACCAACATTTAATTAACAAATGTAAGTTACAAATAGCACACTCTTTTATATTATAAATCATATTTATAATATATATGATTAATATGGATAGTGCTATCCACATTATTCATATCCATGATAATTAAATCATATTTAATCATCTTGGATCTCTATTCTCATGTACCCAAATAATGTGAATCATATTCACATTATTCACATCTTTGATAATCAAATCTCATTTAATTATATAAGATAACTCTCTTTACAATATGAATCGAATTCATATTAATCATGATAATTAAATCACATTTACTTATCAATTTTCTCAAGAGCGTCAAAAAAAAATTTTTCTCAATGCTCGGATCCACATATCAACAATGAAATGATCCTAAACTCTTTCAAGGATAATGCGCTTTCTCTACGGATACTTGGAGATAAGGACAGGGCGATTGTATTGTTCCACGTATAGTGACTTGGATGTTGAGATCATATCTCAAATCCAGATCGCGGGCCTCCCATAGATGCTTGATTAAATCAAGACCGCAAATCTAATCTTCTCATTGCATCAGAATCACATTCAGATCAATGTCCAACATTTGGACCAAGATCAGATTACTTCTCTATTGAGAGGAGTCACTAAAATCCAGACCTGTTTCATCACTCCCTAGGAATGGAAGCGTCATGGTTATACAATCGTTTATGATCACATCACCCTCAAGTATTCCCAATACCTGTACATCCTGCATACTTGAAGACTCAGAATAAACCCAAAGTATTGGATCAACTTTATACTGTCTACTTCATGGTTTTATCATCAAGTTTCTCATTCGATCATTGGGAGTCGGTATCGATCATATACTTTCCAAAAGCATATATCATGCCTAGGTCTTGATCATATACTTTCCAAAAGTATATATCAAACCTACAAATTCAGTCAAGCCTCCAAAGCGAGACGACCATGCGCATAGAATTTGATTCTTCCCAATATCTCATGAGTGAGCTCATGCCTTCCGGTTCAGTAATTGATCCTGTATGATCCCTTTGAAAGATCATATTACTCATATGCCCTTATATGCACACCAGCGCGCCAGTGTATAGACCTTGGTTAGGTCATCAACCTATTGGTCTGCCAAATGTACATACTCAGACATATAGTAACACATATGTCTCTGGTCAGAGGATGCGTGCATGTATCGTGACAGCATACAATATAGGACTTTGGTTATCTCGATCTCATTAAGTCAACTCTTTGACCTAACTAATCTGACACATCCGAATCTCTATTCCTATGCAGAGGACCTGCATCAAGAGGTCGGTCAGATATCAGCCTTTAGAGATAAGGATTCACATCTCCAACTCATGCTAGAGATCATCTCTTAACAATCATTTGACGGTGCTTGATGAGTCCTCAATCTAACACCTTAGATATTCATCCAAGCACCAGCCTCTATGATTCAATAGTTGAATCAACAACTGTATGATTATCAAGATGGCCATGGTACATAACCCTAATTGTACTAAGGGACCTATTATGTAAATTATTCATTCTTCATTTCAGATCAGGGAATGATATTCGCAATAACATTCATTGCATAATGGCTCGTCGTGGGCTCACATGTCCAACAACGTCTACGCTCTACCTAAAGGGGAAGTATTTTTTTAAAGGAAAGAAGGGTGGCGTCCCAATTTGGGATCCACCTCAGTAATTGTATAAAATATATATCAAATGATGAGAGTTACCTCAATTTACATACACCATGACGAACACAATGCCCTACATTTTTCAATTACATTTTCGGTATAAAATCATTACCCCCCTAAAAAAGACATGTTTCTGGCGCACCAAATCGAACACACCAACGCGAAAGGGTATATGTTGTCCTCATACCCATAGCCGTAGAGGGGAAGCGTTATAGAAAACAAGAATTAATATATTTATTTCTATATGTTATTTCCTCTTCTATGTATTTCATTTTACATGTATTGCACTCTAAGTTTTCTTCTCTATACGAAGGAGCCCTAGGGACTTGTAATAAACAAGTCATTCATTTCTTTACGCAAAACACGATTCCAAACATAACCCACGGTAGCAACAATCATGAATGGATGAAGAATCAAAGCAGCCACCCCAAGGCAATTAATAAAAAGCAATGGGCCATGGCTTCGATTTTAGTTTTATACTGCAACGTTGTTTTGGTTTTAGGTTGCATTCAAAATGTGAAGACAATCTTCGAGATGATTGAAATGAATTGATGATTGACATATTATATGAACTAGTACTTTTGAAGGTCAATGTAATAATATCATTGATATCTAAGCTGGACGTTGCAAAAATATTTTAAATATATATGTGACAGAAGGAGAAATCGATTTTTCCCCTATTTGGACTTTCAAAGGATGAGATTGATGAGTGTAGCTTGGTTGTGGGTACTCCTCAGGGCTCTTGGCCGGACATGCACATGGATATATCTCTTTCTTGTGCTTGGCTTCGTCAAGCTAAATTGGTGTACTCGAGAAGTTGGAGCACAAGCTCTCTAAGTGAAAGGCCTCATGCCTTTCAGGTGGCGTATGCCTCGTGCTTATTAAGGCAGTCCTAGTGGTTATCCCAATCTTCATCTCATCTATACTTTTTCCTACTAGAATTCAACATTACTTGGAGGTGATAATGCACAGAATATTCTCGACTACTTCCAAAGAGGCTTCTCTCGAGGACCATTTGGTGGATTGGGATACGATTATGCTCCAGAAAGATGAGGGGGTGAAATAGGTGGCTAGGATTTGGGGGAGCAACAAGGATCTAATGTATAGGTTGCTCCATGGATTTTATGGCATCAAGCCCAACGCACAATGGTTATATGTCCTTGCCACCTCTCTTCCACTTTTTGGAAGGGGATATTTTATGTTCTGCTTGAACTTCCTATCCACATGCAACTAGCCTTGGGAGATGACAGCTCGGGGGACCTTTATGCGCTTGATTGCTCTGGCTTCTGATTGTGACATGTCGGTCTTAGAAGCATAGATGGATGGTTTTTGGTTCATGACATTCCGCTCAACTTTTTTTGAGCAATGACTTGAGTTTATGAAGCTCTATGTGGTGTGTCGATCGGTCTTTGACCATGCCACATGTGTTCATTTCCAGGGAGCTGGTTTGTGATTGTAGGATAAACTATGACTTGTGTACTCTATGGATCGCAATCTTCCTCGAGCTATATAAGTGCAAGAGATTGTTGACTAAAGAGAGGTGGTCAGGGATCTTTTTCGGAGATGACAATAGCTACTCCGTATGGGATGGAGGTGGAGACTACAAATCATCTTTTCTTCTCTTGTAACTAGGCTAAAGCAATCTACGATGATGCAGGCTTATAATGGTTGAACCTAACCTATCTTGTGAGTTTCTAGGGGTCACTGATAGATGCTAAGTTCATGGCATCAACATGCATTTGACGTTGATTGAAGTCATATGGGCCCTTTGGCTTGCTTGTAACAGTATAATCTTTCGAGCATAATGTCTCTATGTAGAGAATGTGGTTCATCATACTACAACCACACTCGAGTGTTGGCTTTTCTAATTTGTAAAGCTTATAATGTTTTAATTTACAAGGTGGGCACTATCAAGTGTTTCCCGATTTTAAGAAAGATGGACAAATAAATTTTGAAAAATCAACTATTGAATGCGTGAAAAATCAATTTTGAACAACAGAAAATTTATGCAGGGTGTGGCATTAAACTGTATGAAATTCTACCTTAGGAACTGCATTGGTGATGACCACTTTTATGGCCCCAATCATCACAGCATCCTTGTTAGTCTCTTCAATGTATTCTTCATTTGCATCCTCATCTTCAGTTTCATCTGCAAAATCAAATTAAGATGAGAAACTTTAGAAGCTTTCGAATGCTGGGGCGGAAAATCTCACACAGTTACCCGAGATATTAAGCTGTTGTTCACATAGCCTCCAATACTTTTGCAGTGTAGATATGGTAGGAACGTATGCTAAACATTCTAGCATGGTGGAAGAATAACGTTCCTTTTTGAACAGGCACCACGCCTCTGCAAGTATGACGCAGACCTAAAATGGGACGATAGATAAATATCCTGATATGGTTAATATATTTAAAGAATGGGTAAAAATGGCTACGGTTTATACCTTTATACATCATTTCAAAGGACTAGTTAAAAATGGCACGGTCGATATCTTTAAAGAACATTGACTCAAAAAAATGTCTTTAAAGAACATATCCTAGTTAAATATTTGAAGGCAAATGAATATAGTGTAGGACAAACCCGAGAAGCAAGTATAGCCCCCTTTTTCCCCTCTTGGAATGGTTGAAGAGAATTTAGTAAATGCTCAAGTTGCTCAAACAAAGTATTACGCTTGAACACCAATGCAGCGACAGAAGCTTCGCTTGGATTTTCACATACTGACTGCAAACACCATGCTGCATGCAAGTGCATGTTTAAGAGAAGGAAGCAGACAACCTATCATATTGAAACCAAGCAATAAATAGAAAAATTAATATGGAAATTCTACATGAAATTCTTCAATCATGTCAGAATAAAATAGAATTTCCATCAACCTCTGCATCCAAGTCTTTTAGGCCCTTGAGAATGTTAACCATGTCTTGGTATACAGTATCATTGGCAACATGCTTCGTGAGTTGCAATTCATAGAAACGCTTCAGATTTACTAAAAGAGAATATTCATCGTTGCCCATCTGAGAGAAAATATCAGCTCCTCTTAAATGTACTAAAATTATAGTGTTGCTATTTAAATGAATTTTAAAAAGGAAAGTAACATACTGCCACATCTTTCATTGCAGACTTGAGTTTAAGCAAAAGCTCGCCCTCAAGTTCTTTTAATTTGTTATAAGCAAAATCTTGGAGATCGGCCTGACTATCAGTGAAGCAAAAATTGAGAGCCTTCAAACAAGATCTTAACGCATCCCTCTCACTATGCTTAAAGAAAGCATCACAAATATGTTCTACAACAGATCTGAAACTCTGAAAATACAAAAAAAAAATAGCAAGCAGAATGTAGTCAGCATCTCATTAAAAAAAGTCTTCCAAAAAACAGTCCAAATAATATAATATTGAACAAGAATGTTACTTCTACCCACTCCATTAGGAAAAACGATATATATATATACACAGAGAGAGAGAGATTTTTTTCCAATGTTCTAGTGTTTTTTCATTTTTTCAAGAAAGCAGCCTCATTTTCCCAAGAATTCGCATGTTCTTTAGTCATGTCTACATTTTACAAGTGTTAATTTTACAAATCGAAGAATACCTCATTGCTGACACATCTTAAATAAGGCAAGCTATCCGTATAGATTTATAAAGTAGATATTCTATTTTGCAGATATTTCCTATCACAGTGCGTAACATTCTGATCCGAATAACACCGAACACGATCCGATAAGGGGTTTTAGTGATCAATTAATGTTCAATAAATACTGAATAAACCCTAAAGCAATCAATTGACCAACAACAACAACAAAGCTTTTTCACACAATTAAGTAGGGTCCGCTACATGGATTCTTCGCCTCCATTCAGATCTATCTGGGGCCAATCCCGGGCTTATATCCACAAAACTAAGATCCCTTCGTATGGTCTCTTTCCAACACTTCTTGGGCCATCCTCGCCCTCTCTTAGCTGGCTCAACATCCCAACATTCGCATCTCCTAACTGGTGCAACAGCTGATCTTCTTTGCAAATGTCCAAACAATCTTAAGCGGTTTTCTCGCATCTTATCCTCGATCGGAGCTACACCAACTTTCTTTCTGATTGCATCATTCCGAATCCGATCTTTACGTGTGTATCCACACATCCACCTTAGCATTTTCATTTCTGTTACATTCATTCTCTGCACATGTCTATGGTTCACATGCCAACATTCACATCCATAAAGCATAGCAGGTCTCACGGTTGCTTTGTAAAACTTTCCTTTAATCTCTAAAGGATATTTCTTATCACAGAGAACAGCAGAGGCTCCTCTCCACTTTAGCCAGCCTGCATTTATTTTATTAGTAACATCTCCATCAATTTCTCCATCATGTTGCAAAATAGATCCCAGATATCTAAAGGAATCTCTCTTCTGAATGCTATCGTCACCAATCTTTACCTCGATTCCTTCATCATTGCTTCCATCAAAGGTGCACTCCATATATTCCGTCTTAGCCCTACTTATAAGAAATCATTTAGTCTCCAACTCATGTCTCCAGACCTCAAGCTTCTCATTTACTCCATCTCTAGTCTCGTCAATTAACACAATATCATCAGCAAATAACATACACCAAGGTAACTCATCCTGAATGTGACTGGTCAACTCGTCCATAATCAAAGTAAAAATAAACGGACTCAAAGCAGAACCTTGATGTAAACCAATGTTGATGTCAAAATATCCAGTCTTCCCAGACGGGGTCCTTACACAAGATAAAGCCCTATCATACATGTCCTTTATGAGGTTAATGTATAAGACAGGTACTTGTCTCTTCTCCAACACTCTCGACAATATCTCTCGTGGGACAGAATCATAAGCCTTCTCCAAATCAATAAAGATCATGTGGAGGTTCTTCCTTTTAGCTCTATAAATCTACATTGTTCTCCTCAGCAAATGGATAGCTTCAGTCGTTGAGCGACCTGGCATGAATCCGAATTGATTTTCTTTTACATTGGAAATTTGCCTCAACCTTCTTTCAATCACATGTTCCCAAATTTTCATAGTGTGACACATCAGCTTGATACCTCTATAATTTGAACAGTTTTGAATGTCTCCTTTATTATTATAAAGAGGCACCACGATACTCCTCCAATCTTCAGGAATTTTCCTGCTCCGCCAGATAACATTGAATAGATTCATAAGCCAAGTCAAACCACGCTCACATTTGTATTTCCATTTTCTCACATCTGCATACTAAATACAAAGTTATGAGTTAATTTACAGAGTTGTGCAAAATGGGATCTGTACAAATCATATAAAATGGTAACTTCAGAAATGCATCCTGCTACATCCAAAGTGCACCCCAGCACCACAAGCCTGTCCTCCTGCAAGGACTCAGCCAGTTCTCAGATAGATAAATGTTAGGAAATGATCACATAGACCTTTTTGAAGTTGATAGAAATAAATCAGAAATATTTTGCTCTATTTGCAAGGAAGTCTCTTCTCTATCAAATAAAATTATATTTACCATAAAACGGCATTGATTCTATTTTTAAGACTCATGATCCAGCCCCTTCCGTCCATATAAAACTGATAAACAAAACAGTCTTTCTTGAATTGTTCAGGGAACTATGAAAAAAACATGCAAGACTGCAGTGTTAGACTGGTGAACAGACAGAATTTCTTTGATCCGCCTCAAAGAAACTAAAACAGCCTCCCTTCCAAGGAAATTTTCCTCTGTTGTCAATTTGCACTTAGGCTGTATCGTTTTATAGACAAGAGGTTTGAAGGGTTTGGTATACTTGTACTCACTTTGCCCTCATCCATATTGAACAGAAATATACTCGCTACTATTTTCCAGAGGCGTTCACCTCCATCCATGTGTACAGCCTTTAATCATTGGTGTTGAAACTATAAGCTATAGTTATAGTGTAGTTTCCTTCTTTAGTTTATTTTCTAGTTCTCTATTTCTATTTGTAATCCTTCGGGACTATTATGTAATCGCCACAAATTGGGCTCTAGGGTCTCACGTATAGAAGAAACAACACACTCGCGAATAAATCATTTCACTGCCTTCTTAGTTTCTTCCACATGGTATCAGACGACTGTCCTACACCGGAGTTCATACCAAAAAAACCCACCACAATTGCAAGCCTCTTCCCCGCGTGGGCTTCCCTCTCAATGCCACTGCGTTACGAGAGAGCCCCCCACGTCTGCCCCTCTTGCACGCAGCAGTGCATAGCAGCACCCGTTTGCGAGGGATCCCCAACCACCCACTCATACAAGTGTGCATGCAGTTCCCTAGATCATCGCCATCTTCAGCACGGAAAACCACAGCAGCAGCAGCACCCCCCCTCACTCACGCTGGCACTTTTCCTCATGTGACGACCCACAAGTACATTTCTTCCCAAGCAGCAGTGGGCCACTGCCTTAACAGTTCCCCACGCATTCTCCATGCCCTGTGCGGGCCCCTCTCAATCTAGGGTATCTGCCTTAATCGTCCTCTGCATGCAAGATTAGATGTCTACAACACTTTGATGATCTCTTTCTCCGACTACGATGGTTGTGACTCCTACCGAGACAAAGCCCCTATTCTCCACATCTTCTATAATGGTTCATGGGACCTCTATCAAACTCAAGGGAAGATATGTGCTCTGCTCTTGGGCCTTCGAAGTGTTCATTGATGTTTAAAGGAAAATTTCTATTCTAACAAAGGAACCTCTAAAGGAAACGAACAAAGACGGAGTCCTGGATTAAATATCAGGCCATGACATGAATGACCAACAACATTGAGTCCCACATTGTTGTCAATTTCATGTACAAGGACACTACAAAGGACATGTAGGATAAACTGGCACAGACCTATTCTCAGCATACTACCAAATCACGACTTGCGGACTTCTACATACGGATTCGGTCCCCTTCTCGGGCAGAGTCTACCCTCATGGGATACTGTTAGAATACTCAGATGATTTATTCTATAGAGCCCTCGGGTCTCTTATATAGGGAGAGAGCCCTTGGGTAAATTACATGAGAGGTACATAAAGAAACTGAAATAACATAAAAGACGGACAACTATCTCTACACTCCCCCTCAAGATGGAGCATAGATATCTATCATGCTCAGCTTGGAAGAACATCTCTGGAAGGGTCCTCTGAGCAATGGCTTAGTAAATATGTCCGCTGTCTGATCCTCTGAACTGACGTGAGATGTGGAGATGAAGCCCTTCTGAATCATGTCCCTAGTGTAATGACAATCCACCTCTATGTGCTTGGTTCTTTCATGGAAGGCTGGATTGTTGGCAATAAATAATGCTGCCTGATTATCACATTGAAGGTTCATAGGCAAGGGAACGTCAACATTCAGATCTTCTAAGACTGCTTTAACCCACATCATTTCTGCGCTTGCCTGTGCCATGGCTCTATACTCGGACTCGGCACTGGATCTCGCCACAACAGTTTGCTTCTTGCTTTTCCAAGAGACTAAAGAGCTTCCTATGAAGATAGCAAATCCAGAAGTAGACTTACGGTCCCTTGGACATCCTGCATAATCTGCATCTGCACAAGCTGAAATAGACAGATCTGTATCTTTCTTGAATAGCAACCCTGTGCCTGGAGAAGACTTCAGATATCTCAATATCATGTATAAGGCATCCATATGTACTTGCCTCGGCTGCTCAACGAACTGACTCACCCGGTTTACTGCAAGGGCAATATCCGGTCGAGTTATAGTGATGTATAGGAGCTTACCCACCATTTCTCTGTACCTTCTCTTGTCCACCTCCTCGGTATCATCATCATACAGCTTCATACTCGGGTCCATAGGTGTACTTGAAGGTCTGCATCCAGTCATTCCTGTTTCGACTAGCAAATCTGTAACGTATTTTCTTTGAGTCATCACCATTCCTTGTGCATTTCTTGCAAATTCTATCCCCAGAAAATATCGTATTGTGCCTAGATCCTTTGTAATGAACTGGCTGCCCAACATAGACTTGGTGATCTCCACTCCCTGTGCATCATCTCCCGTAACCAATATGTCATCAACATATACCATAACAACAATGGTACCTCTAGGGGTCTTCCGGACGAACAGTGAGTGGTCCGCATTAGATCTTCTGAACCCCTGTCGTTCAATAAGCTGAGAGAGCTTCTGGAACCATGCACGGGGACTCTGTTTAAGGCCATAGATAGCCTTATGAAGTCTGCACACCTTCTGAGTCTCCCCCTCAGCAGCAAACCCGGGTGGCTGCTGCATGTAGACTTCTTCCTGTAGATCACCATACAAGAAAGCATTTTTAACATCAAGCTGGAATATGGGCCACTCACGTACCACTGCAACCGATAGGAGGATGCGAAGGGTAGAATGTCTCGCCACCGGTGAAAAAGTGTCCAAGTAATCTACTCCATATGTCTGTGTAAACCCTCGTGCTACAAGCCTGGCCTTGTATCTGTCAAGACGACCATCTGCATGATATTTGACCGTAAAAACCCACTTGCAGCTCACCACAGACGCACCTGGAGGAATAGGGACTAGAGACCAAGTCCCTCTGGATTGCAATGCACGCATCTCCTCTTCCATTGCTAAACGCCAGCATTCATTCTTCATGTCATCCTGATATGTCCGTGGAATCTCAACTGACGATACAGCAGCGGCAAACTTCTGGAAATCCCCAGTGAGACGATGAAAGGAGACATGAGAGGCTAGGGGATATGAGGCACACTGTCTTCGTTGTTTCCTATGAGCAATAGGCCGGTCCAAGTCATCCAAAACAGTGCTGACCGGTTGGTCCTCCTCCTGTGGTAAAAACTCCTGCACATGTGCATTATTTAACCCATCATTAATATCAGAACATACCTGAGGCGCGCTGGATGGTTGAGATGTAGCATGAGCAGGGCCCGTGCGTCTCGTGTAGAACTTAGTGAAAGGAACAACTGGGGGTGGTGGTGATGGTGGTGGCGGAGGTGGTGGTGGTGGTGTTGATATTTGGGACGCTGGAGTAGAGGACGGACCCAGGCTTGGAGGTGGTGGAACATAGACTTGGGAGTCTAATGATGTGGAGGAGACCAATCTGTCACCTGCAGGGGAGAAGTACATGACAGGTTCGAAAAATGTAACATCTGCACTCACATAGTACTTGTCATTGACAGGATCATAGCAACGATACCCCTTCTGCGTCCTGGAGTAGCCCACGAAAACACACTTGATAGCCCTAGGGGATAGCTTATCAAGCCCCGGAGATAAGCGGTGAACAAAAGCGACAGTGCCAAAAACTCGAGGTGTCAATGTAAACAAGTCTCTGTCAGGAAAGAGAACAGAGATTGGAGACTTTTCCCCAAAAACAGTTGTAGGCATTCGATTGACCAGATAACACGCAGTAAGTATAGCATCACCCCAAAAGGTTAATGGAGCACAACTCTGAATAAGTAAAGTGCGAGCAATGTCAAGAAAATGTCGATGTTTTCGTTCGGCAACCCCATTTTGTTGAGAGGTGTAGGCACATGTGGTTTGGTGGACAATGCCTTTAGATGAAAGGAAGCTAGCAAGAGAGCGAGTGCAGAACTCCAATGCATTGTCAGTACGCACATACTTAACAGAAGATGAAAAAACATTCTGAACTTCATTAATTAGATTTTGAAGAACATTTCCTGCTTCAGATTTATTTTTGAGAAGAAAAGTCCATGACACTCTGGAGAAATCATCAACCACAACTAGATAGAACCTGTGCCCCTGGTGATCCGGGACACGACTTGGACCCCAAATATCTATATGAAATAATTCAAACGGGGAGCTACTGCTCCGACTCTGACGACCAGGGAAGCTAGACCGATGGTGCTTCCCTAACTGACATGCTTCACACCGAAAAGAAGAACTCGGAGATATCTGAGGCAGGAGGTGACGCATCTTTTGCAGCGGTAGATGACCGAACCGAAGATGCCAGGTGTACGGAGAAACAGAGGCCTGGGTATACAAGGAGACACCAGCGTAGGAGTTACGAACGAGACGATAAAGGCCATTGTGCTCAGAACCACAGCCAATCACCCTGCCCGTCAGTATGTCCTGAAAAATAACAGACGATGGATCAAAAATAGCACGACAGTGCAAATCACGTGTAATCTGACTAATAGATAAAAGGTTCATAGAAAATGCTGGAGCATGTGGCACATTCTGTAAGTGCATAGAAGGTAGCAAAGCTGTCTCCCCCTAACCGATGATAGGAGACTGAGTGCCATCAGCAATGAGTACAGAGCGACCTGGCTGAACAGCTCTGTATGACTGCAGAATATCTTTCTCACGGCATAGATGATGGGTAGCTCCAGAGTCGACAATCCATCCTGTGAGGTCATGAGTATGAAATGAGGCTGAAGGACTACCTGAGGCACTGGCTGAGGCCGATGTACTGGCTGACGCCGAAGCCGCAACATCAGAAACGTCTGCACCCTCTGATGAAGAAGATTGTGGCATAATATCCCGAAGTCGTGCCACCAACTCTTCGAACCTATGATCTGGAGTAGATGCGGGTGGACCCTGAACATGATCAGCTACTCGTGCAGAAGGAAGAAAACCATGCTTGGAATAGCATGTATCCTCCGAATGACCAGTGCGGCGACAATATGAGCACGTAGAGCGTATGCGACCTCCGCGGCCACGTCCACCACTTCCCCTGCCACGAAACGAGGACGAACCACCACGTCCCCTGGAAACTGCCATTGCTGACGGAGTCGCAGTCGCTGTACTGGATGGAACGGGTACACGACTGAGCCTCCTGTATACCTCTTCTATTGGTGGGATGGTGGCATCTGCCAGTATCTGAGCGCGTGCTGCCTCGTACTCCGGATCTAGGGCAGCGAGTAATACGCCAACCATAGTGGCGTTGCGGAACGTCTTCTGCTGTTCCGTCGTGGCTGTAAGCGGAATGGTGCTGTAGAGCTTCTCGAACATGCCATGAAGCGACGTGTACAGGGAATGAAGAGGCTTCCCATTCTGCTTCGTGGTAAATATATCATGCTGCAACTGGAGCATCTTCGTCTCATTACGGACCTGAGAGTACGTCACAGCCAAAATATCCCACATCGCCTTAGCGGTGGGCTGGTGAAGGACATCATTCGCTATCTCCGTCGTGAGCGTACCTGAGAGCCACACCTTTGCGTACGCATCATCCGCCTCCCATGAGGCATAGATTCCTGTCTTCTCCGGCGGTTCTTCCTCGGTAAGAATATGCTTCTTACCACACGACTTCATGAGACTGAGGAACTGCATCGCCCACAGTTCGTAGTTCGTCCCGTCCATCTTGACGATTGGTGCCGAACCTTTGAAGGCACCTATGGCGGGCATAGCTAGCTTCTGATCTGACATGATGCCGGAGAAGAACAACTACTGATAGACCAAGAAAATACTGTCTACCAAGACCTTGTAGGATCCAAATGCATAGGTAGACGATTATGCACTTGAATCAAACATAACGCCGAGTCCTAGGAAGAACGCGGCACACCGGGACCGAGTAGAGGCCTTGGGAGCCTCTACTTGGCAAAGATGGCGGCTGGACAGCAGGTGGAGAGGCCCGACGTCGATTGGTGAGGGCCCGGCGGCTTGGGTGGGGGCCCGGCAGGGGCTGGCGGCGGGTAGAGGAGGGGCTCGGCGGCGGTGTGAGGGCCCTGCAGGGGCTGGCGGCGATGGTGGGAGGGGCCCGGTGAAGGAGAGAGGCCCCGGCGGCAGTGGTGGGAGGCTGGGATCCCCGGGGAGGGGAGGCGCGGCGAAACCCTAGAGAGAGGGGGGGCGGCGGTGGAAAAAAAAACCTAGGTTAGGGTCATGGCTCTGATACCATGTTAGAATACTCAGATGATTTATTCTATAGAGCCCTCGGGTCTCTTATATAGGGAGAGAGCCCTTGGGTAAATTACATGAGAGGTACATAAAGAAACTGAAATAACATAAAAGACGGACAACTATCTCTACAGATACTATCCACATCTCACTAGTCTCTACGAGGAACTTGCCATATTTCATCCATATCGTTGAACCAAATAGGTTGTCTAGACCAGGGTTCGTACCACGAGCATCATCTGGAAGGTTGTTGCGACCATACTCTATGCATTTACAGCCACGGACTCAATCCTACCACACATCTGAGAGGTGTTGTGCCAATGTTGTCAAACTATCGCATGCCAACATGGCATAATCGTCTAATTATGATGCAACTATGACAGAGATGTCCTCAGATCAAGAGCTTAATGAACATATTGTCCATCTTTTAGCTGCGGATTACTCCAAACTCATAAAACTCCTACAAAATTCTCCCACTTATGAGAACCCTCCCACTGCGAATCTGGACACAATATGAGGCATCGTACTGCTTATTCCTCGGTCAGGTTGGATTATTGACTCGCGAATCTACTCACTTGACTTGAGACAGTACTCTATTGACCTCTTTAAAACCTTCTTCAACTGTGAAGTTGATTCGTTGAGCTAACGGTGCTCATTCACCCATTACTGTTTGGACTATGGAGGTTTCCTAACCCTAGAGGGCAAATTACATAATAGAGATGAAATAAATAAGAAAATACTAAAAACTCTCAACATATACCACTTTGTTATCCCAATTCTTCAAGTCTTTTAGGGTTCTCCACCGGAGCCAGGAATTTTCCATTGGAGGGGCCATAGAGAGAGAAATGTTATTCTATGATTATCCACATACTATTTTTGTTGTAGTGATACATGATTATTTGTACAATATTTAACAATTTAAGATAATTATGTAGATTGTAGATAAAAAACATTATACAATAATAAATATTTATATAGAAATCCATATAATCTAACAATATATGAGTTTATGTCAACATCAAAGTTGAGGTCAATTGCATTTTTAAGAGATGTCTTTTCTTTATTTCAGATACATAATGTCTCTCGTTCACAAATATAATTCAAATAAAAAGTTATTATGTATTTTTTTTATTTTACAATTATGCTGTAATGTTTAGTAAATTATAAGTGTTCTACCATTATTCAAGGATAGTTAATAAATTCTATTCTATCTCGAAAGATGGCAAGATATTTTTATGATTATGAATCGACTTAATTGATAAATTCATGATTATACCATTTCTTTGCTTGCAAATATAATAGTTTTGTTCAAAATGGTAAGATACATTGTAAGATGTGTAATAAAGATTGAGAATGGATAAAGCAATTTTTTTACGAATTTTATCCTATTCACTTATAGTGCTAATATTTAATGCTTTCTCATAAAATTTAAATGAATGTAATTTGTACAATAATAAAATACCTACTAATATTCTAAGATAAATATTAACCATACTCACAATTATTATAAAGTGAAGAAGGATAAATAAATGATATCGTTTGAGGACGTCTGTTGAAAATTATACGAATCCTACGGTTGTCCACCAATTTCATGCTATATTGATAAAGAACTTTTGTGAACCACTGTATAAAAACTATGTGTTGTGTTTAAGTGTAAACTATAATAAAACAATGGACAACTCAAAGATGCAACAATCGGCGCTGCACCTTTGAATGCTTCTTGCATAGATGGAGTAGATGGAGAAGGAACTAAGAGATCTAGACAACTTCATTCGTGGAGGTGTGTCAACAGAGATCTCGTGTTAGTTAGGAGGTGGTGAGAGAATCCTCAACTTACCTAATTATTGAGATTTTTCAGTGTTGCACTTGTAAATCGTGATGTTGATCCCATGTTCATATATAATCTCAAGCTCTGAAGATTTAAGCGGTACTACAACAAAATTGAATATAACAAATAATTTGAATATTTGCGATCATATCTTCCGATTTTAAATATATATCAATGAATACTATTCGTTGTAGAATTGACATCCTTCTTAAAATTAGTAAGTAGAATTGACATCCTTCTTAAAATTAGTAATGATTGCCATATTCATTGTTAAAGGTTCATATAACAATGATTTATCCATTGATTTATTCATTGAAATTCTTATTAACTGATGCTAAATTTAATAGTGATTATAAGAAAAATTTCAACGGATAACATTTTTATATGATTCAATGCAAGGAATATAGCAATAAATTGGAAATTCGTTGTAATTTTAAAGAATGAAGTAATGGATAATATTTGTTGCCATACATTTGACTACAAATAATATCACAATGATAAAATTATTCATTCACTTATGTCAAATTTATTCTAGTGTGGGTGGATGTTGCATCATTAAGGATTCAAGATGGAATTTTAAAAAAAGGGACGAGGGAACCTTACTACCATTAATGTGATAAACAATACAAAAAAAGTTTGGCAACATGATTGGAGATCATAATTACAAATAAAATGGAATCTAGATATGACAAGTTTCGGATACATGATTGCAAGCATGATCATAAATGTCGATTTCAATCATCATTTTAGTGATCGACTGAAACAAATTTCAGTCAGGATTAGCACTATGGCACCCCATATTGCTGAAATTCCGGTCATTTCGGTCGAATGTTGATGACCCATCGAAATCGAAATTCGACAAAATTTGAAGCTATGATCGAGAGAACCATACACATATTATTTAACTTTTTTGGGAGGGGGCCATAGCCCCTACTCGCCCCCCCCCCCTTCCCTCTGCCCATGGTTCTCCATCAAAGTTTGTGTCTCCACTTCTTAGAAGAACGGTGTCTCAGAGTGCAAATATCGTCATCACTTAGATGTTACCAGGAATCTCTTGACAAAGAGCCATGGCCTCAAATTTCAGCTAAATCCGATCGAATTTCTGTCGAATATCGATATCCAGTCGAAATCGAAATTCGACCGAAATGACCGAAATATGGGGGTCCTAGTACAAAAAATGACCGAAATTTCGGTCAAAATTCCACCAAAATTCCATCGAAATTTTGTTTTGGTCGGTACCGAAATGGTGACCGTAACCGACATTTAAGGCCTTGCACAGAGTCATGCTTGTCACTCTTATTAGGGAGATGTTCTTATTGCATGCTACATCATTAACCGTATGTCATCTTCCTTATTAGGAAAAAAGGTTCCTTAATTGATTATATTTCTCATAAAGAACCTCACATCTCTAACACCTCGTGTCTATGGTTTTGTGGTTTTTGTCCATCACCCGACTCATGGTCATGATAAGCTCTCCCTCAGAGTTGTCAAGTGCATCTTCATTGGCTACTCTTGATTCAATAAAGGGTACCGGTGCTTTGATCATGTCAGACGTATGTTTAAGGTCAGTGTTAACGGCACATTCTTTGAGTATGTTATGTATTTTTCTCCCATATATGACAGAATAACTACTCCTGAGTCTGGGTACTCCTGAGACCGGGGCTACCTTTGCAGGTTGGCTACTATACCACATGATCATGTGTCTTCCCCATCATCCAACAAGACCAACTCACCCCAAGTAAATCTTGATCATTTGATTTCCATTGATGGAATTGTTGAGGTTTTGTATAGCAGAAGACTTTACAAGGTGAGAGTACAGCTCCTCGAAAGGTATTTTTTTGAAAGTCTGCAAGGTAGGGGAAACACTTGGTGGTGCCGGCCCCATCAAAATATATTTAAGTAACTAAAGGAGAAACCTCCAACAGACAAAAGGTTACAACACCCCAAAACACATAGCCAAAAAGAGCATTACAACATCCAGTGATCTAACAATCTCCTTGCAAAGATCCCCATGTTTTCTTTGTAAAATCTTTGGCCCGAGAAAAGCAAGTCATTTCTTCCACGCCAGGCGGCCCATAGAATAGCCATGGGGAATAGTCGCTCCCTTCTTGGTCTCACCCAATTCGCATAAATCGAATTCCAAAAAGTTTGAAACTCCTCGAAGCGGAACCATTCAATATCAGCCTCCTGCCAGATTTGCGATATCACGGGGCAAGTAAAAAAAGGTGTTCCACAGATTCAATTGCATTGTCACAAATTAAGCATTTGTCCGCAATGACGCCCAGGAGCTTGACGCACCCATCACGTGTCATCAACCTCTTCCGCCGGAGAAGCCACAGGAAGATCCGAACACGCTCCGGAAGACTAAGGGCCCAAATAGAAGCACAGTCCATGTTCAGCACCTCCGAGCTCGCCGGCGGCGGTCTGGAGATGGCCCCGTAAGCCCCTATAACCGAGAACTTCCCTTCCTTCCAGCACCAATGATCTCTTCCCTCAATAGGGGTTCCTACCTTCCCCACGGCGTCAAGTAGCACCAAGAATTCCTCAAATCTCCGATCCGAGAAGTTAGCGGAGAACGAAGGCCACCAAGACCCCTCCATCCAGCAATCTGCCACCGAACAAAGCTTATCTTCCGCCAAGGCAAATAACCGTGAAAACCGAGAGCAAAACGTTCCCGCCCCCGACCAATCATCCACCCAAAAAGCAAAGGACTCCCCCATTCCAACGACCGGCCTGAAGAGAGTTAAATTCTTCAAGAAGGTCTTCACCACGCCCCTCCAAAAAGGCGCCATGGCCGCAAGGTTAAGCAACTGCGAATGGGGCGCGCCCTTCACCCCATAAATATTTCGTACCACCACACAAACAAGATCATCACCCGGACCCCACACCCGACTAGCCCATTTAAGCAAAAGCGCCTTATTCATCTGCTCAGGAGATCTCACTCCCAGTCCCCCCAATGCTTTCTTCGCAAGACATCCTCCCAACCCACTAGATGGACCCCTCCGAGCCCACTTGGAGAGTTGCCCCACAAAAAAGCGCGCATCTTCCTTTCCAGCCTCGCGCGAATCCCCTTCGGAAACTTGCGACTTGCAAGAAAATAAATTGGAATGGACGAAAACACCGCCTTGAGCAAGACCAACCTACCCCCCTCGATAGAATAGAGGCTTTCCACCCCGCCAACCTCAACTCCACCTTCTCCACCACCCTCAACCAATCACGAAGCCTCGCTCTCCCCAGACCCAGAGGTATGCCGAGATAGTCCATTGGGAGCATAGCGCGAGTAGAAGCCTGACATACCGCCAACCCAGCAGCAACATGCTCCGCCAGCCCGAAAGGGACAAAACTAGATTTGCTGTAATTTTTGCTTAATCCAGACAGCTCCGAAAAGACTTCCAATGTTGTAGCCATGGAGATGACTTTCTCGACACCCCCATCAATTAGGAAAAGAGTGTCGTCCGCGTATTGGATGATCGGTACCCGCACCTCATCCCTCGAATAGCCTCCAGAAAGACCATGGCTGATCACACCCGCCGCCATGTCAGCCAACACATCTGCAGCAATGATAAATAGCATTGGTACAAGGGGGCACCCCTGCTGCACCCCCCTTACGGGGTTGAATCCAACCCCCCTACGGCCTACCGTTTATCAAAACCGAAAAGGACGTCGTGGTGATGCAGCACCTCATCCAAGAGATCCACAAATAGGGGAAGCGCAATCTCCTCAAAACCGACCACAGAAATCTCCAATCAAGGTTATCGTATGCCTTGGCAAAATCACCCATCCACGGGATACCACTCGTGCCCCTCCTCCGCCAATCAGCAATGATATCGGAAGCAATCGTTGTGCAATCAGAGATCTGCCGGCCCGGAACGAACGCTGATTGCACCGGACAAACCAAGCTCACGAGGACGCTAACCAACCTCATGGCTAAAACCTTGGCCGTGATTAAATAAAGAGCGTTAGAAACAGCAATGGGACGATAATCCTTGATGGAAGTCGACGTCGCACACTTGGGGAACAGAACAATGAGCGCCCGGTTGATACGGTCAAAGCCCCTATTCTCGTGGAAGAACTCCAACACCACTTCGAGCACCTCCTGACCAACGAGGTCCCAAAAATCTCTATAGAAGGAGATCGAGAAGCCATCGGGGCCAGGCGCAGCGTCAGCGTTCAGGTCCCATACAGCATCCTTCACCTCCTCCAAGGTGACGCCACGAACAAGAGCATCGAAAGCAGGCGCCTCCACCGTCCTAGTATTCCGTCCCAACAACCTCCACCTCCGTGGGATCGTAGCAGCAGAAACGTCCCTGAAGTGATTCGCAATAGCCGAGCCCATGTTTTTATTCCCTTCCAGCCTGAACCCATCAACCATGATAGAATGTAAGGCGTTGGACCTGCGCCTTCCACTAGCAATATGGTGGAAAAAAGAAGTATTCGCCTCCCCCTCCTTCAGCCAAGTGGTCCTCGACCGCTGCCTCCACTCGGTGACACGCTTCTTGTCCTCCATGGCAACCCTCTTCTGTGCTCCAACCTGCGATTCCAATTCAGAGGGCGTGAGAGGCCTTGCGTCCTCCAGCGCGTCCAGCACCCAACTCACCTCCTCTGTGTCCTTTCTAATCGCGCACCTAGCAGCCCTCGTTTCCCTCTTGAACGGTGCAAGCCTGACCCGCAAAGAATCAAGCTTTTGAACAAACTTGTATGCAGCGGAACCAGAAGGCATCGGCTCAACCCAGTGCGAAGCCACAACTTCTCTGAAGCCGTCCTCCAACAGCCAGCATTTCTCATATCTAAAAAGCCCCCTATGATCCGGGGCAACCCAGAACACCACAACACCGGGATATGGTCGAAACAAGATCTTGGTTTGGCCCCCACCGATGCCAAAGGAAAAACCTCCATCATCTCATTTGAAACGAAAAAACGATCCAGACGCGAGCGCGTTTTAGAATTCCTCCAAGTAAAGGCCACGTCCTCAGCGTTCATTACTTCAAGACCGAGCAAATCAATGGTGTCAGCGGAGCCCATGTCCTGGCCCCCTCTCCCCCCGGGCTTGTCCATAGATAGCAGCGTGACGTTGAAATCGCCGCCCACCACCCACGGGGTCCTCCCGACCGCCCTCCCAGCCTCCAACAGATCTTCCCACAGCTCTCCCAACAACCCGTTATCACATGGCCCATACACACACGACACCGCCAGCTAATCAGACGAGGACGTACCGTTTAAGATCACCGTCAGCACGTGCCGACCGCGAGTCTCCGAGGAACATGACCACACCTCCGAGCGCCACGCCACCAGCAGCCCTCCCGAAGACCCCGAAGCCTCCAACATTCTGAACTGATCAATACCACCAGTTCCATACGACCTCCAAGCTCCTTCCGCCAAGGACTGCAATTTTGTTTCCTGCAGCGTGATGATATCGCATTCCCATTCAGTTACTCTAGAACCCATAATTTTCCGCTTATCCGGATCCCCAAGGCCACGTATATTCCAGGAAAGGATTTTCATTTAGAAACCTCGTCTGACCCCTGCATCTGAGCAACTCCAGCAGCTAGGGACGCAAACGGATGCGGTTATATTCGTATTCGTTCGTATCCGTATTCGTTTTAAAGAGGATATGGATCTTGTTTTCCCAAAACAGGCGAATACGAATACGAATACGAATGTTGGAAACGAACTTTTTGCGGATACGAATACGAATACGAATCCTTACTTAACGAATACGAATACGAATACGAAAAATAGAACGAATACGATTACGAATACGAATATTCGTTACTAAATTAATTTTTTTATTTAAATTATTTAATACATAGGGACTAGGATACTAGGGTTCGACTCTTCCCCAACCCCTCTCCCACCCGCCTACCCGCACGCCGCCCCCTTCAAGCCCCCTGTCGTCCCCCTCCGCCCCTCCTGCCGCCCTCCTCCGCCCCCCGCCGCCCCCTGCCATCCCCCTCCTCCCCTCCTTGCGGCCCCCTTCACCCTCCCTTCCACCGCCCAGCATCTTGCGGCCTCCCTTCGCCCCTCTTCCACCCCCTCCGCCCCCCAGCCGCACCCCCTCCGCCCCCCAGCCGCACCCCCTCCGCCCCCCTGCCGGCTCCCCTTCCGCCCCTCCTTGCGGCGCCCTTCCGCCGCCCCAAGCCGCCCCCTGCCGCCCCCCCTGCTGGCCCCCTTCCGCCCCTCCTTGCAGCCCCCTTCCGCCGCCCCCAGCCGCCCCCCTGCTGCCCCTCCTTGCGGCCCCCTTCCACCACCCTCTTCCGCCCCCTTCACCCTCCCTTCCACCGCCCAACCTCTTGCGGCCCCCTTCCGCCCCTGCCAGTTGCCGCCCCCCATGCAGCAGGCCGTCGCAGCCCCCTCCTTCCCCTTCACCCAGCCCGACATCGCCCCTACCGCTCTGCCTCTGCACCTCCATTTGCGATCGATCTCTGGTAAATTTCATATTCTTGTAATGTTTTTTATGTATAGATTATTTTGTTAGAAATAATTAGAATATGGTTGATGTTATTAGAAGATTCGTATGGAACGTATGGAATGTTTTTGTTTATAAAACTTATCGGAATATGCTTGTTTGATTGTTAACTTCAATGTTTGTAGATTCAAGTCATACTATGGAAGTAATGCGGAAGTGATTGCCACATAATCAAGTATGCTTTTATGTATATTTTTTTATTGCAATATTCGTTTGATATTCGTATTCGTTCGTAAAAGATTCGTATTCGTATTCGTATTCGTATTTTGAGGATATGGATCTTGATTTTTTACATTCGTATAACATTCGTATTCGTATTCGTATTCGTAATATAAAATGAATATGGTTATGGTATGACCTGAATTCGCATTCGTATTCATTCGTTTGCATCCCTACCAGCAGCCGCCGCCACCCTAATCTTGAAAGGGGAACACGGGTTAGTCTCTGGTCTTGAAACCCTCGCTCTGCTCCCCCTTCTATATCTCTTCCCGAACCTTCTGTCGCCGCTTCCCGCCTCCGCGCCGCGAGCAGAGAGACTCTCATCCTCCCCTTCTCTGCCGACCTCCGAGGTAGAAGATGCCATGGCGGAGGACACCAGCGGCTGGGTTCCGCCTTCTTCGAGGATAAAGAAGGGGGATGGAAGGGGCATCCGTTGGGGAACACCCTCCAGTATGTCCCGCAAGCTCCAAGGAGGCAGCATTTGAGTTGGAGAATCCGAGACGGCAGGAACGATAACAATCTTCAGAGTGTCCGAAAGCGCGATGTCGACTCCCGGACCCGAGAAAAACCAGGAGGTAGACCGACCGCCCGCCCGGTAGGGAGTCCGGATCCGATAATGGACCCGAGAAACCCAAAGCAGCCCCCGAAAAAGCCACCAACGAAGACGGATCAACAAGCCCTTCGCCCACATCATACTGCAGATGGAACAATTCTGACGATAGACATACTGGTTGAGAGTACTTCTCGAAACGCCGTGTGCCATCAAACATGTGAGCCCTTCCTTCGAGGGGTTGTCTCGGGAATCCAACCGCCAGCGACGAACCCGACGCGCCCCTTGGCCTTTCGCCTACCACCGGCCCCGTAGCCACTACCGGCCTCGAAACCTCCGGAGGGGGCAGAAGATTTTCGATGGAAAGCTCGATCGAGAAGGAGTAGCACCCCACGTTTAACTACGCAAACTCACTTCGCCCACCGATCTTGTCAAGGAAAGACTTGGTACATTCGAACAGAATGTCGAGGATTTCCTGAACATAGCCCCAGCGACTCAACGCCCTCCGCAAGCATCCAGCCGAACGGGAGAGGAAGGGGACTCCCCTAACCGTAGCCAAGCAAACTTCCATCTCCCTGTAACATTCATCCGCGAAGCGCATCCTTCTCCACACCACGTTCCCGACGTCCCCATTGCGAACCAGACGCTCTACCTGAGCTTCCAATAGGCCTCGAACAAAGCATCGCTTGCTATCCAGCACCACTATGTCCCCCGCGAATTGCGGGCCAAGGAACCCACGTAAATGCGACGAGACACCATCCATGTCAATAACTTCTCTTACTGCGTGGCCGATAGCCGCATGCATCTTTGGAGCATGCATCTTTGGAGCATGCATGTTACGTTTTCCATTGTAAGCACGTCTCCCTTCTCCAGCATCACCGTTAACAGGACCAGCACCCCAGCATTAACCTTCGCGCCCGCCGACGCTGCCCTCCCGACCATGTCCACATAGGTAGCCCCCCCTTGAAGCACGAGTGCAGAACTTCCTCCCGAGCATCCTCCTCGGAAAGCCGTCGGCCGCCCGACATGATTCGGTACGTTGGTCGTCGAGACCACCATCCAAGAGGCATGCCGATGGCCCACCTTACCGCACGAGAAACATCGCGGTGGAAACCGGCAGGACGACGCGCCATGGCCCCTCTCCCCGCAGCGGAAGCACCGGCGACCCGGCTTCTTGTGAGAGACGATCGTCCATTCTCCACCACTTCCGTTGCTACACTCCCCTTTCGTTGCATTCCCTCTTCGCTCCATCCTCCCAATGGTGTCTAACCTTCTGACTAGCATATTTCACTTCAGAAGAGGCATGCATGTGCTACGTATCCTATCTCATGCCATGTTTCATTGGGAGCATATCAATGGACCTCAAGATGTTTGTAGTGGGAATGTCAGCCGTTATGATCCCACACACACAGATATAGGCTATGCGGGATATTCAGTGGCATCTTGCTATATAAGAGGAGATGACTGCATTCTAGTCACGCGACACATTAAACCTGGTTACAACTCCAACAGAGGTTTCTGTGGTTGGTTGCAAGTGGGCTTTTACAGTAAAGCAGGGAGCAAATGGTAGTGTTGATCGCTACACAATTAGACTTGCGACACGTGCATACAATAAAACATATAGGGTGGATTGATAGGACAATTTCTTGTGGCATGTCATTCTACTCTTTGGATCATCCTCTCTGTTGCTATGGTACGAGATTGATCACTCTCCTAACATGATGTCAAGATTTCCTTCTTGTATTGTAATTTATAAGAGGTAGTCGACATGCAACAGAACAAGGATTCACTACTGAGGGGGAGTGTCAGAAGATATGCAGACTTCATAAGGCTATTCACTGTTGAGGGGGTGAGCCTCAGAGAATGGTTCCAAAAGCTATTAGACCTGATAGAGTAGCATGGTTTCAAGAGATTAATTGCAGATCACTCACTCTTTATACACAGAATAGCATGTCGTATCGATGTCATTCTAGTCTATATTGATAATATTATTCTTACAGGAGATAATATTCAAGGAATCAATGAGGCTAAAAGAGTTCCTTGGATAGTAGTTTGTCAACAAGGACCTTAGCAAACTTTGATACATCATTGGACTTGAATTTGTAAGAAATCAGAGATGTCTTGTGATGGTGCATAGGAAGTATGTTATGTAACTCCTTCTAGAGAGTGTGATGGCATATTGCAGACATGCCACTACAACTATGGATCAATGGATATACATAAGTGGATGTAAGATGATGATACAAATGAGGTGGACAAGTGGATATACAAGATGGTCTTATTAGGAAGCTTCTTTATGTGACTATCATTAGGCTAGATATCTCCTTTGAAATGACAGACACACATGGATGGAGTTTCCATAATCCAAAGTATATGAAATCTTCTCCACGTACACGGATGTTATTCGGCAAAGGAATATCTCTTGCCATCATGGCATGTATAGATGCTGACTATGCATGATGTCCAATAGAAAGGAAGTCCACCTTTGAGTTTGTAGTGATCATTGGGAGCTCACTAGTCTCATGAAAAAGCAAGAAGCGGGCTGTGGTTTCTAGGTCAAGTGTTGAGTTCGAAATTCGAATATATAGCCATAGCGCAAAGAAGCTCAAAGATGATGTGGGCAAGGTCTGTTCTGAATGACCTAGCTAGTGATGCACCTCTTCCCATGCAGTTATTATGTGATAATCAGGATGCACTATTCATTGCCGACAACCCAACTTTCCATTCGATAACCAAACACATCGAAGTGCGGCGCCATTACCGTAGAGATATGATACAAAAGGACTTTATCTCTTCTTCTCACATTAGCTAAGGTGGATAGACAGTTGATGTTTCACCAAGGCCCTAACCAGGGGGCCATTACAGAAGTGCTCTTCCAAGCTGATCATATTCGATATCTATGTTCCAGCTTGAAGGGGAGTATTAACGAAATAGTATTTATGTATTTCTTAATTCTATTTTATGTAATTTCCACATTGATTATTTGCTCTCTAGGTTTTCTCCTCTATATAAAGGAGCCCAATGACCATAGGATACATTTCATTCATTTTGTTTTCCCCATCAACACATATTTTGCTACCAATCCTATTTTTCATGAGTGGACCAAGCATATTAAAGTAAGATTCTACTTTATTTCATGGCCTCAAATTTTAAAAAAAATCCACCGAATTTCTTCGAAATTTCCGTTTCTCTAGGTCGTCAAAATTCAAACGTTGTCTTATTTCTTTTTTCGGGATTTCAACTAAATTTCAGCAAAATGACATCAAAATTTCAACGAAATTGCATGTCGTTTCAGCGAAACAGTAAAAATAAGTGAACCTAGCCTTCATTTTCATCGAAATTTGCATATTTTAATGAATTTTCAATTATTTATTCGCCAATATATTGAGTTGTTAGAGTATTTTACATTGTTTGAAAAAATTTCTAGTTAGTTTCTAAATTTTATATCTAAATTCAAATCAAAACAGTTAAACACAACATTTAAGAGTTATATTCAAGTTTTAACTGAAGAGCTTTACTTTTTTGTTCTTTCTTTATTTCGATATATATGCTTTGATTAATAGTTATTATATGTCACCTCATTCTTACTGATAAGGTGATTATCATAGCTTTTGCTTCTACTTTAGCATACAATTTTGAGTCTAGACAACACGTTGCTATACATATCAACATGTATGCCAATTATGATGATAATACTACTTCAAAACCTATATTTAGAATTGTATTTTACAAATAAGTATGCATTTCTACTTTATTTATTGGTTTAGGATAATTAAAAGCCTTGATTTTTGAAAAAAAATCGAGTTTAGAGTCATTTCCAATATTTCCGACGATTTCACCGAAGTTCTCCAAAATTTCTCTTTTCGAACTTCGGTGAAACGAAATCAAAATCCAAAATTAAAGGCTTTGCTTTCTTACAACTTCTCTCTACTACAAGATTATGTGCGATTTTGCGAGTGCCACAACCTTCCAAATCTTGTGACTACAAATATTTGCCTACTATCAGGTTGGATATAGATTGTGCTTGTGAATGCTATGCAATTTCTTAGTGTTAATTGATTTGTTTGTGACCTTTATAGCAAATATTTTATGATCGCAAGTTATACAACGTATCTATTAGACATCTATGTTACAAAGATTTGTTCACTCAAAAAAATGTTGCTAAAATTTGTGATTGTGTGTGTATGAGTGTATATGTGTGTCTTGTTTTATTTTTAAAATTAAATATTTTTCTAAGTTGAAAGTATTTTAGTTAGATACAAGTTCTAAGATATCATTTTGATCTTCAATTTCTTACATAAGATATCATTTTGCTAAAACTCCTTGTTGGCCTACTTTTTCTGTTATTATTGCATGTATCACCATTCTCTTCATGTTCAGAGGTGAAACTAATGGCATCTAATTTCGGTACCAAATCTGATTTTGGGTATGAGCAGCATACTACTTTTGACTGTTGGAGCGATGGGGATGGAAATTTAATGTAACATATCATGTTAATATATTACTATTAGCAAAAAATATGTATTTCTATCTCATTTATTGAGTTAAAAAATATTAAAAAACTTAATTTTAGAAAAAAAGTGAGTTTCCAAGTAATTTCCCCAACTTCCGATCATTTCACTGAAATTCTCTTTCCAAGCTTCTCTGCACATTTCAATGAAACTGCAACTTACGGATATTTTCACTAATGTACTTCCAAAGAAATGCAAATCACTATTGACTTCAAAGTTGGGCATGGACGATTGATATGCTCCAACTTAAGGGGGGAGATTTGACATTATTGGCTATATTAGCCAGGATGTTCTTTTTCCTCTTTTGTTTATTTCCTTGTTCAAAATTTCTATTTGTAACTCTTCGAGTCTTTTATAGATTTTCCACCTATTAGATTCTAGGGTTTCATGCTATATAAAAAAACCCCACACCTACAAATTAAATCATCTCATTGCATTCTCTTCTTTTCTTCACAACACTCAAGCTCTGGTCAGCAAGAATTTCTGAAAATTTCAACCAACATTCATTACAAACTTCATCTTTCATACAACAGCGGTTGCCATCAAAAGCAGGGGAACAAGATCTAAGTTTCAAAATGGGCAACTGGGAGTTGGATCGTCAGGCATAAGAGAAATAGGCCAGGACAACTTAAACGGAGCACCAGTAGCAATTATTCCAAAGGCAACATCCCAGAGACAACTCCAGACAAGCACATTTACCAACCAGTTCTAAAGCAATTTTCCCGAAATTCTACTATAAATAAAATTGCAATTGTAGAGATAAAATTATGTATTTGTACTTCATTGTTATTTTCTTGTTCTTGTGTCTATCATATGTAATTTACCCATAGGTCTCTCTATATAAGAGAGCCTAGGGTTCATAGGAATAAACAATTCTCTTCTTTCTCCCAACATGATATCAGAGCGGCAATCCTAGGTCGAAGCTCTCGTACCCCAACCCTAACCATAGCCCCACCCTCATCCCCTACGCCGCAGCCTTCGACCACCGACCCTAGCCGCTCCATCCTTGCCGCCCGGTGACAACAGCCGTACCGCGCAATGCCCCGGCCGCTTCGCACAGCGGCCCCAGCCGCAAACCCCCAGCGGCCCCAGCCACTTCCCAGTGGCTCTTGTGTTGCTCCACTCCGCGTAGCGGCCCCGAGCAACCCCTCTCACGCGTGTGCGCCGAGCACAGCGGCCTCACGGCCTCCTTGCGCGTGATTAACTCGCGTGCTTCGTCTTCGAGTACGGCACGCCATCTAGTCGTTCTATCGCCGACAAAGGTCTCTTCGTGTATACGATGGATTTGGGTGCATAAGTCTATATGCATCCAAATCCATGAATGTTTGTGTAGACATTCATACATTGGTCTACAAAATCCCAGTTCTTTACAACCGGCAATATGTCAGAGAGCAAGATCGATATACCCGCCACAGGCGCCTTCAGAGGTCCAGTGCCTATTGTCAAGATGGACGTGACAAACTACGAGCTCTAGGCAATGCAATTTATGAGTCTTATGAAGTAAAGCAGTAAGAAGCATATTCTTACTGAGGAGGAGCCGGTTGAGAAAACAGGGATCAATGCCTCATGGGAGGCTGACGATGCGTATGCCAAGGTTTGGCTAATAGGTACATTGGCGATAGAGATCGCCAATGACGTTGTATCAGCCCACCGCAAAGGCAATGTGGGATATCCTTGTTGCTACTTATTCTCAAGCAAGGAATGAGACGAAGATTCAGCAGCTCCAGCACGATATTTTCACGATCAAGCAGAATGGACGTCCTCTTCATTCTCTATATACATCGTTGTGTGGAATATTCGAGAAGCTCCATAGCTTGATGCCCCTTTCAGCTACTCCGGAGTAACAGAAGACTTATAGGAATGCCACCATGGTGGGTGTATTCCTAGCAGCCCTGGACCATGAGTATGAGGTTGCTCGCTCTCAGATCTTGATTGATACTACTACTATTCCTCCCATGGAGGAAGCTTTCCGCTGACTTAGTAGGATCTCGATTCCATCTACTCCAGCCAGTCAGACTTCCTCAGCGATGGATGCCTCTCGAGGTCGAGGAGGTCCTTCTCAGTTTCATGGACGTGGACCTCGTGGACGAGGAGGTCGTATTCGTCAGTCGTGCACTTATTGCCACCGTCCAAGATATACTGAGGATACATGTTATTCCAAGCATGGAATTCCCACATTTACGCGAGTTGCTGAACAGGTTGAACCTACTGCTACTTCCTCCTTGGATCAGAGATTTGATGATCTTGTTGCACGATTGAGAGGCAATATACCTCATCCCACCTCAGCTACTTCTTCATCGGCCCCTAGGAACCATTCAAATGTGGTTGCTTCAGCATCTTCTAGTACCGAAGGTAGTACTTTTGCACTGACAAGTTGTGGTGGATCCGATGTTTCAGAATGGATCACGGACTCTGGTGCTACACGTCACCTTTGTGGAGACAAAGATCAGCTTACAGCTTACAGACAGGTTCCCCCAGGACGGATTGTGGTTATAGCAGATGGTACTCACTCCCCGATCACTGGAGAGGTAGAGATTAGCTTAACACCATCTATGGGTCTGCATAATGTACTTCATGCCCCTAATTTTTCTATGAACTTGCTATCTACGCTAGCACCTTCTCCCATTCTGCTGGATCTGTTTCTCCCTTTACATGGCACATGCGATTCGGTCATCTTCCGCTTCAGAAGTTGTGGCACGTTCTACCTCAGATTCCTCCTCACTCATCGTTTCAATGTGAGGCATGTCAATTGGGAAAGCATCACTGGTCTACTTTCCCTAGTCGTCAGAGTCGGAGCAGTAGCTCCATTTTTGAGTTTTTCCATATAGATATCTGGGGTCCTAGTTGTGTTCCTGATCATCAGGGACACAGGTTTTATCTAGTTGCTATCGATGATTTCTCTTGTTTGTCTTGGATCTTCTTATTAAAGAATAAATCAGAGGCAGGAGATGTTATCAAGAACTTTATCAATGAATTGTGGAATGTTTTTTCTTCGTCTGTTCAATTTGTGCGTACTGATAATGCTTTAGAATTCTGTACTCATGCTCTTTCCAAATATTTTTCTGCCCATAGTATTATTCATCAAACGTCATGTGTGTATACTTCCCAGCAAAATGGTGTTGCATAAAGGAAGCATCGTCACATTCTTGATATTACCAGAACTCTTCTCATTCATAGTCATGCTCTAGATTCCTTTTGAGGAGATGTTGTTCTTACAGCATGTTATCTTGTCAATTGTATGCCATCGTCAGTCTTCGGTGAGAAAATTCCTTTTTTTCTTGCATTTCCTGAAAAAGAGTTGTCCTCCCTTACTCCTCGTGTATTTGGTTCGATTGCGTTTGTCCACCAACTATCACCATGTATTGACAAGCTCTCTCCTAAGGCAGTCAAGTGTGTCTTTGTTGGGTACTCCAGGACACAAAAAGGATACAGATGTTATGATGCGCAGGAAGTATTATGTCAATGCGGATGTCACCTTCTTTGAGCATGTGATGTATTTTTCTCTTACAGGTGATCGTTTAACCTCCTCAAATATTGATGATGAAATCTACATGCCACCACCACCTTCAAATCCACCACCATCACCTCCTTCACCACCTTCCACGTCACCATCATCATCTTCCCCTATACTGTCGAGTCCCATCATCCTTATCCCACTGTTACCTCGCCATTATACGTGCTGTCCTGCTTCTGCTCATGGTCACCGCTCGTCATATAGCTCGTACGAGGTATGTTCTAAATACATTGCTCCTATGATTGGATATGATAGCTTGCTTGAGCAGCTTGCAGGAAATGGACACGAAGGTTGTAGACCTAGATCTTCCCATCGCGCTTCGAAAGCTGAAGCGTAGCTGTGCCTCTTATCCTCTGGCATCCCTGGTATCGTTTGAGCGCATGACTGGTGATTTCATGAAATTTGCTACTGCCTTATCTGTTGTGGACATCCCAAGGACTTATCAGGAGGCTATGAAAGATAGTCGGTGGCGGTTGGCTATGGAAAAAGAAATGGTGGCATTGCAGTCACGTAATTCATGGAATCTGGTGGATGCTCCTGTTGGGGCCTTTGTGGTTAGTTGCAAGTGGGTGTTTACTGTTAAACACCGTCCAGATGGGAGACTAGATCGGTACAAAGCTAGACTGGTTGCTCGTGGTTTTACTCAGACGTATGGCATGGACTATCTTGACACATTATCTCTTGTGGCTCCCCATTCAACTCTACGGATTCTTCTCTCTGTTGTTGTGGTACATGACTGGCCCCTTTTTCAGCTCTATATTAAAAATGCCTTTTTTATGGGGATCTACAATAGGAAGTCTATATGCATCAGCCTCCCGATTTTTCTGCTGAGGGGAAGTGTATGAAGGTTTGTATACTTCATAAAACAATCTATGGTCCAAAACAGAGCCCCAGGTGTGGTTTCAGAAGCTCTTAGACTTAATTGAGAAGCATGGATTTAAGAGGTCAAATACGGATCATTCATTGTATGTCCACAGAAACCCTAGGGGCATGGTGGTTATTATGGTTTATGTTGATGACATATTAGTCACAGGTGATGACATGCAGGGAATAAAAGGGGCAAAAGATTTTCTGGGACAATAGTTTGTTACCAAGGACCTTGTCACCTTATGGTATTTCTTGGGCCTAGAGTTTGCTAGAAATCAGCAGGGTCTTGTGATGACACAACGAAAGTATGTGACATATATGTTAGTTGAGACAGGAATGATTGAATGTCTGCCGACCACCACTCCTATGGATCCTGGCATGCGATTATATGATGATGATACAGAAGAAGTGGACAGGAAACGATACAGAGAAATAGTTGGAAAGCTTCTTTATGTTACTAAAACCAGACCAGATATCTCATTTGCAGTCAGCCGAGTGAGCCAATTCATGGACCAACCTCGACAGGTACACATGGATGTTGTATATATGATTTTGAGGTATCTAAAGTCTTCCCTAGGTACAAGCTTATTATTCAAAAAGGGAGAAACACTTACTGTTTCTGCACGTGCTGATGCAAATTATGTTGGATGTCCAAAAGATAGGAAGTCCACTTCGGGTTTTGCAATTTTCATTGGTAGCTCTCTTGTTTCTTGGCAGAGTAAGAAACAAACTGTTGTGGCCAGATCAAGTGCCGAGTCTGAATATAGAGCTAAGGCTCAAGCAAGTACATAAATGATGTTGGTCTGTGCTGTACTCATGGTTTGAAAAATCGCGCCTCGAGGCGAGGCGCTCAAATTCCATTTTGAGGCGAGCGCCTCAGCCTGAATCTGTGAGGCGGGCGCCTCATCTGACGAGGCGTTGCGAAGCGGGGCGAGGCGAGGCGTAAGGCGAGGCGCTCCCGTGCGGCGATTCTGGGATTAGTAGGTCACGTGCGAAGCACGTGACCCACTTAAGTTATTTTTCCCTGCATCGATGAAATGCTCTGGACCTTCGGGGTTTCTGTTCTTACAGAAAAAAAACCCTAACCCATCGTCGAGCGACATCTCCTCCAACTCCTCCTTCGTCGACTCGCCGCCGATCGCCTGCACCACTCGCCGCCGGTCGCCAGCACTGCGCACAGGCAGCCACTGCGACGCCTCCTGCAAGCCTGCTACTCCGCCTCCGCCTTCGAAGGTGCTCTGCCTCTGCCCCTAACGAAAGTAAGATTTTTTATTTTTTTATTTCGGTAACACTGTATACTCTTTCCTCCCTCTTGTCAGTCAGATTATGATGATCTATTGCATAATACATTATACATCAAATAGATATATTAATAGGAATTAGGAATTCCATGACTGTCAAGTGCCCTTTTTTCCTCCTGCACCATTGCGAAATATATGTCACTCACGAATGTCACTCAGGAATGTCACTCACGTTGATTTCTATGGGAATGAGTTCTATGGGCGGCTCTAGATTCCGTCCTCGAGCCTTGCATACACAATGCAGTACATGGATTTTTTGTCATGAGGAAATCAAATACATCTGGTGAAGATACAATCTATTCACATTGTAGAATTCCCCATTCTCTTCGAGTCTATAAATGCAGTTCACTTGTGAAAAGTTGATGACAATCACCTGGTAGATAAGATGGGTAAATGGATTAGACTGTGCTCTTTTTTCATTTACGAATTTTCAGCCAATTCCTTATATGTGAAGGTCCGCTTCTGATTTTTTAGTACTAAGATAAGTAAATGTCTAAATTTTCATTAACTTAAGCAATAATGGTTTGAAAAAGCTGGGTTTTTCCCTATGTATGGTTTTGCAAGCTTTAGTGTTTATAATTTGCTTAAATCCGTTAAGAATAAATCCTTAAATTTCAGTCTTTATGTTGTTCATTTTTGTTACTTGAAGTTGTAGAGATGCCGAAGTCTAGCAAGGGCGCAAAGAATTTCGAGGGAGGTTGGAATGATCCCGCATGGAAATATTGTGTTCAGCTTGAGATGGACGAGGCTCAAAAAGGGAAAGGATATGTATACGTCCAATGTAATTTTTGTGGGAATAGGATTACAGGTGGTCGCTAGACTCAAGCATCATCTCGCAAAGACCGGAAAAAATGTGAAAGGATGTGCACAAGTTCCTACTGAAGTGTTGAATGAAATGAAGGCAATATTATCGTCCAACGAAGAGAAAAATAGAAGAGCAATGATGGAGATGGAAGAATTGTGCAGAGCGGGTAGCTTTGAAATGCAAAGTCCATTTGGTGGTGACAATCAAGCAGTCTCTCCTTCTGGATCTAGTAACTTGAAGAGGGTAAGAGGTCCCATGGACTTCTTTGTTGCTGGCCCATCACCATTGGGAAGTCCTAGTCTTACGACTACGATTGGGGTGAGTGGCCATCAAACTACATTGAATGAGACTTGGAAGAAAGAGGAGAGAAGTCGTGTCTGTCGTTCCATTGGTAGATTCTTCTTTGAGAATGGGTTGGCATTTAACTGTGCAAGTAGCCCTTCCTTTTCATCTATGCTTCATGTTGTCGGCTCCTTTGGGAGGGGATTGAAGCCTCCATCTGCTTATGAGCTAAGGGGTTGGATTTTGAAAGAAGTAAAGAGTATTGGGGACATTATGAGTGAGGCAAAGACTTCATGGGCAGAAACTGGATGCAGCATAATGTCAGATGGTTGGACAGATGTAAAGGGTCGTTCTTTAATCAACTTCTTGGTGAACAACCCAAAAGGCACATGGTTCTTGAAGTCCGTAGATACATCCGACAAAGTGAAGAATGCTACCTTACTATTTAACCTGTTGGATGAGATTGTAGAGGAGGTCGGCGAAGGCAATGTTATACAGGTTATTACAGACAATGCCTCAAATTACAAGGCGGCTGGACAAATGTTGATGGAGAAAAGGAAGCACCTTTAATGGACTCCGTGTGCAGCCCACTGCATAGACTTGATGTTGGAAGATATCTTGAAGTTGCCTCTACCTGCCTCTGTGTTCAAGAAAGCAAAAAGGATTATTAATTACATCTATGCGCATGGATGAGTTTTGGCCATGGTCAGGAAGCAAATAGGAGGAGATTTGGTACGACCAGCGGTCACACGTTTTGCTACGGCTTTTCTTACACTACAGAAGTTGATGAGCATGAAGGATCCTTTGGAATCCTTTTTTACTTCCAGCAAATGGAAGAAGAGTCCCTATGCTTCTAAGCCTCAAGGGAAAAGTGTAAGTCAAACAATTCTGAGAAGCAAAACTTTTTGGCATGGTGTTGCCTATGTCATACAAACGACGAAACCGTTAGTTTTGGTTTTGCGGATGGTGGATTCTGAAAAATATCCACCAATGGGTTTCATCTACGAGGCCATGGACAGAGCTAAGGAAGAAATGGCGAAAGCATTGGGCAATGATGAAACCAAATATCGAACATTGTGGGATATTGTGGATGACAGATGGGATCGTCAACTCCATACAAACTTGCATGCGGTAGCATACTTTCTCAATCCCCAATGTACATACGAGCCGTCATTTTCCAAACATTTTGAGATTAAAAAAGGCTTGTTTGATTGCATCATGAGACGTGTATCCTCTGCAAGGGAAAAATTTGATTTACAGATTGATGCTTTTAAGCATGCAAGAGGTTTTTTTGGATGGGAAAGCGCAATAAGTACGCGCAAGAAGAGGAGTCCTGGTTAGTATATATTTTGTTTTATAATTTATTATATTATTTCTTTCAATTGATAACCATCTAAGATTTACCATGATTGTGAAATATAACATTTTCAGCGGATTGGTGGTCTCAATTTGGGGATGAATGTCCTGAGTTGCAAAAATTTGCCATCCGAGTTTTGAGTTTGACTTGTAGTGCATCGGGGTGCGAGTGCAACTGGAGTTCTTTTAATCAGGTAATATTAACAATTACATTCTATTAAGATTTATGATACAATATTATTGATATTGGAAATCTAACACTAGGTACACACAAAGAGAAGGAATCGACTTACACAAGCCAAATTGAATGATTTGGTCTACGTGATGTTCAACCTAAAATTGAAGCATAGAGAGATTAGGAGAAAGACCATGGAGGATCCTCTATACTTGGATGACGTCGATTCTGGTGATGAATGGGTGTCAGAGCTCCAAAGTTGTGACTTCGAAGCGTTTCAAGAACTTGATGCGAACACTCCCATCGAGGATGATGTTGTAGAAGTCGAGGATGAAGCTGATGGACAAGGAAATTCACGTCAGAAGAGGAGGAAGGACAAAGGTAATGACTACTTATTATGATTCATGAACATACTATGTTAATTTAAACACAACAAAAGTAAGTTAACTAATATTGGTATTATCTAATAGGTAAAGCAGTGGTGGACGTTGATGAGGAGGAGTTTCAGGATGATGAAGTTAGTGACGAAGGGGAAGATGAAGCAAGGTTGAAGTACATGGATGACTCATTTGATGATCCAATAAGCAGTAGTTCTTCTGATGATGATCTTTTTGCAGAAATTGTAGTTGGAGCCAATGTCAATGAGCAGGAGAATCCAGAACGTCCAGAACCTTGATTAGGAATTTAGGATATGGCAAAGCTATCTCTCTTAATACTCCTTTGGGTTTTTTTGAACTATTGGTCATGTAATAGAAGTAGACTATTCGAACTTATATCATGTTTTGTAACCATTTTAATCTTTTGTCTTAAACTTTTAGACTTTTACATTAACACACAGAGTCTGGCGGCGATGTTTGTTATTGTTGGTTTTGAGAAGATACTTGAAATATGCTTAAATTGCTTTAGAACATTGAAATCTTGTTAGATAATATTGTCTTAATAATATTATTACAATATTCTCTATTAAATTACATATTTTGGGTGGTAATACCGAGGCTTACGCCTCGATCGCCTCGAGGCTACGCCTCGCCTCGATTGCAGGATAATCGCCTCGTTCCGCTTTTCGTTTTTTTAAACCTTGGCTGTACTAGAAGACTTACATATAGATGTACCCGTTCCTATGCAATTACAACGTGATAACCAAGTGGCCTTGTTTATTGCAAACAATCTAGCTTTTCATGAGAGAACCAAGCACAATGAAGTTGATTGTCACTACACGAGGGATATGATTCAGAAAGGACTTATTTGTACCTCTCACGTCAGCTCAGGGGATCAAACTGCAGACATTTTTACAAAGGCTTTGCTCAAGGGACCATTCCAGAAATGCTCATCCAAGCTGAGCATGATTGACATCTATGCTCCATCTTGAGGGAGAATGTAGAGATATATTTATGTATTCGTACTTCATTGTTATTTTCTTGTCCTTGTGTCTATCATATGTAATTTACCCATAAATCTCTCCCCTATATAAGAGAGCCTAGTGTTCACAGGAATAAACAATTCTCTTCTTTTTCCCAACAGTAATCGACAGATGAAGTCGATTCAATAGCTCCAACGGCTACCTATTTGCAATTTTTCGAATAAGCGAACATATATTTGTATGCCAGACAAATAAAAATGGTTCACTTATCCAATTTGAACAGCCACAATCCATCTCAAAATCAAGAAAAACCACCAACTACATCCCACCCATAGGCTATAGTGCACATTCTTAGATCAAAACAATCTTGTGTTCCAACAGTTGTTCGAGGACTAGCCAAAAACTGTGATAATGGAAAGTCCAGTAAATAAGAGGCCATTCCCAGTAAATCTCAATGGGTGACAAGTTAAAAAGGAGAATAATCCTTCTATCGAAAAACCAATGCCAAGAAAACAGGAAGAAATCATCTTATTCATTGCTGCATGATGCAATTCCCTGACAAATTACAACTGAAAATTTTATGCAGAGAAATAACATGAACAGGAAGTTCCAAAACATAAAAAACCAAAACCACTACAATAAGATATTAATGATTTCAAAAACCTGTTCTTGTCGCTTCAAAGAGTACAGATTGAGTTTAAAAATCGTAACCAACTCCACCAAAGGCGATATTTTTGATCTATCAGAAGCATATCGGCGAAGAAGCAGAGGGTAATTCTTCAGCATTGCCATTGTTAAATCCAGTCGATTATTGTCAAATGCTTCCTAGAAAGACCAATATTCAAAAAAAAATACACACATTAAAAATATATTTGCATGATACATAGAGAGACAGAGAGAAAGAGAGATCGATTCCCGCTTTACAGAGGTTCACTACCCTATCATCCCCCACCCCTGAAAGAGAATCTATCAGGGAGAATCGTCAAGATCTGCACATTAATTGCAATTACTCCGAAATATTTCAACATGATTCCACTTAGTAAAACAAGTATAAGAAGGTAAAAGTAGATAACATATGATCACCTAAGATGATTTAGAAGCAAGATATTCTCGTTTTGACAAAATGTCTACAGAAACAAAATTTCCTCTCATAGAAAACGCAAAAAAAAATCATTGCCAATTCCGGCCATGAGTCGTTAAAACTACAACTGTAAGTAAATATTTAGTTTGTTTCAACCTCCATTAAAGGTGTCATTTTGTCGCAGATCTACTATCAACTAAGCTTGGATTGGAAGCATGATGTGCATTTTAAACAACCTTATCAGGAACATTAAAAGTTCTTCAGCAGTAGATTTGCTCTCAAGCCGAGTACTTTCAAGATAGGATGACGGGCAACCTACAAATAATGTATTTTTTATTATAACTAACTTTGAATAATCATCATTTGGACTTTTACAAAATATTTTGCAGAAACTGAATGTTAATTTTGATCAGAATGTCAATAGCCTCTGCTTGAATTTCCTTTCAATTGTAGGAAAAATGAAAGGGTAAAAGGGCCCCAACTAACTATGCATCAATTTCCAGTTACAGGCATCATTTTTCAAATGTACTTATTTTTTGTCTTACATACAATAAGCTTCCCTGGCCCTTTTATGTTGACGTTTTTTGGGAAAAATAAGAGAGTTGTTTATTCCATACGCCCTATCCTCTCTCATATAGGAGAGTAGCCTATAGATAAATTACATCAAGAGTCTAAAAGAAAAGGGAAAATATGAAACGGTACAAAATAGCATAATATATATCTCTACACTCTCCGGCCATGAGTCGTTAAAACTACAACTGTAAGTAAATATTTAGTTCGTTTCAACCTCCATTAAAGGTGTCATTTTGTCGCAGATCTATTATCAACTAAGCTTGGATTGGATACATGATGTGCATTTTAAACAACCTTATCAGGAACATTAAAAGTTCTTCAGCAGTAGATTTGCTCTCAAGCCGAGTACTTTATCTCAAGATAGGATGACTGGCAACCTACAAATAATGTATTTTTTATTATAACTAACTTTGAATAATCATTGTTGGAAAAGAAAAGAGCCCACCCATGTGTTTAGTACCACATGGGAGAGCGGTCACAATTGGGTCTGTCCGTGGGGCTATATAAGGAGCCCCACACCCCCTGTACTCATGGAGAACTTCAATAGAAGAAACGCCCAATTCAGGGACTTCTCCCGTGGTTTCATCCCGATCCTTCTGGAGTAGGGTTCCACGTTAAATCTTGTGTCCATGGTATCAGAGTGGGTCGATTCTCGAGGATTTTATCATGTTCTTCGTTTGTATTTTGTAATCGATTTGAGAATCATTTTTGAGATATTCATGAAGATGATTATTCTGTTCAAGTTTCTAGGGTTATCTAAAACCCTAGATCTATGTTGACGGCGGCTAGGATTCCACAGTTCCACATCCTGTCATAGCCGACAGGCTTCATCTCCAACAACTTGCGGCTCTCTAGGCCAAGCACAAATCTCCAGGCGCCTCTTTTGGCACGAAGCACATCCCCAGTAGCGCTGACCTTCAAAGCCTCCAGGTCCAGAGGCACAGCCACGTGCGGCGCAACCTCCTGGTGGAGGAGCCCATGTCGAGCGCGCGAACCCCAGACGCGAGAGAGGAGGCGCTCAACGTGCGTGCGATCACCAGCCAGGCGCATCGGCGGCGCAGATCTTCTCCATCACCAGCCCCAGGCGGAGCCTTGGCACCGACGGCCATCTCCCAATGCCGTGCGGCCATCTCACGGCTTTCCAGATGCTCCAGGCACCGCCTATTCACAGCAGAAGAAGCGGCCCTTGCCGCGCAACCTCCAGCGGCGATCCTCCATGCCCTAGCGCACGCGGCGCGCGTGAGATGCACCCTCGCGCTCAGGCCCCCGAACCCTCGGCAAAGAACCCCTCGCCCCCGCCCCCCCCTCCCCCTCCAGCGGCAACTCGCTCAAGCCCCTTCTGTCCACCAGCAAGCGCGCGTCGCCTCAACAACTTGCGTAGAGCGGTGTGCCCTTCCCCATCTAATGAGGCGACGTGATTTGCGCAAGAGCTGGGCGGCGTGATTTGGAAAACAAGGGTATCCCCCGTGGGAACCCTGACGAGGGTGGCGCATGTTTTTTATAAAAAAAAATTATGTTGCAGTTTCTAGAGCCCATGTAGGGCCGATGATTGAGAAAAAAAAGAAAAAAATAAGGAGCTGCAATACTCTTGGGCCTAGTATCCAGTTGGGGTCGGCAATTAAAAAAAAGGAGCCCATTCTTGGCCCCTGTTTTGCCCGGAAATAAAAAAAAGAAAGGGTCCGATATTTAAAAAAAAGGGGATAGGGAGAGTTGGGCCCAAGGGCCGATGAATGAAAAAAAGATTGTGTTCAAAAAAAAAGAGGCGCGTACAAAAAAAACCGTAAGCAAATTTGCAAAAAAAAGGCGCGTACAAATGAAAAAAGCCGTACGCATAAAAAAATGTGATTCATGTTTGCTTCTCCCAACTTGTCTATCATTTTCATTATTCTCACAAGTTTGGGAGAAAGGGAGTAAAAGCCATATGCATCCTACATCATTGACTGGCAGACCAAACACTCCGGATTTCACAGAATATCAAGCCATCTTCATTGTGCATCGATCTTCGCCGTGGTGTCTCTATCCTCAACATCGACTCCGCACTGGATTTGTTTTCTTCAAGGCACGACGGAGACAAAGTCCAGTGACCCGCAGGCACGACTGAGACAGAGATCCGGTGACCATGCAGGCACGACAGAGACAGTCCGGTGACCTTCCAGGCATGACAGAGATACGTTCCGGTGACCTGATATACCCGTCAGCAAGCGGGTTTGTCTACCAGTTGCGGATATATACGTTTATTGTGGTGATTTCAAGTGAAGATGTAATGATGTATATTTTTCTTTATTGTTGCAAGTTGCAGCTGTCCCAGCTACCAACTTGAGGGGAGTGTTGGAAAAGAAAAGAGCACACCCATGTGTTTAGTACCACATGGGAGAGCGGTCACAATTGGGTCTGTCCGTGGGGCTATATAAGGAGCCCCACACCCCATGTACTCATGGAGAACTTCAATAGAAGAAACGCCCAATTCAGGGACTTCTCCCGTAGTTTCATCCCGCTCCTTCTGGAGTAGGGTTCCACGTTAAATCTTGAGTTCTTGATGTTTATCTTTCTCTATTTCGATGCTCTGTTTAGCATTTCGCTTCCGCTTTCTATCTTTCTACAATCATCATTTGGACTTTTACAAAATATTTTGCAGAAACTGAATGTTAATTTTGGTCAGAATCTCAATAGCCTCTGCTTGAATTTCCTTTCAATTGTAGGAAAAATGAAAGGGTAAAAGGGCCCCAACTAACTATGCATCAATTTCCAGTTACAGGCGTCATTTTTCAAATGTACTTATTTTTTGTCTTACATACAATAAGCTTCCTTGGCCCTTTTTTGTTGACGTTTTTTGGGAAAAATAAGAGAGTTGTTTATTCCATACGCCCTAGCCTCTCTCATATAGGAGAGTAGCCTATAGATAAATTACATCAAGAGTCTAAAAGAAAAGGGAAAATATGAAACGGTACAAAATAGCATAATATATATCTCTACACTCTCCCTCAAGATGGAGCATAGATGTCGGTCATGCTCAGCTTGGACGAGCACTTCTGGAATGGCCCCCTAAGTAACGCCTTGGTAAAAATGTCTGCAGTTTGGTCCCCTGAGCTAACATGGAACGTAGAAATAAACCCCTTATGAATCATATCTCGTATGAAGTGGCAATCAACCTCAATGTGCTTGGTTCGTTCATGAAATGCTGGATTATTTGCAATAAATATAGCAGCTTGATTGAAACATTCCAGAGCCATAGGAAGTGGGACTTCAATATATAGATCTGTAAGAACAACTTTCACCCACATCATTTCCGTACTGACATGGGCCATAGCCCGATATTCTGACTCAGCACTGGATCTGGCTACAACTGTTTGCTTCTTACTTCTCCATGAGACCATAGAATTTCCGACATTTACAGCAAATCCAGTGGTGGACTTCCTATCCTTGGGGCATCCTACGTAATCTGCATCTGCACATACTGAAAGAGTAATCTCCTTGTCTTTCTTGAACAACAGACCAGCACCTGGAGATGACTTAAGATACCTGAGTATCATGTGTATAGCATCCATATGTACCTGACGTGGTTGCTCCATGAACTGGCTCACCCGACTAACAGCAAAAGAGATATCAGGTCTGGTAATAGTAACATAGAGAAGTTTGCCCACCATTTCTCTGTATCTTCTCCGATCCACCCCATCAATGTCATCATCATATAATTTCATACTCGGATCCATGGGTGTAGTGACAGGTCGACAACCAAGCATTCTTGTTTCACTCAACAGGTCAGTGACATATTTCCTTTGGGTCATTACCAATCCATGAGGATTTCTGGCGAACTCCAGTCCCATAAAATATCTAAATACTTCAAGATCTTGGGGGACAAATTCACGACCCAGCATTTCTTGGGTCCTCTGACCTGTAATCAAGATATAATCTACATATACCATGATTGCAATGATACCTCTGGATGTCTTCTGTGTAAATAGGGAATGATCTGCATTGGAACGTCGGTACCCCTGTTTTTCAAACAAGTCTGAGAGCTTCTGGAACCAAGCTCTGGGGCTCTGCTTAAGGCCATAGATGGCCTTAAGAAGTCTACATACCTTAGAGCACTCCCACTCAACAGCAAAATCAGATGGTTGTTGCATGTAGACTTCTCCTACAAGTCACCATATAAAAATGCATTCTTCACATCTAATTGGAATAGTGGCAAGTCATGAGTAATCGCAATAGAAAGAAGGATCCTTAGGGTGGAATGGCGAGCAACCAACGAGAATGTATCAAGATAATCCACCCCATAGGTATGTGTAAATCCACGAGCAACCAGGAGTGCCTTGTATCTATCAATGCTACCATCTGCATAATGTTTAACTGTGAAGACCCACTTGCATCTCACTATAGACACATCGGTAGGTGCAGGGACAAGGCACCAAGTATCTCTAGACTGAATGGCAGCCATCTCTTCCTCCATGGCTAGACGCCATCTACTGTCCTTCAATGCATCTTGGTAATTCCGTGGAATATCCACCGCTGATAGTGCAATGACAAAGCTCCTGAAGTCCCCAGATAAACGATCAAAAGAGATGGTGGATGCTATAGGATATGACACGCAGTTGCGCTTCTGTTTCCGAATTGCAATAGGTAGATCCAAATCACATTCATCCTCATATGGCACTCTGTAACACATCCTGCTCAGGTAAATCATTAGATCCATCAATATTGATTATATTCTCAGAGCATGCCTCAGGCGAGCTAGATGATGAGCGGTGACCATGAGCAGAAGCAGGCCGACGAGTATAGTGGAGTGGCAACGGGGGAACATGAACTGTAACAAGAGGTGTAGGAGATGTAGGTAGTGGTAGAGGAGGTGATGGTGGTGGCATGTATATAGCTTCATCAGTGTCTGAAGATACCAACTGGACACATGTGGAAGAGAAGTACATGACAGACTCGAAAAAGGTAACATCAGCATCAACGAAATATTTCCTGCGTAATCGATCATAACACTTGTACCCCTTTTGTGTTATGGAGTACCCGATGAAAACACACTTAACAGCCCTAGGAGAGAGCCTATCAATACCTGGAGACAACTGGTGAACAAAGTCCACGAGCCAAACACACGTGGAGTGAGAGAGAACAATTCTTTTTCAGGAAACACTAGGGAGAAAGGAATCTTCTCACCTAGGACAGACGACAGCATACGATTAATAAGACAACATGCCGTGAGGACCGCATCGCCCCAAAAAGAAAGAGGAGCGTGACTCTGTATGAGGAGCGACCTGGTGACATCAAGTAAATGACGATGTTTCCTTTCTGCAACTCCATTTTGTTGGGAAGTATAGGCACAGGATGTTTGGTGGATAATCCCTTATGTGGATAAATAGTTGGATAGATTCTGGGCACAAAATTCCAAGGCATTATCACTTCTCACAATCTTAACAGATGCAGAAAAAACAATACGAACTTCAATGATGAAATTTATGATAATATTCCCAGCTTCAGATTTATTCTTTAACAAAAAGACCCAAGACACACGAGAAAAATCATCCACAATAACCATATAAAATATGAGTCCCTGATGATCAGGAACACGACTAGGATCCCAGATGTCGACATGAAACAACTCAAACTTGGAGATACTGCTCCGACTCTGACGACTGGGAAAGGTAGATCGATGATGCTTTCCCAACTGACAAGCTTCACACTGGATGGGCGTGTGAGGTGAAACCTGGGGTAACACACAACACAATTTCTGAAGGGGTAGATGACCAAAGCGCAAGTGCCACATGAGGGAGAGAAAGATCCAGCAGGAAGAGAGGAAACTCCGGCATATGGGGTTCGACTGAGATGATATAGCTCGCCCTGCTCATAGCCACGCCCAATCACGTTGCCCATAAGGATGTCCTGAAAAATAAGAGAAGATGGATCAAAAATTGCTCGACATCGTAAATCCATTGTAAGTTGGCTAATGGACAACAAATTCATAGAAAAGTCAGGTGCATGCAGATGCATATAAGATGTCAGGCTAATCTCCCCCTGACCAGTAATCAAGGAGTGTGTCCATTAGCGATAACCACAGTACGGCCTGGAGGAATCTGTCGGTAGGCTGTAAGTAGACCTTAATCACCACACAGATGATAAGTGGCACCAGAGTCCATAATCCACTCTAAAGTATCATATCCACTACTGGTAGTGAATGCATAAGTGCTACCTGAAGTACTGGTCGAGGCAGAAGCAGCAACGTCAGAATGACACTCTCGGAGGCAGTCGTTGGTGCAACAGGACCGGATGGAGGAATAATACCCCTCAGCCGAGCTTCAAGGTCATCAAAGCGTTAATCCAAAGATGAAGCAGATGGAGGTTCAATCTGTTCAGCTACACGTGCAGATGCAGGAAATCCATGCTTGGAATAGCATGTGTCTTTTGTATGTCCAGAACGGTGGCAGAAGGTGCATGATGGCCGAACACGACCTCTCCTGCCTCGTGGTCCACGAACACGAAACTGATGATGGCCTCCACGACCTCGAGAAGCTGCCATAGCAGAAGCAGACTGATTGGCAGTAGAAGAAGGAACAGTAATACGGCTCAGTCTGTGAAATGCTTCCTCCATCAGAGGAATAGTGGAATCTGCCAAGATTTGAGAACGTGTTGCCTCGTACTCTGGATCAAGGGCTGCCAGGAATACATCAACCATAGTGGCATTCCGGTACGTCTTCTGTTGCTCAGGAGTAGCTGTGAGAGGCATGAAGCTATAGAGCTTCTCGAACATTCCATGTAAAGACGTGTATAATGAGTGTAATGGGCAGTCATTCTGTTTGATTGTGAAGATGTCATGTTGTAGTTGCAGAATCTTCGTCTCATTCTTTTCCTGTGAATATGTAGTAGCCAGAATATCCCACATAGCTTTTGCAGTGGGCTGATGGAGAATATCGTTGGCAATCTCAATTGCCAAAGTTCTTGAGAGCCAAACCTTGGCATATGCATCATCTGCCTCCCATGAGGCGTTGACCCAAGTCTACTCAACAGGCTCTTCCTCAGTAAGAATGTGCTTCTTATCGGTCGACTTCATCATACTCATGAACTGCATTGCCCACAGTTCGTAATTTGACCCATCCATCTTCACAATGGGCGATGGACCTCTGAAGGCGCCTGTAGATGGGATATCTGCCTTGCTTTCTGACAAGATGATAATAGAAGACTAGGGTGGTAGACTGAAGATATGATCGTCTACACGGACATTCACGGGTTTAGTTGCATGTGTCTCAAGCAACCAAACCCATAAACTTGGAAACGCAAGCGAAAGTCTCCTTTATCACGAAGGTACCCTAGGGTTAGGCGAACCCTAGGATATGGGACTGCTCGCAAGTCCTAGGAGGGCCTAGATGCGCTTGGTAGTAGTGCACAACCCTCGGTGTATGCGCACGCATGCACGGAACTAGGGTTGCACGCTCACAGGAACTGGGGTCGTATGCTCACAGAAGGAGACACGATGCGTAGGCAACGCGCACAGGAGGAGGCGCGAGACCTGGACAACTCGTGGTGCCTGGGCGACATGCACAGGAGGCGCGGTGCCTAGGTGCACAGGAGACGCGCGTGAAGGGCGTACGCGACGCGCAGGACCACGTAGAGAGCGGCGCGCGAGGCCGCACGAGGCCGCACGGGGAGGACCTGGGCGATGCGCGTGGAAGTTGAGCAGCACGCGTGTAGGTCGTGCGGGAGGCCAAGGCGGCGACGTGCGGAGGGCTTGGAGGTGGGGGGTTTGGGTTAGGGTTTGGTTCGAGAACTCCGGTCTAGGACCGTCGCTCTGATACCATGTTGGGAATAAGAGAGTTGTTTATTCCATACGTCCTAGGCTATCTTATATAGAAGAGTAGACTATGGGTAAATTACATCAAGAGTCTACAAGAAAAGGGAAAATATGAAACGGTACAAAATAGCACAATATATATCTCTACAACGTTTAATCCTAAAGTTGAATTTTAGTACTGGTTTTGTCTCAATTGGACCAAACGGGACAATCTTATCGTTATGGCCAATCTCGACTCCATGTGTGGGCCTTAGTTATCCATCCAGATTACCTTCCAAGTAGGTTCTCTTTCCTTCCACATCCGGTTGTTCAAGGAAAAATCTATTTTGATAGAGGTGCATAGCTCCATTTACCGATTTTGGGAGCAGCAATGAGGCGATGCTGCAAAAGAAAGTGATGGCAGGAATGATGGATGCTAATGACCAGGCCACTGACAATGACAAACCATTTCCAGAAGACGAGGCCAAGTGAGTTTATCACGGGATACAAGAAGGTGACCTTGAATTTGGAGGTCATTGTAATCAAGGTGATATAATCAGTAGATAAAGGTGTCTAGCTGGAGATATTTTAAAAAAAGTGTGTCACGAGTTTGACTATGATAACAGATCTAAATAAGGGATCAGATCGATCCCTAAGGCAAGTCACCTACCCTCTTCAGATTATGGAGCTTTTTGCGAGCTTGATGGAGCGCCTACTTGCGGGTCTATTCTTGTAACACCTCAACCCCAAACATAGTGTCATACCTAAAACTCACGAAGTGTGGGTGTAGTATATAAGTGGTGGGGACTACTACTTGACAACTTAGGCTTAGGCATTTTGGGTGGTTGCCAACGGATCCATCTGGGTCCGTACCCAACAAGTTATCAGGGGCAGTTTTCCTTGATAACGGATCGGGGATCTAAGCTCGGGACGTTACAAATGGTATCAGAGCCAAATTCTCTCTGATAGTAAAAAGGGCTACTCGAGAGGTGGAGCCGCCCGTACAAAGAGGTTGGAGGAAATGGCTACCCGGAGCGTGCAGCCGCCACTATCACTGGGAATAAGTGATGGGCCATGTCGCAATGAGGACGTTGCAAATATAAGTGGGGGAGGTTGTAACACCTCAACCCCAAACATAGTTCCATACCTAAAACTCACGAAGTGTGGGTGTGATATATAAGTGGTATGGATTGCTACTTGAAAACTTGGACTTGAGCATTTTGGGTGGTTGTCAACGGATCCAATTGGGTCCGAACCCAATAAGTTGTCAGGGCCAGTTTTCCTCGATAACGGACAGGGGACCTAAGCCCGGCACGTTACAATTCTCCCTCCAAGGGGTTCCAGCACAACCTTTCTTATGTGCCCAACACAACTTTGTTTTACTTAACAACTTCCCCATGCTTCTCGATGAATAGGACCAAGGGATTTCTCATGCTCCTCCATTAATCACGAGATGAGGGTTGGACTTCTCCGACTGTGTCATGTCGTGAATTGGGCGAGTTTTACGAGTTTGAGCACCCTCTTTTCTTGGAAGTGGAGGCATTATGAGGGTCTTAAACTAGTTGTGGAGATCACTTCTAGCGATAGGGAGGCTATGGAGAACAAGGAGATTGGACTAAACAAGCTAAAAAATGGTGTGTCAAAGATTAAATTGTCAGAGATGCATCATGCGAAGGAATGGAAAGGACGGGTTTCTAGGGAGATTGACAACATCCTTTTTTTTTAAACAACTACGGGTATACTCCCAAGATGGGAGCTACCGTCACAGAATTATATTAAAACCAAAGTGTTGTTACATTAGCGATAAGCCCAAAAGTTGTAGAGGGCTTTACAATGAATAGATGCATTTTCCGTAGAACACTTGGTTACTAAAAATGTTGTCATTTCTCCCCTACGAGATAGCCCACAGCCCAGCGAAAGCTATAGAGACATCCGTTGTCAAACCCAGCCCCACACTCCTGATGGACTGCCAAAAAGATGAAGCATCCCCCTACCTCAGCCAAAAGAGGCTGAGATCTCACCAAACCTCGGACGAGCCCTAACATTTAAAAAAATATGCTTCGCATCCTCCTGCTGGGCATGACACCTACCGCAAATTACATCTTGGAGACCAAAGATTTTTGCGCGCCTAACCTTGTCACAAATGTGATCCCTCCTCGGGCATCAAAGTAAAATTTTGACCCTCAAAGGGATCTTTGTGGTCCAAATTACCTTGAGATCATGAATAAAATCCAAGTCGGGCATCTCCGACGGCTCAAATGCTCATAAATTGCTTTGGTGGAGAGCTTCAGACCGGCCCATAGGAAGTGATCCCAGCACGCGGCGTGGGACGACTGGAGAGTGTCCGACACCGAAGGCAAAACAGATTGTAATTCTATAAAGTCCTCCAATCTGTCCCGGGAGGTCATTGACAAACAGGGGCGCCCAAGTGCCGGTTCCCCCCACCTGATCAAGAGTCCCACCACGATCAGCAGCCAAAGTGTACAAACGTGGAAATCTAGTACATCGCCTTCCCTCCCCTAACCAATCGTCCACCCAGAAACAAAAGACGCTCCCATCGCCCACCTTCGGAACCAAGAATTGAGCGAGAGATGGAAAACGGACCGAACACCAGCCCACCACGGAGACTCCCACCGCAGCCTCCCAGCCTCCAGCTCCCCTCGAACACCATAAATCTTACGGAGAAGGCGAGCCACCAGCAAAGTCAAGGGACCCCAGATGAGGGCCACAAACTTACCTAGAAGCTCCTTGTTCATAAATAAACATCCCGAATGCTCAGGCCACCGTCTTCCTTCCTCTTCGTCACCTCCTTCCACCCAACAAGATGAAGGCCCGTCTGTTGCAGCTTGTCGTCAGACCAGAGAAAGAATTTCATCATCGCCTCAATATTTTTTCATACCCCTACAGGGAGGATACACATAGCAAAAAAGAAAAGTGGGATCGATGAAAGAACGTGCTTCAATAGGACAAGCTTGCCCACCTTGGATAAAGTGGACGCCTTCCAACATGCCATCTTTTGCTCCATCTTCTGTGCTACAGTATCCCAATCAGATTTCTTCAGTTTCCCATCTGTTAACGGCAAACCCAAATATGTCAATGGCAGCGAGCCCAGGGAGCAACACGTTAAAGAGGCCACTGCCTTGCTCTCCCTGTCAGTCATACCGAATGTCACCACCTTGGATTTCAAGTTGTTGGCGACTAGGCCCGAGAGCTCATCAAAGATGTCAACCAGCAGCATCGCATTCTTCGCGTGTTCCTCCGAACCCCCAAGCAGTATCTGTGTGTCATCCGCATACTGAAGCACTGGTATCGATATCTCGTCCATACGGAAACCAACATACAAGTCAGATTCCTCAGCCTGCTTGAACAAGACAGCCAAGGCATCGGCAACAATCACAAAGAGCATCGGGGCAAGGGGCAATCCTGACTCACCCCCCTTTGGGGCTGAAAGGGACCTCCCTCCAGCGCGCCATTAACAAAAACAGAGAACGAAGCTGTCATGATACATCTTTTCATCTACTCGATCCACACCTCCAGGAAACCCCTCCGCCTCATCGATGCCCACATGAAATTCCAGTCCACTAAGTCATAATCCTTGGAGAAGTCAATCTTCCAGAGAGTACCTTTCGCCTTCATCCTTCTCCAATGCAAGCACGTTTCAGATGCCGTCACTAGGCCATCCGTCATTTGCCTCCCAAGGATGAATGCACTCTGACCATGCAAGACGATCGAGTAAATAACCATCTTGAGGCGGTTCGCCAACGTCTTGGCGACAATCAAGTATAAGGCGTTAGAAAGCACGATTGGGCGGTAGTCTTCAATGCTTATTGGAAAGTCCTTCGACAACATAAATAAGAAGGCCTTGTTTATCTTATCAATTCCCCTTGTTCCCTTCAGCAAACTCCATCATCAGATCAACGAGGTCACCTTTCAAGAAGTCCCAGAATTCCCTATAAAAGAACACAAGAAACCATCAGGGCCCAGGGCCCCATCCGCGTTTAGACTCCACACAGCACACCTGATCTCTGTCTCAAAGAACGGCACCACCAGAGCTTCCTCCTGCGAGCTACTTAAGCACCTTGCCCCTCTTCCCAGCCACCCCCATCTGTCGCGCCATCGTCTCCTTGAAAAAGCGACATAGTAGTCCCAAATTGAAGCACCAATACTAGCCTCCCCTATCACACGCCTATCCCCCACCTGGATATTATGGATGAAATTCCTCCTTCGCCTCCCCGAAGCCATGCTGTGGAAGAAGCACGTATTGGCATCCCCCTCACGAAGCCAACTTGCCTGGATCTCTGCCTCCAATCGATCTCCACCTTCTGGTCTTCAAGCAAGACCTCCTCCTGGAGCCTCATCCTCTCCTCCCCCTCCTCCGGCTCCAGACCACACTCGTCATCCAACCCGTCCAGGTGCGACACTCCTGCCTGAGCCGCCCCTCTCTTCTGCCTACGTCGACTCCGAACATCCCTCCCAAGTCGTGAGAGGTGAGAACGCGAACTACCACCGACCCATCGGCTTCCAACTCCTCCAACGAGCAATCACATCATCCCGGAATGCTTCTTCCAACAGCTAACTCTTCTCGAAGCGGAAAAGGAACTTGCGCCTCTCCCCCTCCCCCCAGGACCAAAGGATGGGCGTATGATCAGAGTGAGCCCTGGGCAACGCCCATGCCCTTGACAAAGGGAAGGTCTCCGCCCGCGCAACCGACACAAAAAATATGCCTATCCTTGATCGAGATCTTACATTGCACCACGTGTAGGAGCAGCCCGCAGCATCAACCATATGCAGGCTTAGATCTTGGATAGCTCTTCGCAACCCCTCAGAGGCCATGTCTCTACCGCCGCCCTGATGAGGCCGATCAACAGGGAGCAGAGTAGCATTTAGGTCGTCCCCAACCAGCCAAATGTCATCTAGTCATTCCGACCCGATAGCCTCAAGCTCAGTGGCTAACGGTCCCCTCTCCTGGCCCGTTGGGCCATAAACATTTGTTATAAGAATTCCATGTCCAACCTTCTGCCGCCTGAGCCGAACAGAAAGGGAGGACTCCAGACGAGACTCCGAGATCAGATCATAAGCATCCGCCCTCCACCCCGTCAACAAGACCCCGGAAGCACCGGACGCCTCCAAATCAGCCATATCGAAACTACCACCTCTATCGAGCACCCCCCGCAGCTGAACCACACCACTAGCAGCCTTGGTCTCCTGAAGAAGGAAGACATCGGTCATTGATTCATCCAACAACATCCTTAGCCACCACCAAAGAAAGCTCGTTGGGAGTAATAACTGATGAGCAACCATTTAGAGCATGAGCCAAACTAGGAGACGAGCATTTCTTATGCTTGAGTGGAGAAGTAAGGGCATGTGAGGAAACTAAGAGCTCCGAGGGTGATTGGAAGTACCATGGCGATAACTATCAACACTCGCACTTGCACAAAACGAGGTTTTGGGACCTTCAATGTCAAGGATAGATGACTTTCTTAGTTATGAACCAAGAAGATTGCACAAGAGGAGAGGGCTAGGAAGGATGGAGCGGTGGTGGAGAGTTCGAAGCCAGGGAATGCGGGGTGCTTCGCCGGGAAGAGCTTCGTCGTAAGGGGAAGGGGGGGAGGCTGGTTCACGGAGGTTCAGCGGTGGGGTGCTCTTGAAGGAAGGGCGCGAGGGAGCTCGCAGCGATGCGGGTTGCGGGGGTAGAAGCGGGGTCTCGGAGAAGGCGAAGTCGGGGGTGTACTGGGAGGGGGGAGAGGCAGGCCGTCGGTGCGGTTGTGGAACCAAGCGGGGGGGAGTGAGGAATGGGTGCATGTATCACACAGGAAGACGGGGAGGAGGTGCTTCCGATGTGGAACTAGGGGACACGATGCGGCGTTCTGTCCTTCTCCGCCGAGGTGCTTCTCTTGCGGGAGGCCTGGGCACCTCCAAGCTACGTGCGTGCTTGCTCGAGGGTTTGTTGCGGATAATGGTAATATGCGTGGCTCGGTTCATCAAAACGTGCAGCGTCTATCCTCTACGACGTTTTTTCGCCAGGAGGTGTAGCTTCGCCGAGGTGGTTGCGGGTGAAGCTCAACCTGCGAGTATAACACAACCTGTGGAGGGGGGGTGGCTCGAAGACCACTGAGGTGATAAGGGGAGACGTACAGGGGCCCGACATACATGTGTTGATTGGTTTCGTGGCGCGAGGTGTTATCTCGGTGGACGCTCTGAAATCCCACTGTATGGTTTCCTTGTGTCGCAGTTCTTGGGCGATGTGGTGGCGCTTGATGATCGGAGGTGCTGCGTTCGTGGGCTCTCAACGATCTAGAAGGATCGCGTCCTTCAGAATGGCGATGTTGGTGATGTCTGCTGGCGAAATCTTCGCTTTGAGGACGGTTCATGTGTGGATGTGGAGGTCTGTGTGGCGAGGGTGACAGGCATTCCCTTCCTGTCCCGCACGGTAGGCTGCTTACGGAAGGCCCTACGGCGGTGGGGAAAGGTGCTAGCAGTACTTGAAGATGGGCTCAAGCCCAGCTCGCCGGTGGAAGACACGTTGGTGTTGCTGGAGTACAAGGGCCTCTTGGATGGCCTACAGGGATGGAGCTCTTTCGCGGCGATGGAGGTGGGCCGATTCATGTTCAGAATCGAGCTGCAGATCGTTAAGGCTCCGCCGCCGCCGGAGATTCGTCGCTTCGCATACTGAGATGACGGTTGGTTTTTCAAGGGGAGCTTTGGTTGGAACGTCGCGCGAGGTTGATTACACGTGACCTTTGGCGGGTTCGTCCCGGGTTCTGTGCGCTATCTCAAAAATTCTCTTTGTCTTCTGACGTGGAAAGGGGGATAACTGCTTGCTCGGCGTCGCCCTTCTATATGTCGCTGGAGGTGGGTCTGAATATACAGGTATCACGCTCGGACCCTTTCGTGGGTCCGGACCCCCTTTTTGCTTTTATTCGGATACGAAGGGCTTCTCGGACTCGGTGGTTGGTCGACTCTTCTCTGCATCATCGGGCCCCTCTACTCCACCACCGTGCGTGGCCTATACTTCCGTAGAGGCTTGGTCCATCCCTTTTGGTGGGTCCTGGGGCTCGCCACAGGTTAGCCCTCCACGGTCATCACCTTCCCGAAGCGACCGCTTGTTGTCGAAGGGGAGGGTCTGGACCCAACAAGCTCTGTGCTAAGGTGTCGGGCTCGCCCGCTTTGCTGTCCTCGCCTGCTGTCGTCGATCACCATTGCCGTGATGATTATGCCACTGCTACTACCATGATGTCGGGCCCTACCCCGGGCGATGATCAATCTTTTGAAAGGACTAATGACAGGAGAGCAGGGAAGAGATACAGGCGTAGGAACAGGTCCAGGTCTTCACGATCTGAGGCGCAACCGTGCTCGACCTTAAAGAATACCATTGCAGAGGCCGTGGGGGTGGCCCACATTCAAGGGAGGCGCGAAGGTCCAAAATGAGAATTCTATCCTGGAACATGCGGGGGCTCGGGGACCCGGGCAAGCAGAGGACGTTGGGGTCAAGATTCGTGGAATGGAGCCGCGACGTCATTTGCTGCAAGAGACGAAGCTCCAATCCACCACGGATGATCTGTGGCGGTCTTTTGGTGTGGGTGGCATCGATCAATACAGAGTGGTGGATGTGGTGGGCACTTCTGGTGGGATGCAGGTGGCGTGGAGGTCCTCAAGGTTGGTCTTCAACTCGATTATTCGCGGGAGGCACGTCCTATCGGTACTCTTGGTGTGTACAGATTCCTCTATGCAGTTGGCTATCTCATGCGTTTACGATCCCTGTTGTCATGTGCTACGTAGAGAGGTTTGGGAGGATCTTCTCGAGGCGGGAAGGACGTTCAAGGATGTCTCTTAGCTCATACAGGAAACCTTGCAGCCAAACAGCTTCTGCTCTAGCCTCTCAATGACCAGGATCCAATTCCATTCATTGCAATTTACTACTTGCCAAGGAAGACCTATATAAAAGATAACCCCAAGGGGTGTTATAACCAAAGTTACAATCCACGAACTTGGAAGCTGAGACGCCAAAAGGCACAAATATGGATTGGAATATCTTCATTGAAAAACCCAGAGCTGTTGGAAGAAGTCAAGAACCATGCCCATCCGTCTAGCCTTCGAAATCCCACACACGATAAAAAAATTGTATTATTCGCATATTACAAGAGGGGGACGGAGATATCATTCTGAAGATACCCGAAGTTGCCCTCTTTCTGAATTACTTGGCTCTCCACGATAGTGAGTGCATCTGCAACAAGAAAGAGAATCATCGGGATAGAGGCATCCCTGCCGACCACTATGAATAGAAGAGACCGTCTTTTGGTCGACGATTGATTAACACTGAGTAGGAAACCATAGCGACACACATCTTCCTCCAGGAATCCATCATGGATATAGGAAGTCAAATTTCGCTAAAGCCGACCATAGAAAACGCTAGTCAACGCAATTATTTGCCTTGGAGAAATCGACCATCCATAGTTCCTTCACCCCCTCCCCACCAACCCAACATTTCTATTCGGCTACAATCTCAAAAGCCATCACAACATTATCCATCATCTATAAGATCGAAAAGGAAACCAGCTTGAACAAAGGAAATCAGATGGCCCTATAACAAGCCATGGTCGATTTTGCTAAGATCTTCATCACAAAGATTTCATTAAAAGGAAAAACGGCATTCAACGATAAAGTGCGAGCTAAAAGCTTCATCTATTCAAATACTAAAAGTATATGGCCACAAAATATGCTGCCATAAAATATTTACAAAGACGACAAGTTTATTAGGACCCTAGCATGCTCAATGACATTTTCTATGTATAATCTCTTTGCCACAATAAGATAACACAACAATAATTAATGCAATAAGTCAAAAGTCATCCACTCTCTCAGAAACCTCCCTCTTCAGGAGGGAGAAAAGGAGAGCTTTGTCAATAGATCAAAATCATAATTACAACTAGAAAAGTCATCCATTTTCTGGAAGATTTGAACTAACTATATTTGAGAACTCCTTGAAAAAATAACTCGAAAGCCGTTCGGGCTCGGTACCCCACACCATCATATCTATCTCCCTAGAGAGAACAACCGCGAGAGACCAACCTTTTAGTTGGCTGCCAAATAAGGTGTACCCAATTCAAGACATCTCCACCCACAACGCCGGCAGCGGCAAAAAAAACTCTACAATTGTGCGACCCACCACCTTATCCCCCTCGATACGAACATCAGCAATCGAGATCGATGGATATAGTTGCAACAATGTTGGTCATCGTGAAAAAACTTGGTGTTGGCATCCACCTCTACGACTAACCATTATCTAAACCTCTAACGCATTCAACCTCATGCTTCTTATCATCCTCTTGGATAGTTTTCTAGAATCCTACTCTCATAAACTCCAACTGGAGGAGATTGCGGAAATCCTCCTCCTAGTCAAGGTGACCACATTTTACGCCTGCTTTCGACGGAGGCCCCTACTAATTTGCACAAAGATCTCACTATGCTTGAGTCATCACCATCATCTTGAACCCCTAGTCCAAAAATCGTGTTTTCTCAAGACGAAAAGATTGGCACAAAACCCTATTTCCCTAATTCCATATGAGAGGGTTGTGATATGGTTTGGAAAGTGGCAGGGAGGAAATACGGATGAGGGGAACATGGACTGCAGTTCCATAAAGCCAAGGACACGACCAATCCTCGAGCAAAAATATGGACTACACCAAGTATACTGGCAATTTATCACATCCATCACCTCGAGTTCAAGGTCGCCCGCCCAATCAATGAACTCTATAGAACCCTGGTCTTGACCTACATGCATCTGAGGTTGGTCGTCAGAGGAGAACGAAGTAACATAAAAGTCACCAGCGATCAACCAGAGAGTCAAAAAAAGAACCTCTAGCCAAACACAGATCCTCACAAACGAACTAGCGGAGGACATCTATAAGACCATAAATTCAAGAGAATGGCATGCAGTCACCATCCTGCTTGTTCATGAGCACAAAATACATCCCATATCTACATATAAGTTTGGCTTCTGGATCCAACAAGTCTCCATTCCATGCCCTACGAGAGTACCAGCACTACCCATCGCCTCCACAACTCTGTACTTAGAGAAAAAAACAGCCCATGGTCAAGCTCCATAGCTAATTCGACCAAAATCATATCTTGGATTCGGCAATAAAAGCACATATGAATGGTATTCACTCGGCAACCTTTGATAGTCCCACACTCTTCGAGTCTCTCAGACCTCTCATATTCCATGAGATGACCTTCATGGGAAACCAATATTTACCCTCTAGCCTTCACCACACTCAATTTCCTAGCAACACACTCATAAAAGTACAGTGGCTACTTCAACGGATCGATCAGCAACTCCGTCTTGGGGCACCACAACCAGTCAATCAGATTTTGAGGAGGGAACGAGCTCTTTTGAGGATCAAGCATCCACAATGGAGTTCTGCAAGAATGCATCACTCATTGCATCTAACGGACATTGATCCTCAAAGCATCTACCTCCACCAGGTTGGATAGCTTCCGGTGAGTGAGGAGGCTAACTTTGTGTTTATTGGGACGAAAGAGACTGCCACCAACATGGGGTAAGGTTGATGTCAAGGAACAACTCGTCCCTAAGAACTCGATCTAATAAAGGTGGTTGCAGCAACTATCTCCCAGCGAAAGCAACCCAACAACCAATGGAGATCCAAGTATACAACAGGAAGATTACCACACGGGCAATGTAGTACCATATAGGCCTCCTGGATTCCCCCTAAGTTAGACTAAAAGGAATGAACACCAAGTTCTCTCTATTCAACTGCAGCCCCAAAATATCACCAAATATATTCATAAAATCAAACTTGTGCCACTTCTCACCAAGAAAATTCATAGTGGCGTCCATGTATTTAAGAATAGGTATCGAAATATCGCCCCTTATGTAGCCCGTACAAAGTCCTTCGTCTACAACTAATCTCAACATAGCTGACAGCGCGTCAATCGCGATCACAAAGAGGGTTACCAAAGGGCAACCCTAACACACACGTCTTTGTGGCTAGAAGAACCCACCCTCCAGGAGACCATTCACAAGAGCCGCATAAGAAACCATCGTAATGTGCCCCTTTACCCATGTAATCAAAGTTTCTGGGAAGCCCATCCTCAGCAACAAAGCCAAAAGAAACTGTCAGTCAACGCAGTCATATGATTTTGAGAAATCCATATTCAACATCGTCTTTCCCCCTTAGATCTCTTCCAATCCAGTACTATTTCTGAGGCAAGTACCCAACTATCAGCCATATGTTTTCCAAGTACAAATGTCGTCTTCTCAGGCGAAATGATGTCCTTCAGGACTCCGCATTGTCGGTCAGCAGAACCTTGACAATGATGAGATAGATTGCATTGGAAAGTGTTATGGTCTGAAGTCATCCACACTAGTTGACACATCTCTTTGGTAACAAGAATAAAAAGGCCTTGTTCAACCGCTCAAAACCCTGATTAGCCTCCCTGAATTCCTGCGAAATAGCATAAACATCCTCCTTGACAACTTCCTGGAATTCCTCGTAAAATGCCATCAAGAAGCCATCTAGACTAGGGACATCGTCTACATTCAACTGCATGACCACATGCTTAACTTTCGCCTCACCGAAAGGGGTAATCAGAGCATCAACCTAAGATGCGAAGAGCATAGGAACCCACCAACCTCACTAGCCCCAACATGTCTGTGAAACCCTCCTATTAAAAGCATGATTGTGTGCATGGAGGGCCCGACCAACCTCCATCTTACCATGCACCTGCACATGTCCACAGTAATACTCTAGATGTAGTTCTTGCGTCTTTTGTCGTTGGACATAAAATGGAAGAAGCCGGTGTTATTATCACCCTCCTTAAGCCAATATTGCCTAAATTTCTGCCTCCATTCAACCTCCTTCTTATCCTCCTTCTGCCTGGATCACGTGAAGTTGCTTAGACCTCAAATCATCATCAAGCCCTAGGGTTTATCCCGAGATTGTCTCTCCAACACATCTCACTGACTCTATCCATCATGAAACATGTTCTAGCCATAACAAATGCGCTGAGGCAATGAGCAAAAGGTTTTATCTCACCAAAATTGATAGGTCCAGATAGGTGATCGGTAAGGAAACCACAATTGTAGAGAATACCATAATACAACTCTTCATCCGAGGGGATCAAATAGAATGAAGGCCCACTTGGAATGGTTAATCTTCAATTCTAGGAATCTCCAAGCAAACTCAATCTAGCAGCAACACTTCCAAAGGTATTTATTTCCCAACACCCCCACAACTAGAAAGAAGATATCATCATCAGGTAGAAATATCATGTGATTGTACGGTCTCCTTTGGTTTCCCCTACCGACAACTAGAAAGGAGATAGCACCATCATAAGATAGAAATATCATGTGACTTTATGGTCTCCTTTGATTAGATTAACTTTATATCACTGCTCTTATTCTGTTTTCCCTCTAAAAGAAGTACGTGTAGATGTATACTATAAAGTCTGATTTCCTAATCAAATATAAATGTAGAATTGCATTTACTCTTTTTTGAAATGGCATATGTGTATAGCATAATTCTACAACTGTATTATCCATTTTTTCAACTTGACGGGGGATTTCTTGGAGATGTCAACAGCCACCATCGACCACTAGTCCAGCCAGGCCCAAAATGAGGCATGCACCTTTTCTCCCTATCCTCTCACATAACTTCTCCTCCAGCAGTCCATACATGTTTTAGGTGCATGCTATTGACATCAAAGAGTGGTGCTTTCCAAAAGCTTAGACAAACAGAAAGCTAGCCACCAAGACAAAAGTAATATTCGAAAATCCCATCAATAAAAGATGGCAAATTCACCAGCAGAGAAACCCCTTCACATTGCTACACATTTTTCCATCTATTTATGATGTACCTGATATATCAGGTGAAAAGAATTCACATATAAAAATGGAACCACAAAACTAAAAAGCCATTAGAGAAGTTCAGTGTCCCACAGAAAATGAACATGCGACTTGGTACAGACAGCAGTAAAGGACATACTTACGTGACCAAGAGGTGTATAACAAACAAGCACACGCACGCGCGCACGTGCACACAAAACATTAGCTTACTCACCCAACCCATCCCCTGCCGCATGTACACATGATGCACCCTTGAACACACATGCATGCACGAAAGTGGCCAAACACATACATATGCACCCATGCTTACATGCACACACATATGTAAATAATGGCAAAACCTTTTCCCACTTTAAGGTTGGCTACGTGGATTCAAATGCACACAAATATGTATATACAACAAACCTACACATTTATATACATATATTTATATAATCAACCATCTCATGGCATTAGTTGATACTTAATGAAAGGGACCAAACTTCAAATACCTTCTGAGTTTTATTAATATATGGTTTCCGGTTATCTGTGACCTGGACAATCTTCTCCCCAACAGCCTTCCTAGCAGATGCATTGAGCAGTCTAATCAGGTTTGTTGCATCGATATCAGTGAGCTCAATTGATGAATTTTCATCGAGAAGCATTGAGATGATGCACTTCCAATCCTGTATAATGTGAAAAAACCAGAATCCATGCATATATCAACAGAACTCGTAACTTAAAATCTCAAAATTATCTCACTTCCAATGTTTTTCCCTCTTAGGTTAAACAGAAAAGTTAAAAGAAAATACTTTCATAGCCTTCATGTCATCCCAAACATCGTCAATCACATAAGAACTCAATATTGGATCGTTCGGAAACTCCCTTAGAATTTGCAATATTCTTCCTAGATGTATCTCTGAAGATGCATCCTCACCTAGAAAAGATTTAGAATTAGCATAGGAGAATAGCCGGATGACCATTTAAATCTGTACCTTTTGATTCTGATTGTATGCAGCCAGTATTTTGGGCTATCAAATGATCATAAACGAGTTCCCCTATAGCCCGTCTAATCATAGGTGGTTCATCTATGAGTAAATCATAAAGAGGGCCTAACTCATCATCTGTAAGGAGTTGATGCCTGCGAACAAAATAAAAGCCCTGACCTCCAGAGAATACCATATGCAAAAAACAAGTGGTTCACCAGATAGAAGACAGAAATATCACCTAAGTAGCTGTTTTAGAAGGCCTATGGCAGAGACAGCCACAGAAACATCAATATCATCAGCAAGCTCAATCATTCTGTTAGAGAATCTCTCTGTAAACAGACCAAGTGATGGCACATTTTCCTCCCCTTCATAAAGATTCTGTAAAGCCGAAATAGAAGTTTTCCTCACAGCAGAATTCTACAAATGCGACATAGGGGACAAAATCGATCACCACGGAATGTTAAATATCTAAGTTCATTATTATCTCTTCTGAACAAAAAATTAAGATAATTCTTATTAAAGGTGGAAAGGACGATGAGGTGCATTTACTTTGTCATTTAATGTCCAGCCAAGATACTTTAGGTATGAATCCTTCAGGAAAAATGATGGATATGACATGATCCATATACCAAGAGCTTTGATGCAAGTCATCCGTATGTCGGAATCAACATCTCGATATCGGTGCATGAATAACCTGCACAAGAGTTCGATAGCATTGTAGAAGACAAGAATAAGTGACTAGACAGCGTGTCTTTTTAAAGAAAGTGAAGGATGGGAACCCAAGGTAGGTATGCATCGGAAAAACCATTTATTACGCAAACAAATAACAAAAAAACCAAGGATCAAACAAAACACTTCAGTGAGTAAAACATTCTCAACATAAAGACGCTCGCCATGAAAGAGCGTACCATTCCTTGCTAGCCACAATGCTCGAACAAAAGCAAAAGGGCATGCCCCTTTCGCTCCGAGAACAGAGAGCAACCGGCAAAGGATGTATATTTCCACCGCAAGACATATCTTGCCAATCTACAGTAACAAAATGAACTAAATTTAAATTTAGTTTTTAGATTTGATTCCCAAATGAATCAGATCTGAATTAAGCTAAACTCGTTCAAAAATAATTCGATTGAATAATTATATGCAAACATGCACATTATAAATATATATAATTATCTTGGAAAATGGGGTTGTCCCCTAGGGGGGGCTAACTTGGCTACCCTCGTCCCATTTCCCTATATTTTTTTATTTTTTGATAAATAAATATGTAGAAAATCATCATTATATCCATATATTATATCATTCAAGTTTTGTGAGAAAGACTCCTGGCCTCCATCTAGACAGTCATTTTCAACAGTCGCAAAATTGTAGAAATCAACCTCCTCTAGATGGAGGCCATAGTTCTTTGTTTCGCACAAAATTTGAATGGCGTAATATTGGGATATAATAATGAAAATCCACGGAAGTATTTTTCAAACAAAGTAAAAAAAATGGGGGGAAATGGGGCAGGGGGAGCCAAGTTAGCTTCCTCCGGGGGGCAACCCCATTTTTCCCATAATTATATTCATATACATAATACATACATATATGCATGCATATAATACATGCACATTTTCAAACACACATGTAACAACCCCACCCAAGGTTGACTAGAATCCTTTTCGAATATTCCCATGAAAGGAGTTATAGCATAAAATATCAATAAATATTAGCAAACGTTATGATATTTAATTTACATTGAAAGATTTAGTATTTGCATTGTATCAGTAAACATAATATGTCAAAATACGGCAACAGAAATAAGCAATTTCTCATTTCTATTTTGATTTCATCATTCACAAAGAGAAGCATTTCTAAAGGTACTCTCAAACTAACTTATTACTTGAGCTCCACTGATATGATTAAGTGGTTACTCTTAAACTTATATCATACCTAAGCTCCACTGATATGATTTATCATGTCCAAACTTCACCAACATGATTTCCTTTCTCTCAATCTATACCGACGTGATTTATCAATGCATAACCTGTATACAATGTTCAGGAAGGCGGTATGCGGTATTCAGTCGGAGGGGTCACTGCATAGAGAGTATGCGGCATGCGGGAGAGTATGCGGGGAGTGCGGTTTTATGCGGTTTGGTATTTTTTATTATTAAAAAAATAAATAAATTTTTAATATCATGTTAATATCCTCTAAATATTATATTCTTGATTATAATAATAAAGAATTGAAGGTACAAGGAGCAAAACTATTGGGATAATAGAGTCAAGTGAGCAAAAACATCAATTGAAAGAGTGTTAAGTCGGATCTCCGAATTTAGGTTAAGGTTTTAGAAAAAGTTCATTTGAAAATCGGCCGCATATACGGTATACTCGGCCGAGTATGCGGCCTGGCCCGCTTAAATGTCGATTTGACCATACTCGGTGCGCCAAGGTTACCGAATACGAGTATACGGCCGAGTACGCGGTCTACTCGGCCGATTTCATGAACATTGCCTGTATATGCAACATTAGGTCCATGTTTTTTTAGACGAAAAAGGGTGTAGTCCCAAGAATGGAACCCACCACAAATATTATATATATATATATATATATATATATAAAATCACAAGCTAGAGCTATTACATAACTGGTTCATCAGAACCAAAATAAGAACTAAGAGTTACAAGTTTTGCCACATTTGTATCAAAACCCTAGTGTTCCAACACGTCTTCACAAATGAACGAACGATTCTGTAAGATTTTCCTGTTTCTCGTACACCAGATGGCCCAAAGCATGGCAAAGGAATAGTTGTGTCCTCCTAAGAGTTTTCACACACCGCTTTCACCACACTCCAGTACGCCCCGTTGTCACCCATCCTTAGCCAAGGCACTGTCGCATGTCCCCAAACCACGACCGAAAAAATGCATCCGAAGAATAGATGATCAGAGTCCTCCTGAGCGTTGTCATACCAATCACAAATGATGTCCTCGGTACCAAGAATCCTCGCCCTGTGCACTTTTGAAAGCAGACTTCTGCGCCGCGCCAACAACATGAAGACCTTGATCTTTATTGGAACCTTGCTTAGCCCAAATCAACCTGTAGACTCGATCTTCCTCTTCATGTTGTGTTCCATGCAACCCGCAGAAGAACCTATACGCCTTCTTAACCTTAAAGTTCCCTTCCTTCCAAACAAAGTGGTCCCTACCTCCTCCGTGGCCATCCACATCCGCCAGGTCCCCCAAAAGGGCCACCGCCTTCGTGCATCTTTGGCCCGATATAGCAGCCACAAAAGTGGCGCACCATGTACATGCCGACCAAACCTGATGCACCAGAGCACCCTTCTCACCCACAATGGCATACAGTCACTGGTATTTCTCCTTGAAAGGGCCCTCCCCCAACCACTCATCCTCCCAGAAAGCATAGTTACGCCCATCCCCCAACACTGGCCTCACCAGGCCGCTCAGCTCTGGTAGCACTTTAGAAATGCCTCTCTAGAGTGACGAAGGCCGCATTCACGTCTCCGTTCTCCACGACCCCTTAACCCCATAAATGCTTCGCACCACCCCACAGACCAAGTCGTCCGACTTTCCCCAGAATCTAATTGCCCACTTTGATAGGGCCATGTTCATGAACTCCAGACTGCAGACCCCCAAGCCTCCCTTCCTTTTCGACAACGTCACCGTTTCCCAGCCCACCAGATGCACGCCCCTACCCTCTTGCTTCCCGTCCGACCAGAACGAGCGTTTCATCAGCCCCTCCAACCACTTCCGCATACTCATCGACAGCAGCCGCGTTGAGAGGAAAAAGATTGGTATCGCAGAAAGAGCGTGCTTAAGGAGGACCAGCTTTCAACCCCCGGAGAGTGCCTTTGCTTTCCCACACCGCCGTCTTACTTTCCATCCTGTCCACAACCACCTTCCAGGCTTCCACCCCCAACCTACCCGTAACCAGAGGTAGGCCCAAATACGTGGTAGGGAGGGATCCCTCCGGACAACGCAGGACCTGGCACAGAGCAATGGTCTTCTCTTGTATGACCTCAAACGAGATAACCCGTGACTTTCCCTGTTCAACCTCAGCCCTGACACCTCCCCGAATATATCCATGATGATGGAAGTATATCTAGCATATTCCAGGTCTCCATCAATAAACAGCACCGAGTCTTCTGTGTACCGCAAAATGGGGATTGAGATATCATCTCTCCTGTACCCAACGAAAAAGCCCTCCTTTGTTGCCAACCTCATCATCACCGCCAGCGCATCTACCACAATAACGAAAAGGAGTTGCAATAACGGGCACCTTGCAGCACCCCCTGTTGCGGTTGGAAGAACCTCCCTCTGGTCTCCCATTCACCAGCACCGCGTAGGATATCGTTTTGATGCATTTCTTCATCCAACAGATCCATCATTCAGGGAAGCATCTCTTCTGTATTGAACGTCAAAGGAAGCGCCAATCAACACAGTCATACGCTTTAGAAAAATCCACCTTCCAAAGCACTCCCCTCTGGTTTTCCCTTTTCCAGTCCAGCACCAGTTCTGATGCCATGACCCAAGAGTCTGCCATCTACCTCCCAAGGCCAAAGCCATCTTCTCAGGGGATATGATGCCCCCCATCACCTTCCTAATCCAGTTTGCGAACACTTTGGCCACTAGGAGGTAGATCTCATTGGATAGCATGAAAAGGCAAAAGAGTCACCTTTACCAATAATCGGCCTGAAGAGGTTAAGATTCCTAACAAACGTCTGAACCACTCCCCTCCAGAAAGGCGTCATCTCCGCAAAGCTGCGCAACTGCAACTGGGGCGCGCCCCTCACCCCGTATATGCTCCGCAGCACCAAGGAAATAAGCTCATCACCCGGCCCCCAGATCGTACTTGCCCATTTAAGCAATAGCGCCTCATTCGTTTGCTCAAGAGATCTTAATCCCAAACCCCCCTAATCCTTTTTCCGAACGACATCCTCCCAACCAACCAGATGGACCCCCGCGCGCCCACTGGAGACGTTGCCCCACAAGAAAGCGCGCATCTTCCTCTCGAGTCTTGCTTGGATCCCCTTAGGAAGCTTGCGGCAAGAAAGAAAGTAAATTGGAATGGACGACAACACCGCCTTGACCAAAACCAACCTACCGCCCCTCGAAAGAATAGAGGCCTTCCAACCCGCCAACCTCTCATCCACATTCTCCACCCCCCGCAACCAATCACTAAACCTCGCCCTCCCCAGACCCAGAGGTATGCCGAGATAGTCCAAAGGGAGGGAGGCGCGCAAAGAAGCCAAACAAACTGCCAAACTATCAGCCACACATTCCGCCTGGCCGAAGGGGATAAAGCAAGACTTACAGTCATTTTTCTTTAACCCAGATAGCTCCGAAAAAATCTCCAACGTCGTGGCCATGGCTCTGGCCTCCTCGACCCCTCCCTCAACGAGGAAGAGAGTGTCGTCCGCGTATTGTAAGATCGGCACCCGCACGCCGCCCCTCGAGAAACCTTTAGAGAGACCATGGCCGACCACGCCCGCCGCCATGTCCCCAGAACATCAACCGCGATAATGAAAAGCATAGGAGCGAGGGGGCACCCCTGCCGCACCCCCCTACGCGGTTGAATCCACCCCCCCTCCGGCCTACCGCCGAGAAAGACGCCGTAGTGATACAACGCCTCATGCAGGAAATCCACCGCTTCGGGAAACACAACCTCCTCAACACAGACCACAGAAACTTCCAATCAAGGCTATCGTAAGCCTTGGCAAAATCCACTTTCCATAGAATAACACTGGTACCCCTCCCCCGCCAATCGGCAATGATCTCGGAAGCAATTGTCGTGCAACCAGAGATCTGACGACCCGGAACGAAAGCGGACTGCGCAGGGGAAATCAAGCCCCCGAGGACGCCCACCAATCTCCTCGCTAAAACCTTGGCCGTGATCGGATAGAGGGCGTTAGAAACAGCGATGGGGCGATAATCCTCGATGGAAGTCGGCGCCGAACATTTGGGAAGCAGAACCAAAAATGCCCAGTTGATACGGTCAAAGCCCCTATTCCCATTGCAGAATTCCAGAACCAAATCAAGCACCTCCTGACCAATAAGGTCCCAGAAATCCTTGTAGAAGGAAACCGAAAAACCATCGGGGTCTGGCGCAGCGTCACCGTTAAGGTCCCAAACGGCGTCCTTAACCTCCTCTAAGGTTACGTCACCAATAAGCGAGTCACAGGCAGGGGCCCCCACCACCCTACAGTCACGACCCAACCATCTCCACCGCCGAGAGATAACAGTCGCGGAAACGGCCCTGAAGTAATTCGCAACAGCCGAGCCCATATTTTTATTCCCTTCCACCGCAACCCCATCAACAGTAATCGAATGCAAAACATTGGCCCTGCGCCTTCCACTAGCAATACGGTGGAAGTACGCAGTATTCGCGTCCCCCTCCTTCAACCAGGTGCTCCTCGACCGTTGCCTCAACTCGGCGACCCGCTTCTTGTCCTCCAAGGTAACCACCCTCTGAGCCCTCAACCGCGAGTCCAACTCAGCCGGCAAGAGAGGCCTCTCATCCTCAATCGCATCCAGGTCTCTAATCACCTCCTCAGCGGCCCTTCTAGCCACGCACCTAGCCGCCCTCGTATCCCTCTTGAACGACGCAAGCCTGCTCCTCAACGAATCGAGCTTTTGAACAATCTACATGTGGCAGATCCTGAAGGCTGCGATTCAATCCAGTACGACGTAACAAGTTCCCTGAAGCCGTCCTCTAGCATCCAGCACTTCTTGTATCTGAAGATTCCTCTACACTCCGGGGTAGCCCCAGAGCACCATAGCAGCGGGGAATGGTCGGACCAAGATCTAGGTTTGGCCCCCACTGACGCCAAAGGGAAACACTCCAACAGCTCATTTGAGGCGAAGAAGCGATCCAGCCGTGAACGCGTTTTTGAATTTCTCCAAGTATAGGCGATGCCCTCCGCGTCCAACATCTCAAGGCCAAGCGAATCAATGGTCTCAGCGAACTCCACGGAGCCCGAGTCCTGGCCCCCTCTCCCACTGGGCCTGTCAGACGACAACAAAGTTACGTTGAAGTCTCCACACACCAACCACGAGCTCCCCCCCACCGAGCTCCCGGCCTCCAACAGGTCCTCCCACAGCTCCCCCCTCCGCCCTCTATCACAAGGTCCATAAACACAGGACACCACCAATTGCTCAAAAGAGGCAGTACCTTTGAGGAAAACCGTAAGCACATGCCTACACCGAATCTCCGAAGTATACGACCACAACGTCGAGCGCCACGCCACCAACAACCCTCCCGAAGCCCCCGAGGCATCAAGCGTCCTGAACTGATCAATACCACCAGCCTCACACGTCGCCCAAACCCTTTCCGACAAAGATTGCAACTTTGTTTCTTGCAGCATGATGATATCACGACCCCACTCAGTTACTCTAGATCCCATCACTTTCCGCTTATCCAGATCCCCAAGACCACGAATGTTCCAGGAAAGGATCTTCATTTAGGAACAGCGTCTGACCCCTACACCTTCGCGACTCCGACAGCCGCCGCCACGGCCATCATGAAAGGGGTGCACGTGCAAGCTTGTGAACTTGCAACCCTTGATTTGCTCCTCCTTCTATATCTCTTCTCACTTCTTCTGTCACTGCACTCCGCCTCCCGCTCCACGCCACGAGCAAGGCGATTCTCGCCCACCCGCTCCCCGCCCGCCAATTGACCCGAGTAGCAGAAAGCAGTATGCGAAAAGGCCACCAGTGGCGTTGGATCGACACTCCCTTTGCCCACGTCACCCTGCAGATGGAATGTTTCTGACGGAAGCCAAACCGGTCCAAAGCTCGAAGCATCGTGCACCAACAACGTTGTGGGCTCTTCCTTCGAAGGGTTGCCTCGGGAAGCCAACCGCCAGCGACGACCCCAGCGCGTCCCTCGATCTTTCGCCTACCGTCGCCCCCGACGCCACCTCCGGCCACAAAACCACCGGAGGGGGCGGAGGATCACCTATGGAAAGCTCGATCGTGAAGGAGAACCTCCCCACGAGCATCTCTGCGAACTCGTTGTGCCCACCAATCTTGTCAAGGAAAGACTTAGAACACTCGAACAGGATCTTGGTCACCTCCACCTCGGAGCCTGGTCGAAGCCCATCGTCAAGGACTTCCCGAACATAACCCCAACGCCTCAGTGCCCTTCGCAAACACCCAACCGACCGGGAAAGGAAGGGTACTCCAGTGACAGTAGCCACGCAAACCTCAACTTTGCGACACTCATCACCGAAGCGTAACCTTCTCCACACCACATTCCCGACATCCCCATTCTGCAACAGCCTTCCCATCTGAGCTACCGATAGGCCTCGGACACAACAACGCCTACTATCAAGCAAGACCACGTCTCCCGCGAACTGAGCACCGAGGAAACCACGCAAATGCGAGGAGACACCTTCCAAGTCGATAACTTCTCTAACCGCGATGCCGATAACCGCATGCAACTTTGAAACATGCACGTCTGGAGCATGCATGTTATGAAAACCTCCGCAAGCAGGCCTTCATCCTCCTGGTCCAACGTTAGCAGACCCAAACACCTCCACGCTTTGCTCCTCGCCCGTCGATGAGGCCCTCCCGACCACTTCCGCATAGCTAGGGCCCCCTTGATGCACCACTGCAGACCCTCCTCCCGAGCACCCACCCTTGTAGCCCGCCTGCCTTCTCCTTGGAACCTTCACAGCGACCGACGAGGACATCATGCAAGAGGCTTGCCGATGGCCAACCTTCCCGCATGAGAAGCATCTCGGCGGTAACCGACAAACCGAAGCGACATGGCCACTTTCCCCGCACCGGAAACACCGGCGACCCACCTTCTTGTGAGAGACCACCGTCCAACCTCCACCGGCTTCGGCGCTGCCCTCCCCTTTCGCCTTTGCTCTCCAAACCGACGCGACTTTGGTCTGACCTCGCCCCTCGGAATCTCCATTCGCCCTCGCACTCGCCCTCGCACTCGCTCTCGGAATCTCCATTTGCTCTCCAATCGGATTTGTTCGAGGAGCATCTCCTTCAACCACTTTTGCCTCGACCTTTGCCTCCACTCAACCACCATCTTTTTTCCCTCCAATCGTACCCGATTCATGCAGGCACATCTCTCCTCTGCCTCCTCAACCATCAGCTCCATCGTATCTTCCACCGCATCAATTCGAGAAATGACCTCATGGGCCTTCCTCCTCGCATTCTGCCAATGTTCCCTGTTGCATTTCTTGAACTCAATCAAACAATTTCTCAGCAGCCCAAGTTTCTGAGCCAGGACCATTAAAGCCAACCCCACTAGGCATGTTCTTTGGCAAAACTCAACTACCATATGTCAAAAGCCCTCCTCCAGCATTCGGGATTGCTCAAATCTGAAGGACCTTGGTCTCGCATCCTCCTCGGAGGACCACAATATCGGACAGTGATCTATGTGGGCCAGCCGCAAAGCCTGTGTGTCCGCCAGAGGAAAACACGTCGTCGCCTCGAGAGACACCAGGAAACGGTCAATTCACGACCTCGTCCTAGCATTCTGCCATGTGTAGCAGCATCCCACGGCATCAAAACTCTGCAAGCTATTCTCGACAATGAACCCCCTCAGCTCCGTCGAGCCGGCATCAGCCACTCCGCGCATACGAGACCTATCCTTCAGGCGAAGCGTGACATTCAAGTCCCCCCCCAATAATCCAAGGCTCGTGCGGGTAGTCCTCCCGTAGCATACCCAACTGCCCCGTCGCACCACATTGCGGTCCATACACATTGGTCGCTAATAGCCAAACCTCCTCCGCTTTTCGCTGCAACAGCACCGAGATGTAGTGTTACCCCCTGCTCACCTCCTCCACCAGATCAAAACAATCCCCACTCCACCGCACCGCAACCCACCTGAGGCCCCCGATGCTTCCAAGGCTCTCCACTCACTCAGTCTCGCACTCCCCAGCGAGCGACAAATGTCGTCAAACCCTTGGGAGATCTTTGTTTCTTGAAGTAGCACCACGTCTGCCATAACCTCCACACCAGGCTCCCGGATCGTCAGTCTCTTCTCTGCTCTACCCAATCCCCTGACATTCCAAAATAGAATTCTCATTGGGTACACCTGACAATTCTCTAGGGTGGCACCACACCCAGACATTCGACCAATGCTTGCCCCGCCTTCCTACCCAGGAGCCCCCCGCTACTCCTAACCGATCGCTCCCCCTCCAGTGTGTCCGCTCCCGCCCTCGTTGGGATCTCCCCCTGCTCGAGGGGGTCGTCCTTCCCCGCTATCGACATCTGCTCGCCGACAGATCGGTTCATGGCATCAAACAACGCCAATCTCCACCTCCGCCTGCTTTCCTTAGAGGAGAGCCATAAGTATTTCTTCACAAACCTCCAAGATTGTGCCGGTCGTAGCGAAAGCTCCTTCTTGGACCTCTCCTACTCTCTACCCACATAGGCTAACAGAAACTCCGAGACAATGGAGCCGATATGTTCTTCAATGGGTACGTTCACCAATTCTTTCTCCACCACTCTTCTCGTGGTTGCCCTGTCCCCTCCTCGATTGTCCTTAGTTCTGAAACACAGGCAGCTTTCAGCCTCCTGAGGGAGCACCGCACGGCTAGTCCCAAGCCTCGAAGATTGTTCTAGATCAATAAACACTCCAATACAGAATCCGAATGACAGTCCATCCCTCCCCGTCACCGAAGCAGAGGCCTCCCCCACCTCAAGGCCTCTAGGTCCCTCTGCTCCCATACACTGCCCATGAACGCGACCCTCCTGAGTCTTCTCCAACATCTCCACCAGTGCCCCAACTGCATCGACGCTCTTTGCCTCATCCGCCTCCTCATCAAGGGATCTTGTCACACACTCCTCCACCTCCATCCGAAAAGATGCACGCCGAATTTGCATCCGTAACTCCGAAGGCAATTTCACCACCCTTGTTGCAACCTCCAGTCTCAAATGTGCATCCTCCCCTTTGGACAGATCCGAGCACAGGATGGAGATCATTGTCCCAAGACCCCCAAGTAACAACTCCACCGATCGCAGCCCTCGTGCCTGTAATGGCATCCCCTTCATCCTCAGAACCTTGTAGAACCACCCGTGTAGTCCCTGAGGGTTGGACGCCTCCACACCACCAGCTCACTAGGCAACCTTCTCATCATGGCAACCACCTCCCATGTGGTTAACCCTCTAGCACAGACCTTGCCCTCATGAAGTATCACCACATCCCCTCCAAACTTCGAGCCTACTCTCTACCCAATGTCTACAATCGCCACCCGCAGGCCATCCTCCACACCCAAGCATTCTCCCACTAGGACACCCGCTAGCGGATCCTCGGTACGTGCAAGGATCCGCGAGCGCTCTGCCTGCGTCACCAACCTCAGTTGTAGGGACCCCCTCACGGTCGCACCGCCACCCTGGCCGCACATCCTCGGGCAATTCTTCCTGCGATGTCCCACTCCTCCACATGAGAAGCACCTCACCACGTCTCTGCACGACGCTGTCAGGTGACCGTGAAGCCCACACTTGAAATACACTCTGGAGCCCACACAAGCAAGATAGAGTGACCCAAGTCTCGGCTCAGCCGGGTACCCCCTCCATGTCCAAGCCTCCTCCGGACGCGAGCGAACCACAACCCCCCCCCCCCTTCTCGACGTGACCACTCGCGAGCCCCCCTCATCTGACTCGAAGCATCAGCCTATCCCCGCAGTCTTCCCACCGACCACACCCGTCCACCGCTCGCACCCCCACCTTCGCCAGCCCGCCGGCTAACCACCCTCTACCACTCCCCCCACTGAACTCCCCTACTAACTCATGCCCCCTTCCCGCTCTGCCACCCCGCCATCCCCTTCACTATGCCCGTGTCTCCCTTCCCCATCGAACCCCCCCACCACCACCACCCATTGCGCTTCCCCTTCCCACTACCACAGCCGCCCTCCCACCGACTCCCACGAAGAAACCCGACACAGTTCGAGAACTTCTCGCTCCCTGTGTAGCCTCAGTCGAAGCCTTCAACGCTCCGAACGAACCCCGGCCCTCGCCCGTCGAGCCACCCCTATCTTGGTGCCCATTATCTCTCGCCGAGGCCGTCCCAGCACCCTAATGTCGGCCCCCTCCCGCTCCACCCAGATGGAGCAGCTCCACTACCAGAGGGCGCGGCGACGCCGGAGGAAAGAACGACGCCGACCGGTAGACCCCAGCGTCGATCCGCGTTCAGGACCTGGAGGGAAGCTCGTCGGTGAGGGATATAGCCAACCCTCGCACCTCGTTCAGCCACACTAGTCTCATTGCCCGGACGATTCGCCTCGCTCGAACGAGTCCTGCTGCAGAAGAACGATTCCACCGCCGTCACCGACTTGGTTGATAGCCTGCCATCGGCTGGGTGTGAAGCCCTAGCCGCATCGCCAGACTGAGCTTCCTCGCCCGATCGAACACCGGCACTCGAGAGAAACTCCATTGCCTCCATCGGATGGAAGGTCGTATCCCGATATATCGTCGATATATCGACGATATATCGGTATCGACAGGTCACCGATATATCGCCGATATGTCCGATATCGGGTATCGACACGCAAAAAGGCGAGCTGAATCCCGATGTCGGCGATATGGCTTCGATATATCGGCGATATATCGGTATCGACATGGTACCGATATCGATATCGATATCGATATGTCCTTCCATGCTCCATCCACACCCTGTCGAATGAGAGAGACCCCCCCCCCTGGTTGAGAACCCTCCTAGCTGCATCGCCACCTAGTCTCTTTCCTTCCCCGTTTATAACTAGTTCATGTGGTTTCCCTGAAATATGCATGAGTCAGAGATGTAGGTCATTCGTGCATAGGTTATACAAAACATCAAAGTTCTCATCTCCACATCGTATTTTAGTGTAATGGCAATAGCTTTGGTATGAGTTACTTAGTATAAGTACAATAATTAATCTGAATGTGCTATTCGAAATTTTGAGGTATTAAGAGGATCACAAAGCACTCTAAGACATTCCCAATTTAATATGTATGTATTTGTGTGTGTATATGCGCGTGTATGCATGTATAATCCTATTCGTTAATGACTAAATATTGAATATAAAAAAAGAATAGAAGATAATAGCCATAAAATCTAATAGGAAAAAAACTAATGTTTAAGATTGGTATCCCGATTCCCCACACACATTTATTTCATGTTCCCACATTCCTTACCCCCACATTTTCCATTCTCCTTCTCTTGATTGACCAAAAATCCCACAAAAACAAGGTAGATTGTACTTTCTTAGCACATGAAAACAATGACCTTGTTACTTCGAGTTCCTCCATAACATTTGTCGCAGTTCACTGTACATCCAAGTATCCCTCCTTCGCCTATTTGTCGTTTCAATTTTCCATACATGACAATCATTGACGATGATTATCATTGTCGAGATGACATTTATCATCATCACATAAGTAATTTACAAGCTCTTCGCAGCATAATGTAAGTCGTTCATTTATACATCAAAAATTTTGCGCATTCATTTTTATGACTTTAGTTTTTCGACATTGAAGATCCTCGCACTCAACGAAGAGGTTTTATCTTGCTAAATTATTTTTTTATTCATATTATTTTAAATAATATTATTAATTTTATTAGTTTTCTTATGAGCTTGATCTCGTCTTGTTTTAACATGTAATGGTAATCATAATGTGTTCAACTTTCTCGTCAGTGATATTCTATCTCTTTGATAGGTTCATATAATTAAATTGTATTTGTATTTATTTTCATAATAGAAAAGGAGTATATTTAGATTGTAAAAGACATACAATAATTGAAAGATAATGTATTTTGTCAATTATATATTATCTACTTGATATTCTTGATTATATAATTTTTTCAACTTGTCTTACTCTAAAGAGTTACAAAATAGAGATAGAGAATATGGAAATAAATTAAAAACAGAAACCATGCCATCGACCGTACTTGCCAAATAACATCAGCATTCTCCCTCAAGTTGGAGTATGTGTGTGTATATCTATCGTGCCTAACTTGGAAGTCAACAATGATGTGTTTCTTTGAAAGTGCTTTTGATAAATATATCCGCAAGTTGGAATTTTGTGGAAATGTAAAGTACTACGCAGATGGTAGCCTTGACCGTTACAAGGCAAGGCTAGTGGCGAGAGGCTTCACTCAGACATATGGTGTGGATTACATGGATACATTCTCTCCAGTTGTTCATCGCTCCACTCTTCGCATTCTTCTATATGTTGTTATGGTACGTGACTGGCCCTTATTTCAACTTGATGTTAAGAATGCATTCTTGTATGGAGATCTGCAGGAAGAAGTCTACATACAGCAGCCCTCGAGGTTTACTGCTGAGGGGGAGAATCATATGGTGTGTAGACTTCACAAGGCGATATATGGCCTTAAACAGAGCCAAGGGTGTTATTTCAGAAGCTTTCCCATCTAATTGAACAACAAGAATTCGAAAGAACAAATGCGGATCACTCGTTGTTCATCCAGAAGACTCCTAGAGGTACGGTTGTCATCATGGTATATGTTGATGATATTTTGGTTACAGGAGATGATGATCAGGGGATAGAGACGGCAAAAGCATTTCTGGGCCGTCAATTTGCTACGAAGGATCTTGGTACTCTATGATACTTTCTGGATGTCGAGTTTGCCAGAAATGCACAGGGTCTTGTAATGACCCAAAGGAAATATATTATAGATTTGCTTGTTGAAACGGGCATGATGGGATGTAGACCCTCGAGTACTCCTATGGATCCAAGCATGAATTAGATGATAACAATACTGAGGAGATTGATAGGAGAAAGTATAGAGAAATGGTGGGTAAGTTTCTTTACATCACTATAACTCGACCTAATACTGCCTTTGCAGTTAGTCGAGTGAGCCAGTCCCATGGAAAAGCCAAGACAGATATGTATGGATGCCATATATGTGATACTAAGATATCTAAAGTCGTCTCCAGGCACAGGATTGCTATTTAGAAAGGACACAAATTTATCTACTTCGGCATGTGCGGATGCACACTATGCCGGATGCACTAAGGATCGAAAGTCTACTTCGGGCTTTGTAGTTTTTGTGGGTAACTCTCTGGTTTCTTGGAAAAGCAAGAAATAAATTGTTGTGGCTAGATTTAGTGTTGAAGTTGAATATAGGGCCATGGCACAAGCAAGCACGGAGATGATGTGGGTTCGAGTTGTACTGGAAGACTTGCGTATAGATGTACCTCTACCCATACAGTTACAGTGTGATAATCAAGTCGCTTTGTTCATTGACAATAATCCAGCCTTTCATGAAAGAACAAAACATACTGAGGTAGATTGCTACTATACTAGTAATATGATTCAGAAGGGCTTGATCTCAACTTCACATGTTAGTTCAGGGGAGCAAACTGCCGACATCTTCACTAAGCCATTGCTCAGAGGACCGTTCCAGAAATGTTCTTCCAAGTTGAGCATGATTGATATATATGCTCCATCTTCAGGAGGAGTGTAGAGATAATTATGTAGTCGGTGTATCGTTTATTCTATTTTTATTTTCTTGATAACCTCTTATGTAATTTACACATGGGTCCTCTCTATATAAGAGAGCCAGGGCTCTATGGAATAAACAGATAACTCTTTTCCACCAACTCTTTTCCACCAACAGTATATAAGTCTAGTGGGCGAACCACTATATCTCACTATCATTTGGCTTGATATATCATAAGTTGTGAGTAGAGATAGCAGAGCCTTACAATAACCATCCGCAGGATGTTTTTTTATCCTTCCATACTTGAAGTACTCTCCAGGAAAATTTCTCTTCTATAGGTTTAGCATCTATATTGATATCACCTCATATGCAGATGTTGACTTAGCTAGCTTAACTGAGGACATGAGATTCATTATTGGTTTCACCATGTTTATTGATAACGAAGCAAGAAACAGACGGTAGTCTCCATGTCAGGAGCAGAACAAAATACATAACAATGGCACAAGCTACATGCAATATAACTAGCTCCCTTCCTTTCTACATGAACTCCTTTCTTCCGGAACTTAGATTCCTAGGTAAAATTGTGGTTTTTTTCCATTGTCGCAACAAGTCCACAATGTGCATTGCTAATATTTTATTTTCCATGAGTGGACCAACCATATTGAGGTAGACTGACACTTTACCGGAAACACTGGATGAGGAGGAATGATTACTCCGTACATTTCCACAAAAATCCAACTTGCGGATATATTTATCAAAGCACTTTCAAAGAAACACGTCATTGTTGACTTCCAAGTTGGACATGATCGATATATATATAGGCACACACACTCCAACTTGAGGGGGAATGTTGATGTCATTTGGCAAGTACGACCGATGAGATGGTTTCTATTTTTAATGTATTTCCATAGTCTCTATTTGTAACTCTTTAGAGATTGTGAATACCTATTTGCAGCTAACGACGGATGCGTCTGAGAGAGCGGAAAACAAGCTCCATGTACCCTGTGACTGTAAGGCAGCCATTTCCTCTTCCATAGCAGAACGCCAGCAGACACTCTTCAATGCATCCTGATAATTCTATGGTATCTCTGCGGAAGACAAAGCCACAGCAAATCTCTGAAAGTCCCCTGTGAGACAATGAAAGAAAACATGAGAAGCAAGGAGATATGATGCGCAAGTACGTTTCTCCTTCCGAATAGCAATAGGGACATCAAGATCGTCATCCACTGTACTCGTCGGTTCACATTCCTTCTGCAAAGATGAACCCTGCACATGCACTTTATCTGACCCATCATTAGTAATAACATCGGAACAAACCTGAGGCGTGCTGGATGGTGGACGTGCAGTATAAGCAGGACCTGACCGATGTGTATAGTATTTTGGTAATGGCAGGGCAGGTGGTTTTGGTGGTGGGGTGGTGGTGATGGGGATGGGGATGACATTAGCGTGACAACTGCGACAGGAATGGACGGAGGTGGACTCAGAGTAGGAGGAACATAGACGTCGTCATTAGATGTGGATGTGGCCAACCTGTCACCTACAGGTGAGAAGTACATAACTGACTCAAAAAATGTAACATCAGCACTGACAAAGTATTTCCTGTTTAGAGGACCATAACAACGATATCCCTTTTGAGTCTGAGAGCGAGGTTCGAAATTTCGATTTCGATCTCGTTTCGGTAAGGTGTAATACCGAAATTTCGCCGAAATTTCGGGAAATTTTGACGATTTCGGTGGAAAAGTCGGAAAAGGCTCAAAAATCCGATTTTTTTCCAATTTTATTGAAAATTTCGATATTCCAAGTTATTAGAACAATAAATAACATACAAATACACAATTATTTTACACATATTGGTCCTCTATACCCTTTATATAGACATATCGGTCATATCGGTCATATCAGTCATATCGGCCATATCGGTCATATCGGTGGTCATATTGTTGGAACCCAAGCAACATGTCTCGATCGATATGGGGTCGAAATGACCCATATTTTATCCATATCATTGCAATTGAGGATCTCCACCCTCTATACAACCTATCTCGACCGAAATCTCATAAGACAGTTAATAACTTAATATATAAAAGTTGAAACCATGGTTGTAACATTGTTAATCCATAATAAAAAAGAGTAATAGTCTAGTCTTACAAATACAATACAAGTTACAACAAGTGAAAATTATTAAGAACATGCATATTTCTGATAAATGCAATAAAAGATTAAAGATTAAAATATAGTACCTGCCTTGGTGACATGTTTTGTTCAGAACCAAGAGTTCCGTGGTTGATCTGAATGCCCCCCCCCCTTCCTTGTTGTCTCTCATAGCGCATCGCAGATTCTATGACCTCGTAGTAGTTCTCCCATGTCATGTACGAGTACATGGTCTTGTAATCCATGACATACTGCCTGTACTGGTGGTCATCGATGCCTATGAGCATCCCGAGTCGAGGATAAGCAGCACTGGATTCGGTATCACGAGTGGCACGACGAGGCTGCGAACTACTGCCCTGAGATCCTCGGGACGACGACGACGGAGTAGGAGAAGATCTCTGCGGAGGAGGAGGAGGAGGAACTGGCGTGTAGTACTCAGGGAAGAAACTGTAGCTGTCACCCCCAAAGAAACTGCCCTGGCTCTGCTCAGGTTGGCTACTCTGGTAGTTGTCTCCGCTACTGTATCCCCCATATCCACTGTAACCATATGAATATGTTGGAGGTGCGTACTGAGGAGGAGGAGGAGGAGGTCCTGGAGGAGGAGCTTGAAAGTATTCTAGGAAGATGCCAAATGATCTCTCATCGTGTGACGATCCATATCCGCCTAAAGGACTTTGTGCTCCTCCGCGATATGGGCAGTCAATATCCATGAAGCTCAAAGAACCTACAGATGATATCAAATCTTCCATGTAGCTGTCGGTTGGACGATGGCCTCGACCGTACTCTTAATCCGTAGGCCCTGGACTCGGACTTGGAACAAATTGTCCGTGTGTATTCCGTTGTCTCTCCATATATTCGCGTCCTGCTTGTAGGCCTTCCTCAAGTCTGGTAGCTTGTGGTTCACGACCACTCCCTCCTGACCCACCTGAGTTTGACTCCCCACCACCACCAGGTCCAGCACGACCAACATCATCATCATCATCTCCACTGTCATCCTTTGACTTTGACTTGGATTTGGAGCTACTCGAGAGAATTTCATCAACAGTTGCATCAATCTCTCCCTCCAACCCTCCAACAGGGTCTGTAATCCGCCCGGATCTTGCCAAAAAGTCACCAACGTCTGCTCCCATTGCTGGCTTATGTTCTCATTCGGTCTTCCACCTGACTGATCGAGAACTGGGGCACCATTGGAATCCATCCACCTTTGGAGAACGTCCTCATCAACATCGTCATCGTGCATCTTGAAAATGTATGCAAGATCAATAGGGTTCGTATAGTCATCTTTGTCATGTCCCTCCGTTGCACGCTTCAGTTTCAGCCTCAAGTTGTAATGCACGAAGACAAGGTCATTGAGCTTCTTTTCTCCCAACCTGTTCCTTCTCTTCGAATGTATCAAATTGAAAGTGCTCCAGTTCCTCTCACAACCGCCAGCAGATGCGGTTTGAGACAACACTTTCACCGCCACACTTCGAAGGTTGGGAGCTTCCATCCCGTATAACATCCACCATTCGGCTGCAAAAAAATAAAAAGACAGAAATCATAAGTACAAATAAATGAACACACAAGTAATGGTTTTATTTGCCTCCGTCCCTACCAGGAAGAGTATTGCCACGACCGTTGACTGTAGTAATCCGACCAAAGGAACCCAACGCATCTCGGTAATACTTAACCTGCACAACGCACAAATAGGTTCAACCTAAATATCTTGTGACTCCAAATTTAAGTAGAAATTGAGGGTAGGACATTAGTACCTCATTCATGCACATGATCTGTAACTTCTCGTCCTTGACGAGCTTCTCCACCACAGTCTGTACGGCTGAAAGAAGGTCACCATTTGTACCAAGTCCATTCTTGTAGTGGTACTTAGGATTGAAGTAATAAGTTACACAGAAAGTAATAAGCTCATTTATGATGTCCAACAACCAACTATAGAAATTTAAATAATTGAAAGAAAAAAAACCATTTTTACATAATACATACCGGCCTTGTGAAGAGAATGTGAGAGCATCTTGGACCATCGCTCGTCTATGATGTCCAACCATACTTTCGATCCCTTCCCAACCGCTTCTCTGACCTTCTCTCTCATACAGCACATTGCCTCGTAGATGACTCCCATGGTGGGCTTCTTGTCGTCATCCACGATCCGCAATGCAGATACAACTGGATCCATGATCCTCGTGACCCGAGTCACGTCATCCCAAAAGGAGATATCATTGATCAATATCTCCACCTTCCGTCCTCCTTCAGTCCGAGCTTCAGGTATCTCGAACCACTCACCCTGACAACACATGGTTTTCAAACCCGTCTTATGTTGCTTGAGGTTTTGCAACGCTATAAAATTGGTTGTAAAGCGTGTGATGCCAGGCCTCACCAACTCCCCATTGCACATCCGCCTCATTAGTGCCAACACTTTGCTGTGGTTTTAGATGAATGTGGTGATCATTCGTGCTTTCTCCACCACCCTTGAGACGAGCTTCCTCTTGCTGAAATCCTTAAGGATCAAGTTATGCAATGCGCAGCACACGGTGTCCAGAAAATTCCGTAGCTGTTGGACTTCATAATTATTTCACCAGCCTTCTTGAAGTTGATGCCGTTATCCGTCACAATTTGCACAATGTGCTCTTTCCCAACCTCCTTTATAACGTCCTTCATCAACTTCAGAAGGTACCTGTGGTCCTTCACATGCTCAGATGCATCAACAGATTTCAAGAAAATTGTCTTCCCATCGCAGTACACAAGGAAGTTGATGATCTGCTTCCTTGTGTAGCTCGTCCACCCATCGCACATCAACGACACCCCATACTCTGGCCATCTCATCCTCAACTCGGCGATGTACTCATTCATCTCCTCTTTCTCCATCCCCAGATATTTGTTCATGATCTCGTAGGATGTAGGAGCCTTCACTCACGTTCCCGCTGCAGCAATCTCATCAATGGCATGCTGCAAGAATGGCCCACCTGCAATGTTGGCAGGAATGCTCTCCCCAAAGAAGAGCTTGCTGATGGCTTTTCCCACCATTTCTCGTGCATTGGTGAACATTCCCTTCACTGTTTTCTGCCTCGGATCCTTACTTGCCTTGTATTGCATGGATTCGCTCCTCGTCAAGAAGGGCTCAATTCCCTTCCCCTTGTGTTTCTTGGTGGGCGGTGGTACTGGTGCGCCTCAAGAACCACTCCCACCTGCACCATAGAAGCCACCCCGTGCACCACCGAGTTCTCTCCTCTCGAACTCGCTCCTCAATGATTCTTGTGTAGCCCTTCTGTATGCCCTCCTCTCTGATGCAGTCTGAATGTCGGTGGGGTACACAAAATCATCGTCGTCTGAATCAGAAATGACGTTGAATTCTTTCTCGAACATGAACTCCTTCATTTGTTCTTCCCTTCTTACTCTCTCCGTCTCATTTTCCTTCTTTCCATCCAAGCTCGCATTGACCTTGTCCCTCACATTTTTGGGACAACGCGTGCACTTGGCAACATTCTTGTTGTTGCCAACAAGATGTTGCATCATCCTTGTGATCCCGCCTCCTCCCAACTTCTTCCCACAGAAATTGCATTGCGGCTTGCCTTATTTCCATCAGAAGTGGACGCATACCTCCGGCCAATGTCCCCACTGAATTCTTCCATCTGATCATCAGAACTGTCAGATCCAGAACCGGAACCAGAATGTGCCATGGTGAATATGCAAATTAAGAATCGGAACCGAAACCAGAATGTGCCATGGTGAATATGAACGTCGAAATCTGCGAGGAAAATCAAGAACAAACATTAAGTTCGCATACAATGCAACTGCTTATGAATATGCAAATTATTTTACTTTTTTAATTTCGGAATTATTATATATTTAATTTTTCTAACACCTACTTTTCCGATTTACAGAAAAACGACCTTGGATCTATACATTAGGATCTTAGATCTACAAATTAGGGGACCATTTTCAAGAAAGACTACGTAATTGACACAAAATATGAACAAAAACGTAAATATTTAACAAATGATTTTCGGATTTTCTATATTTTTAAATTTTATTAATCCAAAAAAATTTCCTGACTATGATTTCTACTTCCAAAACTCAAGATCCGAATATATAATACCACAACTCAGTATCGTTCCACATTAAACCTCAAAAGCCCCAATTTCCTCTAACATAGATCCAAGAAAATGTTCTCCAACAATGTTTTACTTCATGTTAACTTCAGATCCGCGATACAATCATCATAGCTAGCACTATTGTGCAAAAAAAACACAAAAGCCTCAATTTTCTTCTCCAAATTTATACCTAATTTTGGGGAAATCTCTCAAATTAAACACCATGGCAAGCTATATCAACATCTTAACAGTGAAATCCCTAAAACAATTAATGAATTTGAAGAAGATTTATCATAATTTGGTTTACCTCAAAGGAAGAAGGTCTTGGAAGATGAAGAAGCAGCCTCTGTACGAAGTCCGACGAAATGGAGATGTTTCGGCCGATATTTCGGTATATTTCGACCTTTCCCTGAATTTTCTATTCAAAGATTCCATATGTCAGCGGAAATATCGAGACGAGCCGAGATATTGGCGATATCTCGCGATATTTCGACCGAAACCCGGAAAATCGATATACAATGTAGTTTCGAGAACCGACACTCATCGAAACCGAAATTTCGTCGAAATTTCGGCGAAATTTCGCGAGATTTCAGTCCATGTCCGAGAGTAGCCCACAAAGACACTTGACAGTCCTAGATGAGAGTTTGTCAAGTCCAGGAGACAACTGGAGAACGAAAGCAACAGCACCAAAGACACGGGGTTAGAGAGAACAATTCCTTATCTGGGAAAATAACTGAAAGAGGAATTTTCTCACCAAGTACCGAGGACGGCATACGATTCACAAGGTAACAGGCACAGGTTGTAAGAACAGCATCTCCCCAAAAAGAAATAAGTGCATAACTCTGTATAAGCAGGGTACTAGTATCAAGAAGATGACGATGGTTCCTCTCTGAACTCCACTTTGTTGAGATGTGCAAACACATGTGCTTTGCTGAATAATACCTTTTGACGAAAAGAAATGTGAGAGAGATCGAGCGCAAAAGTGCAAAGCGTTGTCTGTACGAACGTATTTGACATGAGAGGAAAAATCATTTTACACTTCAATTATAAGATTTCTCATAACATCCCCTGCTTCAGATTTGTTCTTTAATAGAAATACTCACGACACACGAGAGAAGTCATCAACTAGTACAAGATAAAACATGTGTCCCTGGTGATCAGGAATACGACTCGGACCCCAAATATCAACATGAAATATTTCAAACAGAGAGCTACTGCTCAACACTGATGATTAGGGAAGCTAGCTCAATGGTGCTTTCCCAACTAACAGACTTCACACCGAAAGGAAGAACTTGAAGAAATCTGAGGCAAGAGATAACACATCTTCTGAAGCGGAAGGTGGCCAAAGCGTAGATGTCAAGTACATGAAGAGACTGATCCGGTTGTATAGGAAAAGACGCCAGCATAGGAATTCCGGACCAGACGATAGAGACTACCCTGCTCAAAGCCACAGCCAATGACCCTACCCGTTAGTATGTCCTAAAATATAAGAGAAGATGGGTCAAATATAGCGCGACAGTGCAAATCCCTTGTAATCTGACTAATAGATAGTAGGTTCATCAAAAAATCAGGAGCATGTAGAACATTCTGTAAATGCATGGAAGGTGACAAGGTAATCTCCCCCTGTTCCACGATGGGGGAATGAGTCCCATCGGCTATTATCACTGACCGTCCTGGTAGAATCTCTCTGTATGACTCGAGTCTATCTCTATCGCGGCAAAGATGATGTGTTGCGCCGGAGTCCATAATCCAATCTAAGATATTTGAATTACGAGCATGATGTAAAAGCAGAAGCACTACCTGAGGTGCTAGCAGAGGCAGAAGTACTAGCAGATGTTGAAGCAGCAATATCTAAAGAACTTCCTGGAGAATCTATAGATGTGGGAGGCATAATATCACGCAATCTCGTCACGAGCTCCTCGAACCTGTGATCTGAAGTGGATGTCGATGGGGATGCAACATGCTCGGCTACTCGCGCCGATACTGGAAACCCATGCTTAGAATAACATGTATCCTCAGAATGACATGTGCGATGGCAAAAAGTGCATGGCTGGCGAAAACAACCGCCTCGACCACGAGGTCCACGACTACGGAATGAAGACTGACCACCTCTCCCTCACGACGCAGCCATCATCGAAGGGGTGGAGTAGAAGTATTGGAAGAGACAGAGATGTGGTTAAGCCTCCGGTAGACTTCCTCCATGGGAGGAATGGTAGCATCGGCAAGTATCTGTGATCGGGCAGCATCATATTCAGGATCAGGAGCCGCAAGCAGTACTCCCTCCATGGTAGCATTCCGAAAAGTCTTCTGCTACTCGAAGGTGGCCGTGAGAGGTATAGTACTGTAGAGTTTCTCAAACATCCCCCGTAGGGATGTATACAAGGAATGTAGTGGCCATCCATTCTGCTTCATAGTGAATATGTCATGCTAGAGCTGTAACATCTTCGTCTCATTTCGTACTCGCGAATAAGTGGTTGTCAGTATGTCCCACATCGCCTTAGCAGTGGGCTGATGGAGAACATCATTGGCAATCTCCATCGACAGCGTGCCTGAGAGCCAGACCTTGGCATATGAATCATCAGCCTCCCATGAGGCATAGATCCCAGTCTTCGATGTCGGTTCTTCCTCGGTAAGAATGTGCTTCTTACCGTTCGACTTCATGAGGCACATGAACTTCATCGCCCAGAGCTCATAATCCGTCCCATCCATCTTGACTATTGGCGCGGGACCTTTGAACGTGCCTATGGAGGGCATATCGCATTTTGTTTTCTAACATGACGTCGAAGACGAATAACTAGAGAAGTGTCTACATAAACTGTATAGGATTTGAGTGCATAAGTAGACTTTACGCACTCAAATCCATGGAGGAAGAGGCCGAAGGAAGAGTAGGCGCCGACGGCGGTGGAGGCGAGGAGGTACGGCGGAGGGGGGAGACTCGGCGGCGCCGGTGGTGGGGGGGACCCCACGGTAGAGGGGGGGGTCCAGCGACGCGGTGGGAGAAGGAGGGAGGGTGGGAGGGGATACGGCGACGCCGAGGAGAGAGGGGAAGGAGACCGCGGTGCCGAGAAGGAGGGGGCGATGGTGGAAAGGGTTAGGATTTTAGGATTAGGGTTTTGGCTCTGATACCATGTTGGTGGAAAAGAGTTATCTGTTAATTCCATAGAACCCTAGGCTCTCTTATATAGAGAGGACCCATGGGTAAATTACATAAGAGGTTATCAAGAAAATAAAAATTGAATAAACGATACACCGACTACATAAGTATCTCTACATATACCATTTGGTATCTTCAAATACGAAAACAGTAGAGGTGGAATGTCTCTGTAATTCAGCTGAGATATCTGATGGTGGTTTGCATTCCAAGTAAACCAAGTTTTGTAGGGATATCCAAACAATACTTCCTCTGTGATAAGTATATATCCTTTTGTCGGTGCAATACCTAGGAAATATCGGAGTAGACCAAGGTCCTTGGTCACAAATTCCTTCTGGAGGAATGCACTATCCTCAAGAACGCATGTGTTGTCATCACCAGTGACAACCATGTCATCAAGATAAACATCAAGTATCATAGTACTTGAGGGCCTCCGTCTAGTGAATACAGAGCAATCAGATGAGTCTTGTGGAAACCAAGAAAGCTGATCTCAAAGTCTGTCTATGGAATCACGCTCGTGACTCTGTTTAATCCATATATGGCTTTATGCATTCAGCATACATAATTCCCATCGATGGAGTAACAGGGTGGTTTTGTCATGTATACCTTCTCCTCTAGGTCACCATAAAGGAAGGTGTTCTTCACATCTACCTGAGAAATGGGCCCGACCTTCGAGATATCGATATTGATATCGTATCGATCCGCTCGAGAAGGGAAATATCTAAGATATATCAGAATATATAGACGATAACCGTGGAAATCTCAAAAATAATCAATAAAGAGAATTGTAATTTAAGATCATCTTAATTCTTAAAATAATAATTAGCCTGCAAATACACACTTGTATGAAAGAGTTAGGTATATTTAGCACAATAATACATGTCTATTGCATGTATCGTACGTATCTTTGTTGTTAATGTTGATGGGTGACTACTAAGAGATATCGGAAATGACATAATGAAGTTAAATAATTTTTCATTTATAAAAATAAATAGTGTGTATCATGTTCTAGAAAGTTAGTATATGCATGTATCTATTATATAAATAGCGTTCCTCATAAAATTAAACAATAATTAGAATAAAATAAAAAAAATATTACATGTTAAGACAATCAAAACCATGAGTTGCGAAGTGGATCCATATGGCATCCCCTTCCTTCCCTGTCATTGCTCGTAGCACATCAATGATTACATGTGCTCACAATAATTCTCCTAAGTCATATAGTAATTGTGGAGAGAATTATGTAGTCGGTGTACTGTTTATGTATTTATTTTTCCAATGTTTCGTCTTATGTAATTTACCCATGGATTTTCTCTATATAAGAGACCCTAGGGTTCCCTGGAATAAACAACTCTTATTTTTCTAACATGGTATCAGAGCCAAAACCCTAGGCTCTTTCCACCCCCCCCCCTTCTCTCCTCAACGCTGCCTCCCGCGCCACCCCTCCTCGGTGCCGCCTCCCGCACCGCTCCTTCTCGGCGCCGCCTCCCGCCTTTCCTCCGCGGCTCCGCCTACCGCCTCCCCGCTCGGTTGCGCCTCCCGCCTTGCCGCATGGATCGTCACTCCCTCCCTCTCTTACCGGTTGCATCGTAGCCGGCGCCGGTCACCACCTCTGGCCTCTGTCGTAGCCACCTCCTCCGCCACATTCATGGATTTGGGTGTGTAAAGTCTACATACGCACTCAAATCCTATGCAGTTTGTGTAGACGCATGTTCTTTGGTTTACAAACCCTAGTTCTTCATCTCCAGCAATATGTCAGAATCCAAGGTCGATATGCCCTCCATAGGCGCGTTCAAAGGTCCCGTGCCAATAGTAAAGATGGATGGGACGAACTATGAGCTCTGCGCGATGCAGTTTATGAGCCTCATGAAATCGAACGGTAAGAAGCATATTCTTACCGAGGAGGAGCCAGCAGAGAAGAATGGGATTTATGCCTCCTGGGAGGCTGATGACTCTTATGCCAAGGTCTGTTTGACAGGCACATTGTCGATGGAGATTGCCAATGATGTTCTCCATCAGCCCACCGCTAAGGCAATGTGGGATATTCTAGCGGCGACATACTCACAGGTGAGGACTGAGACCAAGATGTTGCAACTTCAGCACGACATATTCACCATGAAGCAGAATGGCCGACCACTTCAATCCTTGTATACATCCCTAAGAAGGATGTTTGAGAAGCTCTACAGCACTACCCCTCTCATGGCCACACCCGAGCAGCAGAATACATTTTGGAATGCCACCATGGTAGGAGTTCTACTTGCGGCTCTTGATCCCGAATATGATGCGGCCAGATCACAGATACTTGCAGATGCCACCATTCCTCCTATGGAGGAGGTCTACCGGAGGCTTAGCCGCATCTCAGTCCCGTCCAGTATGTCTCCACCACCTCCCTCGCTGATGGCTGCTTCCAGAGGGAGAGGTGGTTCGTCTTCTTCATTCCGTGGTCGTGGAACTCGAGGCCGTGGTGGTCGGTTTCGTCCACCCTGCAGTTTTTGTCACCGTACAGGTCACTCTGAGGATTCATGCTACTCTAAGCATGGATTTCCAGCATCGGCAAGAGTAGCAGAACATGTAGCATCTCCATCACCATCTACTACGGATCAAAGGTTTGAAGAGCTAGTTGCTCGATTACGAGATATAATGCCTCCTATTTCTACAGATTCTTCTGGAAGTTCTTCGGATATAGTTGCGTCTGCTTCTGCCAGTACTTCTGCAACGACTAGCACCTCAGGTAGTACCTGTGCTTTTACCACATGTGATAGTTCAGGTATCTCAGATTGGATCATGGATACTAGTGTCACGCCCCATCTCTGTAGAGACAGAAACAGACTTATGTCATATAGAGAAATTCCACCTGGGAGGTCGGTGGTCATTGCTAATGGGACTCATTCCCCCATTGTTGGACAGGGGGAGGTTATGTTATCTTCTTCCATGCGTCTGAAGAATGTCTTACATGCTCGTGATTTCTCAATGAACTTACTCTCTATTAGTCAGATTACCAAAGATTTGCATTGTCAAGCTATATTTGACCCATCTTCTCTTATATTTCAGGACATTCTAACGGGCAGAGTAATTGGTTGTGGTTCTGAGCAAGATGGCCTTTATCGTCTAAATCGGAGTTCATATGCTGGAGTCTCCTCTCATGCAGTTGGGTGTGTCTCTCCCTATACATGGTATTTACGCTTTGGTCACCTTCCTCTTCAGAAGATGTGTCACCTTCTGCCTCAGATATCTCCAAGTTCTTCCTTCCGATGTGAAGCTTGTCAGTTAGGGAAGCACCACAGAGCTAGCTTCCCAAGTGGTCAGAGTCGGAGCAGTAGCTCCCCTTTTAAATACTTCATGTTGATATTTGGGCTCCCAGTCGTGTCCCTGATCAACAGGGGCACAGGTTTTATCTTGTCGTGGTTGATGATTTCTCTCTTTTTTCGTGGGTTTTCTTGTTAAAGAATAAATTTGAAACTGATGTTGTTATCAAAAACCTTATCAATGAAGTCAAAAATGTTCTTTCGTCCCACGTGAAATATGTTCATACTGATAACGCTTTGGAATTTTGCACTCGATCTCTCTCATAATATTTTTTGTCAAAAGGTATTATTCATCAAACCACATGTGCGTACACCTCTCAACAGAATGGAGTCGCTGAGAAAAAACATCATCATCTTCTTGACATTACTCGAACTCTTGCTTATCCAGAGTTGTGCTCCTATTTCGTTTTGGGGAGACGCAGTCCTTACAGCATGCTACCTAGTCAATCGTATGCCCTCCACGGTGCTGGGTGAGAAAATTCCTCTTTCAGTTGTTTTTCCGGATAAGGAATTGTTCTCACTCATCCCTCGTGTTGTTGGTGTTGTTGCCTTTGTTCATCGGTTATCCCCAGGTCTTGACAAGCTTTTACCTAGAGCTATCAAATGTGTCTTTGTGGGTTATTCTCGGGCTCAGAAGGGATATCGTTGCTATGATCATGTTAAAAGGAAATACTTCGTCAGTGCTGATGTTACATTCTTTGAGTCTGTTATGTACTTTTCGCTTGCATGTGACAGATGGGCCTCACATACATCTAATGATGAGTTCTACGTCCCTCCTCGTATTGTGAGTCCATCATTGTCCATTCCAGTACCTGAGGTCGTGTCAACACAACCACTACATCAACCTCCACCACCGCCACTACCACCAAAACCACTTATCTCGCCATTACCAAAATTTTATACTCGTCGATCAGGTTCTGCTCATGCAACACGTCATCATCCAGCACGCCCCAGGTATGTCCAGAGATTAATACTGATGATGGGTCAGATAGTGTGCTTGTGCAGGGTTCATCATTACAGGACGAAGCTGAATCGGCAAGCTCTGTTGTTGATGATATGGGCGTTCCTATTGCTACGAGAAAGCAGAAACGCACTTGTGCTTCGTATCCTCTCGCTTCACGTCTCCTTTCATCGCTTCACAGGGGACTTTCAAAGATTTGCAGTGGCTTTATCTTCTGTGGAGATCCCACGAAATTATCAAGAAGCATTGAAGATTAACTGTTGGCGGATTGCAATGGAGGAGATGGCAGCCCTACAGTCACGGGGCACATGGAGCTTGGTTCCCGCTCCTTTAGGAGCATCTATTGTTAGTTGCAAATGGGTTTTCACGGTCAAGTATCATGCGGATGGTAGCCTTGATCGGTACAAGGCAAGGCTAGTGGAACGCTGTTTTACTCGAACTTATGGTGTGGATTATATGGATACCTTCTCTCCAGTTGCTCGTCATTCCAAGCTTCGTATTCTTCTGTCCGTAGCTGTGGTACGTGATTGGCCCTTGTTCCAACTTGATGTTAAAAATGCCTTTTTGTATGGAGATCTGCAGGAAGAAGTCTACATGCAGCAGCCTCTGGGGTTGCTACTGAGGGGGAGAATCACATGGTGTGCAGACTTCATAAGGCAATATATGGCCTTAAACAGAGCCCAAGGGCATGGTTTCAGAAGCTCTCCCATTTGATTGAACAACAAGGATTCAAGAGATCCAATGCAGATCACTCGTTCATCCAGAAGACTACTCGAGGTACAGTTGTCATCATGGTGTACACTGATGATATTTTGGTTACAGGAGATAATGCTCAGGGGATAGAGATGACAAAAGAATTTTTGGGCCGTCAATTTGTTACGAAGGATCTTGGTACACTACGCTACTTTCTGGGATTGGAGTTTGCCAGGAATGCACAGGGTCTTGTAAAGATCCAAAGGAAATATATTACAGATATGCTTATCGAGACTAGCATGGTTCAGTGTTGTAAAAGTCGCCCGACTGGCCCGATTAGTAGGTCCGACTAGTCTAGTCAGTGGGGTGGCCGACCGAGTACCGACTAATTCTGACTAGGTACACTAATCGACCAATTTTCGCTCAGAGATACCGTATTTTTTTAATGTTTTACCTTTTTTATAAGCAAACTTAGTATAATATGCCTAATGTTTTATTTAAATTCAATATTTTCTTTTATTTTATTATGGTAGTATATAAATGTACAAAATCTATGTAAATATATGTATAAAAATGAGTTATATATTTAAAATAATAATAAAATTCAAAGTTGATTAAAGTCCGACTAAATCCGATTAGTCGCCCGACTGCCGATTAATCCTTAGTCAGTGACCGAACCGACCGAGTACCGACTACCGACTTTTGCAACCTTGGCATGGTTGAATGTAGACCTTCTACTACTCCTATGGACATCAGCATGAAATTGTATGATAATGTCACGGAAGAAGTTGACAAGAGGAGGTATAGATAAATGGTGGGGAAGCTTCTTTACATTAATATAACTCGACCCGATATTGCCTTTGTAGTTAGTCGGGTAAGCCAGTTTATAGAACAGCCCAGACAGGTACATATGGATGCTATATATATGATACTCAGGTATCTAAAGTCGACTCCAGGCACGGGGATATTGTTTAGAAGGGAAACCAGTTTATCTGTATCGGCATGTGCTGATGTCGACTATGCCGGATGCCCTAAGGATCGAAAGTCTACCTCAGGCTTTGCTGTGTTTGTGGGTAGCTCTCTAGTTTCTTGGAAAAGCAAGAAACAAACAGTTGTGGCTAGATCCAGTGCTGAATCTGAATATAGGGCCATGGCACAAGCAAGTACGGAGATGATGTGGGTTCGAGTTGTACTAGAAGACTTACATGTAGGCGTACCTCTACCCATGCAGCTACAGTGTGATAATCAAGTCGCATTGTTCCTTGTCAATAACCCTGCCTTTCATGAAAGAGCCAAGCATATTGAAGTACATTGTCACTACACCAGAGACATGATCCAGAAGGGTCTGATTTCTATATCACGTGTTAGTTCCGGAGAGCAGACGGTCGACATCTTCACCAAACCGTTGCTCCGAGGACCATTCCAGAAATGTACTTCCAAGCTGAGCATGATCGATATCTATGCTCCATCTTGAGGGGGAGTGTGGAGAGAATTATGTAGTTGGTGTACCGTTTATGTATTTATTTTTCCTATGTTGCGTCTTATGTAATTTACCCATCGATTTTCTCTATATAAGAGACCCTAGGGTTCCCTGAAATAAACAACTCTATTTTTCTAACAGTAGTACATAGCCTTGTAATTTATCATGTAATCACCTATATTCATGTTCATCGAAGCCTAAAAATATTTATACAAAAATAAGCAGCATTGGAGCTGGTATCATGAGTGGCACGACAAGACTGCAAAGGAGCTTGAGAACCTCGAGATGACAATAACGAAGTTGGAGACGAACTGTGTAGAGAAGGGCTTTACGAAGCACAGAATTACTTGAAATAGAGCACAGCTACGGAAGGTGTAGAAGTGTAGAGAAAATATCCGTACTATTCATCATAGCTCTAGAGCTCTCTTATATAGGAGAAAAGCTCTAGGGAAAATTACATAGATAGCTGACATAAATAGGGAAATTACAGAGTAAATATAAAGAGATATAATGCATCTCAACACTCCCCCTCAAGCTGGAGCATAAATATCTATCATGGTTAGCTTGGAACAGCAACGATGAAACGGTCCCTTAGCAAGTGCTTTGGTGAACATGTCAGCAATCTGATCGCCTGAAGCAACATGAGAAGTCATTATAAACCCTTTTTGAATCAAATCACGGGTGTAGTGGCAGTCAACCTCAATGTACTTTGTTCTTTCATGAAAGACGGGTTATTTGCTATAAATAATGCAGCTTGATTATCACATTGTAGATGCATAGGAAGAGGCACCTCCACTGTTAGGTCAGTCAGGACGGACTTGACCCACATCATTTCTGTGCTCCCTTGGGACATTGCCCTATACTTTGATTCCGCATCGGACCTGGCTACAACTGCATGTTTCTTACTCTTCCATGAAACCAACGAGATGCCTACGAACACAGTGAAACCTGAAGTTCACTTCCTATCCTTGGGGCACCCAGCATAGTCTGCATCCGCACTTCCTGACACTGTCAGGGTTGTGTCTCTCCTGAATAGAAGTCCTGCACCTGGAGAAGACTTGAGATATCTCAAGATTATATTGAATGCATCCATATGAGACTGCCTAAGTTGCTCCATAAATTGGCTAACTCTGCTAACAGCAAACGATATATCATGCCTGGTAATGGTGACATACAATAGCTTCCCTACAAGCTCTCTGTATTGTCTCTTATCAACATCTGCAGAGTTATCATCATATAGCCGAGCATTGGGATCCATTAGAGAGTAGCATGTCTACATCCTGTCATACACGTCTCAGATAGGAGGTCAATGACATAATTCCTTTGCATCATTACCATTCCCTGCTGATATCTTACAAATTCTAGTCCAAGAAAGTACCTCAGCTTACCAAGATCCTTGGTCACAAACTGTTGTCCAAGAAAATCCTTGGTTGCCTGAATTCCTTCGCTATCACTGCTTGTGACACCGATATCATCTAGATAAATCAAAATAACAACAGTACCTCTCTAAGTTCTCTTAACAAAAAGAGAATGGTCTGCAGTAAATGTAGCAAAGCCCTTACAATCAACTCTGAGAGCTTTTGAGACCAAGCCCTCGGACTCTGCTTAAGGTCATATATAGCCTTATGAAGTTTATACACTATACGAGACTCCCCCTCAGCAGTAAACCCTGGTGATTGCTGCATGTAAACTTCTTCGTGCGGGTCGCCATACAAAAAGGCATTCTTGACATCTAGTTGGAAAAGAGGCCAATCCTTCACCATAGGAACAACAATAAGAATAGGAAGTTATTGCGGCGCAAGACAGGAGAAAAAGTGTTTTGATAGTCCACCACATAAGTTTGGGTGAACCCACGTGCAACCAAACGGGCCTTGTATCTGTCCACTGAACCGTCTGCACGGTGCTTAATAGTAAACACCTATTTACCGCCAACAACCGAAGCACCTGGGGGAGCATAAACGACACTCCATGTGCCTCGAGATTGTAAGGCGGCCATCTCCTCTTCCATAGCAAGACGCCAAGGACCACTCTATAATTCCTCCTGATAGGATCTAAAAATCCGAACCGTTGATAAGGCAATAACAAACCTCTGAAAGTCTTCAGATAGCTGCGCCAAAGAGACATGAGAAGATAGACGATGCATCGTACATGCATGTCTCTTCTGTCTTTATGGGTATGTCCAGGTTCTATGTATCCTCGGAAGGAGTATCATCAACAACATCTTGCATGCTCAAATCCCCAGTGCCATCAGAAGAATTCAAATGCTCAGGACATACCTTAGTCAGCCTGGATGATGGAGGATGCACATGAGCACGAGGCCGGTGCTGGTAAACCTGGGGAAAGAAATTAGATGTGGCAGGAGGCGGAGACAGTGGAGGTGATGGAGGTGGTGGTGGTGGAGGTGGCGGTGTCGTTGGTGGTGGTGTAGGAAAGACAGGATGAAGTGGCATATAAACCTCTTCCCCACGTTCTGACAAGTGAGCATGTCACCTGTAGGAGAAAAATACATGATGGGTTCAAAAAAGGTGACATCTGCACAAACATAGTACCTTCGTCGAGCAGGATCAAAACAACAATACCCCTTTTGGGTGTTGGAATACCCAACAAAAACACACTTGACTGCCCTAGGAGAGAGCTTGTCAAGCCAGGAGACATCTGATGGACAAAAGCAACACATCCAAAAACACAAGGTGTGAGAGAGAAAAGATCCTTCTCGGGAAACGCAGTCGAGAACGAAATCTTCTCTCCCAGAAACAATCGAGTTTTTATCGAGATTTTTGGGAGGTGGTGGGCGATGATGTTTTCGAGGTCGTTACTGAGTTCTGCAGTGGTAATGCGGGTTTCGATCGGATTAATAGGACCATCTTGTTGCTTATTCCGAAGTCCTTGGCGGAGGAGCGTATTGAGGATTTCCGTCCCATCTCGATATCCAACGCCATATATCTTATTGTCGCTAAGGTGTTGGCTCGTCGACTTGCTCAGGCCCTTGACTCGATTGTTTCTCCGGTTCAGGCCGCCTTTTTCGTGGCAGACAAATATCCGATTGCATTGCGGTGGCTTCGGAGTTGGTCGCCGATTGGAAGAGCACTGATACTCAGGGGGTCCTTTGGAAGATCGATTTAGCCAAAGCTTATGACAGCCTTGAATGGAGTTTCTTATGGTCGGTTCTAAGAAGACGTGATTTCCCTGAGATATGGATTTCATGGATGCGACGGTGCCTGACCACTGTGTCTTTCTCCGTTTTAGTCAATGGTCGTTTGGAAGGGGGCTCCTTTTAGCCTAGAAGGGGGCTGCGCCAGGGATGCCCCCTGGCCCCTCTTCTGTTTGTTATGGCGGCTGATGTTTTGGCTCGTATGGCTGACCGTGTCATTGATGTCGGGCTCTCGAAACGCTTCTCTAAGAGGCACCTTTCCGTGCCCTTGCTTCAATTCGCCGATGACACCATTTGCTTCATTGAGGGAGGAGTATCTGAGGTTTCAGGCAAGGCGGTGACCCTTGATCTATTTAGTGAATTGTCAGGACTGTATATGAATGGGAGCAAGTCCAAGGTTATTCCTTTTGGGATGACGGAGGCGATGGCGATCGAGTGTGGCAGGCTTTTAGGGTCTCCTCCGAGCGAGCTTCCTATTGGGTACCTTGGTCTGCCGCTAGTGGTAGGGAGGGCCAGGAATAGGGATTGGCTTCCGATGGTCGAGAGGGTGGAGGCGCGCCTTGCTGGTTGGCGTACAGCCCTTCTGTCGAGAGGGGATCGGCTTGTTCCTCTCAAGGCGGTGCTCTCCTCTATCCCGGTGTTCTTGTTGAATCGTCGTATGCCGGTGGGGATCCGAAGGCGACTTGAAAGTTGTATGCGTGGGTTTTTGTGGGGAAGAAATGGTGGGTCTGGGGGTGGGATTCATCTCGTGGCGTGGGAGGAGGTCTCTAGGGGCAAGCAGCATGGGGGTTTGGGTATGAGGCGGTTGGAGCTTGTTAATGATGCTTTCTTTCTCAAGTGGGCGAGTAGGGTCTGGGGCCAGGGAGAAAATTTCTTTACTGACATCTTGCGGGAGCTCCATGGGGAGGGAAGGGAGGGGGTGGAGCGGGTTGGGGGGATTGGTGCTAAGACACCGTTTTGGCGTGGTGTGCAGGAGGTTTTCGAAAGGAATAGATCACTTTTTAAGCCTATGCTGGGGAATGGAGAATCTTTTAAATTCTGGAAAGACAATTGGATGGGAGGGGGTCACTTGAATGTGTGTTTCCCGCGTTTGTTTGCTCTGGCGGCTGATAAGGAGGTCTCGGTTGCCTCTTGTTGGGTGGACGGTTGTTGGTGTCCGCGCTTCTTGGCAAACTTTTCGGATCAAAGGATTGATGACTTTCTCTCCCTTTTGGACGCCCTAGTGGATGTTGGTAGGCCTTCCGAGGGGCGGGACCACTGGGTCTGGAGGGATGGGCTCTTCTCGACGTGGAAGGCCTATGAGGCGTTGGCTCAGTCACTGTTGGTGAGTTCTGACGTCTTGGTGCGCGATTGAGGGTTCTTCTGGGGCCTAAGGTTACCTGTACGCATTGGCTTCTTCTTATGGCTTTTCCGCAGAAGGAGGCTGCTGACAAGGGATCGCTGCGCTACACTCTCGGCCAATATCTCCAGTTGTTGTGTGCTCTGCGATTCGGCGGTGGAAACTTTAGAACATTTATTCTTCGAGTGTCCCTCGGTAAGAGGGGTTTGGGAGGAACCAGGTGTGGAGTGGGTGAGAACGGAGGACTTGATGGCCTTCTGCGGCTCCTTGGTCCTCAGCAGAAACAGAGCTAGAAGGGAAATATTGCTTCCAGTGGCGAGGCTCTGGTCAATTTGGCTTGGGAGAAATGGGGCCTTATTCTCTGACCAACGCTTTTACAAGGAAAACGTGCTTATTCACTGTCAGAGATTGGTGGAAGAGTGGGGTGCAGTGTAGGCCTCATCTCCTTTTGGGTTTGAAGGGGACTGTACCGCCCCTATGTACAGTTTTTTTTGTTTTTGTACATCCATTTTCCTTTCTTTTTTATCTAATATATTGGGGTGAACACCGCAGAGTGTCTCCCCCTTGTTTTGACTTCAAAAAAAAGAACAATGTCTCCCAAGAATGAATGAGGAGCACAACTTTGAATTAGAAGAGTCCTGGTGATACCCAAGAGATCGCGATGTTTCCACGAAGCCACTCCATTCTGTTAGGACGTATAAGCACAGGACATCTGATGCACAATACCATGAGATCTAAGAACTTGAGAGAGTTGTGTATTACAGAATTCAAGTGCATTATCAGAACGAATATACTTGACATTTGCAGAAAAGACATTTCTTATTCATTAACAAAAGACTGAATAATAAGACTAGCATCAGACTTGTTCTTAAGCAGAAAGACACATGATAATCTAGAAAATTCATCAACAGCAATAAGATAAAAGCGATGTCCCTGAAGATCGGGAACACGACTAGGACCCCAAATATCCAAATGAATCAACTCGAAAAGACCATGAGTACTTTGACCCAGACGACTCTGGAAAGTGGACCTATGATGCTTCCCAAGCCGGCAGGCCTTGTAATGGAAAGTAGAGCAAGGAGAAATCTGAGGAAAGTACATGACGCAACTTTTGCAGAGGAAGATGACCAAAGCGGAGGTGCCACATATACGGAGAAACAGAACTAGTGCGAAGAGAGGAGACAGCAGCATATGGGGATTGCATCAGTCTGTATAGGCCTCCTTGCTCACAGCCAGTTCCAATCACTCTGCATGTTAACATGTCCTAAAACACAAGAGCAGAGGGGTCAAATATGGCACGACAATGCAATTCCATGTAACAGCTAGTAAAAGCATATGTTGTACCTCATGTGGATGCAGTGGTTGAGGTTGCTACCTCTGAAGAACTTGACTGTGTGCTAGTCGATCCGGGAGACAGCATAATCTCCCTAAGCCAAGCAACTAGCTCATCAAACCTCTGGTCAGAAGCAGCAAAGGGACTGCTGCCCTACTGGAACTGTTCTTCCACACGAGTAGAGACAGGAAATCCATGCTTAGAATAGCACGTTTCCTCTGAGTGACATGGTCTGTGACAGTAACTGCATGGCTGACGAGGAGGTCTACTGCTCCCTCCTCTTCCATGGCCTCCACGGCCACGGAACTACATATTGCTCCCCTTGCCACGAGTTGCTGCCATGGCTGAAGAAGTCTGTGACACTGAAGGGTCACCCGAAGATATAGAGAGTCTATTTAGTCTATGATATACCTCCTCCATCGGAGGTATAGTGGCATCGGTAAGGATCTGTGCCCTGGCTGCATCATACTCAGGATCTAGTGCTGCTAGAAAGACTCCCGTCATCACGGAGTCCCTGTATGCCTTGAGTTGCTCTGGTGTAGCAGTCAAGGGAATGTACCCATGTAATTTCTCAAACATACCCCTCAGAGAAGTGTACAGGGTATGGAGAGGACGATCATTATGCTTCGAAGTGAAGATGTCATGTTGAAGTTTCAAAATTTTTGACTAATTCTTCGCCGGGGAATATATAGCGGCGAGAATAACCCACATAACCTTTGTAGTGGGTTGACTCAAGATGACATTTGTTATCTCCATGGACGTTGTTTCACAGAGCCAAAATCGTGCATACGCGTCATCTGCCTCCCACGAGGCGTTAACCCCAATCTTGTTGACAGGCTCCTCCTGTGTAAGGATATGTTTCTTGCAATTACATTGCATTAAACTCAAGAACTACATGACCCACAGTTCATAGTTTGTTCCATCCATTTTCACAATGGGTGTTGGACCTTTGAAGGCACCCAGGGACGGAATATCTGCTTTGTTGTCTGACATGATGACAACAATCCCTCAAGACTGGGGTCGCAAACTTGGACGAAGAATGTCTACACAGACATGTAGGAAGATGGTTGTAGGTGTAGACTCATACCACAACCACTTCCATCCACTGAAACCCCTCTAACGGAGTGGGGTTCGAGAAGGAGTCTTCATAGGTGCACGATTATGTGTGTGCAGCACACAGCCCTGGAGGGGCATGCGTACAGGAGCTTTAGCGCGCACAGGCGCTGGCGTGCACAGGCACTAGGGCGCAAGCACGCACAGGCGCAGGCGTACGTAGTGCGCAAGCACGTAGAGGCGAGCAGAGGCTCGGGCGAGGAAGGTCGTCGGACACACGAGGTGCTGGCACGTGTGAGGCGGAACGTACGGTGGCGGCGGTGACACGTGAGCACGTAGGGTTTATGTGGGGACAAGGAATTAGGGCACAGGTTCCGGTCTAGGATCATCGCTCGGATAACACGTGGAAGTATAGAGAAAACATTCGTACTATTCATCGTAGCCTTGGAGCTCTTTTATATAGGAGAAAAGCTCTGCGGAAAATTACATAGATAGCCGGCATAAATACAGAAATTACAGAGTAATGTATAAAGAGATATAATGTATCTCAACAGAAGGATATGGAGAAAAATTTCATGCCGGTGTCATGTGTGGTATTGAAGGCCATGTTGGCCACGTGTGTTGGAAAAGGCCTTACGGGCCAAGTGTTTCTTGTAAAGGTTATGCCTCATAATTATGCCACTGTAATATCTATTTTTTATTAATGAAAGGGGATATGTTGGAGTATTTGTTATGTGCGCCTATTGTATTGTAGCAGGGTAAATGGATCCTGGAGAAGATCCATTTACCCCATCCAGTGTTTAGTCCCACATGGACCAGTAGTGGGACTTGGAGGCTCTGGCAAGGCTATATAAGGAGCCCCAGACCTCCTGTACTCGTTGAGAAAGTCAATAGAAAAACACGCCCCTTTGAGGGCTTCTCCCTTGGTTTCATCCAGCTCCTCACGGAGTAGGGTTCCACGTAAAATCATGGTGTTCCATGTTTGATCTTTCTTATTTATGCTCTGCTTATCAATCGCTTCCGCATTCTTCATATTTTATAACATGATATCAGAGCGGGTCGATTCTCGAGGCGTTTTGTGTTCTTTATTTATTCTATTCGAGATTGATGTTCATATTGAAGAATGTTCGAGAGGAAAATTTTTCTGAGATTTTTTTGTAAGATCCAAGTTCTAGGGTTCCATTATGGAACCCTAACCTTTGTTCACGTCCAGGCCTCTCTCCAGTGCACGGTCGATCAGCCTTTGTGCGACAACTCCACGCAGCCCTAGCGCTAGGCGGCGCTCTTCCATCGCCAGCCCCATGCTTCATCAAGATCTGTCCCAGGCGGAACCTCTCCAAGGCTCCAGGTGGCGTCATCTCCCTGGCGATCAAGCCTCACGCCTGGACTCGTGAGCGCCCAAGGCGGCACGCATGTTGTCTCCTTCAACCTCGCGACGACTCCTCCATGCACGCACTTCCCGGCATCCAAGCTCCAGCGGCCTCCCGCAAGGCGATGGCTCCATTGCTCCTCCCTCGCGCAGGCGGCGCGAGGGTTCTCCCCATCGAGCATCTTCAACTTCGGGCGGCGGCGGCCTATTCCCAATCCCGTGTCACCTCCTGACGCAATGGCGTTTACCTGCAGGATGCCCCATCGAGGGCGGCGCACGAGCAAACCCCAGGCAAAGCCCTAGGCGCAGGTGGACCTCCTCCCTCGCACGCGAGCCTCCGGCCGCGCCCATGCGGCGCTCTGCCCCCTTCGCCCCCGCAGGCATATGCCCTTTATTCTCTGTGCGCAGCGGCGCCGTCGTAGTTGGCGGGCCCGATCTCCTTTCAGCGCGGCACCTGAATCTTCCGATGTCGAAGGAGGAGCAGGCGACTTTTCAGGAACCCCCAAGGGGGCGGCGCCTTTTGAAGGAAGGTTCCCAGGAACGCTAGGGGCTCGTGTGTGGTTGAGCCCTAACCAAGGGAACCATTCAAATAAGAATAATTGCTTGATTTGGGCCCATATGTGGGCCGATATTTAAAAAAAATTGTTTTCTAAGCTTGTTAGGGTCGGCCAGTTTGAAAAAAAATGTAAAGCCAAGGGGGCCTGAAAAAAAAGAGAGACATTTAAAAAAAGGTTTCAAAAAAAATTTGCAAAAAAAAAGGGAGCGAGAGATAAAAAGGCGCGTACAACTCAAAAGCCGTACGCATTTTTGAAAAAAAAATGAAATGAAATGACGGCTATGGGAAAAAAGGAGGGTTGAAATAGCCGAAAAAAATGTGTTAAAAAAAAGAATTTGTTTGGACGGCTTAAAAAATATGATGAAATGCTGTAAGAAATTTTTTGAGAATATTCATGTGTACCCCCATATTTATCTTGTCTTCTCTCAACTTTGTCGATGTCATTTTCCGACAAGTATGGGAGAAAGGGGGAGTATATGTAGAGTCACAGGTTTCATCCCATCTTCAGATTCCAGATTCAGATGCCAGTCTCCAGACCATCCAGATTTTCAGACTCTACAGTTCGGTTTCAGACTCGACGACTGATTCCGAGTCCAGTTTCAGACACGCACGAGTTTGCGGTCATTTTCAGATGAGCATATGTTGCCATCATTTGTTCGAGGTCCCCATCATTCTTGTGGTTGTTTCGGCCAGAGTTTTCATGTGAGCCATAGGGACTCCAGAGTAGATGACCATTCCCTATGCCATGTTGGCAAGGGTTTTCATGTGGTATCATAGGTACACCAGAGCAGTGCACCATTCTCTGAGCCAGATGGGAGATACCCAGTTCTCCGATGAGGAGACTATTTTCAGACTCCATTCTCCAGCGACCGTGGACTCCGACGAGGATTGCACAGCCACGGCCTTTTCAGTTTGGCCCTTTTCAGAGATAGAGCAGTTGTCTACATTATTGTGGCGGGCCAGAGTACTCCGACGAGGAGACTCATTTTCCAATTGCAGTGACTCTAACATGCGCAGTTCAGAGCACATGCTCTCCGACAAGGAGATTCAGCAGACTCACACTCCAGCCCGTTCGTCCTCCTCACCTGCACGGCATGAGAAGTAATGTCCTCGACTGCAGCAATGTGCGTGTTGGGTTGATATTGTTCGTAGTGTCATGTAGCGTTGAGTTGAGTTTCTTTCTGTTTATCCAAGCTGAGCATTGCATGCTCCAGATTGAGGGGGAGTGTTGGAGTATTTGTTATGTGCGCCTATTGTGTTGTAGCAGGGTAAATGGATACTGGAGAAGATCCATTTACCCCATCCAGTGTTTAGTCCCACATGGACCAGTGGTGGGACTTGGAGGCTCTGGGAAGGCTATATAAGGAGCCCCAGACCTCCTGTACTCATTGAGAAAGTCAATAGAAAAACACACCCCTTTGAGGGCTTCTCCGTGGTTTCATCCCGCTCCTCACGGAGTAGGGCTCCACGTAAAATCATGGTGTTCCATGTTTGATCTTTCTTGTTTATGCTCTGTTTATCGATCGCGTCCGCATTCTTCGTATTTTATAACAGGATACCCAAACCCCTAAAATTATCGGTTACTATTTTAAAAAAATGTTGATATCGATATGACTCTAATCGGGGTAGTTTAGTAGGCGACCTTGATAGTTTCAACCAATGTAGATGTAGCCACAACTATAACTAGGGCCGACTATTGAGTCATTGCTCGATGAGTCAGGCTCGAGCTCAGCTCAATAAGGGCTCGTGAGCATGGCTCATTAGGCTATGGAGCCAAGCCCGAGCCAGAATTTTGAGCTCGATAGCTTAATGAGTCGAGCTCGAGCCGAGCTTCGCTCAGCTCGATAACTCAATAAGGGGCTCGATAAGGAATGTATATGCATATAATATTTATATACAATACAAGCACAATAAAAAGCACTTTATAATTTTTCCTCCACTAATTTTTCCCCTCCCACAAGTCATGAATCATGACCCAATTCTCAAAATTCCATTCCTTCCCACGCATTGGAATATTAGTATTTTTTTCTTTTTTATAAGCAAATAGAATGTTACAATATATATTATAAATAAAATTTTATACACAACTTGGATAGTGACCTACTGGTAAGGAACACGGTCTTAGATAGAGCAGGTCTTGATTCGAACCCGTGCAAAACATTTTTCCACCAAAAAGTACCCATTTTCCTTAACGAGCTTGCCTAGGGCCCGAGCCCAGATCGAGGTCGATAAGGAGCTCGGGCTTGATAATGGGCTCGGTTCGAGCTCATCGAGCCCGAGCCTGAGCCATCTCGGCTGGGTTCGAACGAGCCCGCGCTCGAGCCTGAATTCGGCTGAGCTTATCGAGTTCGAGCTCGAGCCAGGGGCTGGCTTGACTCGTTGAGCCTGAATCCGAGCTAGGACCTGCCTCGGCTCATTGAGTTCGATAGCCAGACCTAACAATAACCATAAGATGGAGGAGTTTGAGCATGAGGAGGCGGAACATGAAAGTATGCATTGAACACACCAAATGATATGTCATCATGTGATTCATCTCCACATAGAGGGCTTGATGATGCCCTACCACCATGATATGAATTGGCGGCCTCCATGTTCAATGAACCTGCAGAAGATACCATATCCTCCATGTAGCTATTGTTACTATAACTACGGCAATATCCCTCATGATTTAAAGACTGCAGGTCCCAGACTTGGACTTGGGACAAATTGTTCCTTGTGTATTCGTTCGTTGCTCCATATATTCATGCATGCAAGTAGTCCTTCCTTGCCTATCATATGGTTCACCACCACCGACTACTTTCCCTCGAATGTCTGTCTGTCACCAAATTTACCACCATTGCCAATTGTATCATCATCTTCACCAATTTTTAATTTTGATTTGATTTTTCTCTAGAACATGTGGAAAGTATATCATCAACAACAACCTTAAGTTCCAACCCTCCAAGATGGGCCATCATCTAGCCGAATCTTATCATGTAGTTGTCAACACATGCACCCATTTGTGACTTATGTTTTGATTCAATCTTCCTCCTGCATCGGAGCATTATTAGAATCCATCCATTTCTCAAAGAGATTCATGTGCATCGTCTCATGTATTTTGAAAATATAAGTAAGGTAGATGGGATATGTCTAGTCTTCTTTGTCATGTCCTTATCTTACATGTTTATCCCCACCCTCAAATTATATTGCGCGCAGACAAGATATGGAGCTTCTATTCTCCCAACATGTTCCTTCTTTTCGAATAGATGAGATTGAACATGCTCTAGTTCCTCTCACATCCCCCAACGGATGCAGTTTGGGACACTTTTGCCTGTTAGGAGCTTTTAAATCGTGCAATAACCATTATTCAGCTGCAAAAAATCAAGAGTGAAATCAAGTTAATAAATGATGATCTCACTACTTCAACTTAAGAAGCAGGAGTAGCATATGTATGGAATCTTGGTACTTACCAGGAAGAGTATTACCCCACCCATTAATCGTGGTCATTCTATAAAATGTCCCCAACGCATATTAAAAGAACTTTACATGCATTTAGTTGAGTCGTATTATGTCACGTAAAGCTTTCACAGAATATGTTGTCAAATTGTTTCCAAACTTAAGTTTCTATCTGCTTAGCTCATTTATGCACATTGCATGTCTTCTCATCCCTCACAAGCTTCTTCACCACAATGAACGGCTACTAGAAGGTCCATGTTAGTACCAAGACCGTGCTTGTATTGGTACTTTGGATTGAAATAATAAGGTGGACACAAGCATAGATATTTTCAGAATCTAATAAAAGTATGTTATATACCCATCCTCATATTTAGTATCAAACAATAAATAATGAAGGGTGTTTATCAGGTGTGCCTCTTTGAGATATTGCAATATCAGTTATGCCCCTCCCTTTTTTGGAATATCAGTTTTGCCCCTGACTTCTTACCATTCTATCACGTGTGGCCCTCTGTTACTTTAGCCGTCAATAAGTTGAACTTAACCATGATTTTTTCAAACCAAGGTTAGGTTAAGAGGGGCATAACTATCCAAACACTCCCCCATCCATCCTCCTCTGCCCCACACCCTCCAGCATCATCCTCGTCCATCGAGTTGGAACCATAAAATGCAAATAAAGGAGGAGTTGCAATCAGAAAATTGCTCGGTTGATGTTTGTCTAAAGTTAAGGTTATGGTCCCGTACTCCATTCCTTGTTAGAGCTTTCATCTTGTTGGTTTCTTTTTTGAAAAAAAAAAGATCTTGTTTCAACTTCTAAGATAGGATGGAGTCATAGCACCAAGAACCCGGGAGTTTCCAAATGTTTGCAGGACATAATTTACGTGTCTGCATTTTCGAAGAAAAAAGAACATTTCCCCCTCTAATGGCAAAAACATCCAAAGCTCTTAAAGGAGAAAAAAAGATGCCTTATTTTGGGGCAGTTTTGATTGCTTGACAGAGCACCAGCAGCTTGATCACGTACACCAAAGGACATGCAGGGATTCATCAAGGAGAACGGGTTCCTGATTCTTGGATTTTCTTGTACTACGGTGGAGTCAACATCTGGAGTGAAAGCATCCATCATGTGGTGTAGGTGTACCTGATCATGATCATGGTTTTTAAAGGCAGAATCACACAATGGATCTCTCATCTTCCAGATCGTGAGAAGACCTACACCTATTGGGATAGATGCATGCACAATCTGTTGGAAAAGCAAAACTCTGTACATGCTGCTAAGTAGGCAGTTAGGCACTCATCTTACCCCGAAAACCCCCTGGGGTTTAGAATTTTTGTTGCTCAAGATTTGTAGATGTTAAAGATTCTCAAACCAAGAAGAAGGTGGTGGTTGTGATGATGATGAGAGTACAAAGGAGAAAAGCCGAGGGACCCTTCTGCTTCCGCATTTTGTCCTCTTATCCACAATCAAACACAAGCCTCTTTTTGGCTTCACGAATGGGAAAATAACCGAAGAACCTACTGGGTAAATATCATCAGTTGTGGCCATAATGGACTGGAATTAATTCCATCTTTCCCTTGAGTCCTTTTTTTTGAAAAAAGATCTCGTCCATTCATCGTTGATCAAACCAGAAAAGTACCAAGAATAAATCATGCACAGACGCAGGAGCAAAATCTTACCAGGTTCCTGACCACCTGTTTTAAAGTAAAGATCCAACAAAAATTGCATCCAAAAGGAGATAATTGCCTCATTATTGAGGAGGAGGTTGGGGCGGAAGAGGGGGAGGAGGTTAGGGCGAAAAAGTGGGAGGAAGCTGGGGCAGAGGAGGAGGTCGGGACCGAGGAGGCTGGGGAGGAGGGGGAGGCGGAGGCAGTTGGGGGTGGTGGAGGCTGGGGAGGAGGGGAGGAGGGGGAGGTTGGGGGCGGAGGACCAGGTGGAGGTTGGGGAGGAGGGGGAGGAGGAGGAGGAGGATGGGGCGGAGGTTGGGTGGAGGAGGAGGTTGGGGGCAGAGGAGGGGGTGGAGGCTGGGGAGGAGGGGAAGGAGGAGGAGGATGGGGCAGAGGATGGGGTGGAGAAGGAGGAGGGGGAGGAGTTGGTGAAAGACCATTCAATCCTTTTTTTTAAAATTCATTTTCCCTCGTGTCCCTAAAGTCACCATCTGTTTGCATTGGAGATAGACGGCAATTAACCCGAAAGACACAAGTGATAGAACGACAAGAAGTCGAGGGCACAACTGATATTCCAAAAAAGCGATGGGCATAACTGATATTACGATATTTTTTTGAGGGATACAACTAATAAAAACCCAATAATGAACATACATATCAGCCTGCAAAAGAGAATGCAAGAGCATTTTGGCCCAGCTCAGTAATGATATCAAGTCATGCCTTGAATCATCTACAAACATTTTCTTTTATCGTCTCCCTTATGCAGCGCGTTGCTTCATAAATCATTCTCATGGTTGATTTTTTATCACCATCCACGATCATCAATGTAGACACAACTAATTACTTGATTTCCGTGATTCGTGTCAATTCATCCCAAAGTAAAGATCAGTGACCAGTGATTCCAGTTTCCTCCATCATGTTCAAGCATCGAGTATCTCAAACCATTCCCCTTGGTAGCACATGATTTTCAAACCGATTTTGTGTTGCTTCTAACTTTGCAACGCTATAAAATTTATTGCAAACCTTGTGATCCCATGTCTAGCAAGTTCTCCATGTGCATCATCCATATTGAAATCAAAACTTTTGAATGCTTGTAAATTAATGTGCAATCTTATGTGCTTGATCTACCACCTTTGCCACAAGTTTTCGCCTGCTAAAGTCCTTCAAGATCAAGTCGATGCAATATGCAATGCATGCCGTCCAAAAAATGACGTAGTTGCTAGAAGCCAATTTTTTCACCAGCCTCCTTAAAATTGTTGCCAATGTTCGTGACTATCTACATGATGTTCTCATACACACTTTTGTTACTCTCATACCGATACATAAGCCGCATACACCAATACACGCTTAAACTCACGAGTATGATATGAGTTCAATTATTATTGTAGCAAGACCTTCATGCAGCAGTACATAACAGTTAGGTGCACCAGTATACTTTGCCACACCGATTCATGCATTGATAAGTTCAAATCTCAGTAATGCCCTTATTGTTGTACCAATACATGTACCATGTACACTGATACAATTTTGGTCATTGGATTTTTTTTAGTCGTTTCAACCTGCCTATTTGTATAACAATCATTGCACCAGTACAAATTTGTGAACACAATACATACTAGTGGTTGTTGAACCCATTTTACAATGTATTTCTACCTTGATACACTGCTACATCTTCTTATTCATCGTTACAATAGTAAATTGAATGTTTTTTTCGTTTTCCTTGAGATATTTTTATGAATTATTATTGTTAGGGTTCCCTTAAGCATATAAAAGGAATCAACAATCTATACTTGAAACTTACACCAAGAGCATAAGTTATTTACTCATTAATATACTCTCTATTCTTGTGAGAAAAATATTGTGTACTCAAGAAGTTTTGGCAAAGCAAGTGCTCTTTGTTCTTTGTGTTCTTCACAACTCTTAGCTCTTGATCTCAAAAGTCTTCTGGTCCAAAATCAAACTCTATTTAGAAGTATGCATGTTTACAAGCTTTTTTATTACGATAATTGTATGTAATCTCTATTAATGGCTAAAAGACATCTTTATGCAAAAGGCCTTTCTTCCCAAATGGAAGATAAACTCTTACTGGGGTTATATACCTGGAGGAGTTATACGTAAAAGCATTTCTTCTTGTATAGAATATAAATTCGATTGAGTTTGCGTTCCTCAAAAGATGTACTGTGTAAAAACATTTCTACTAATAGGGGGCAAATACCGGTAAGATTCTGTGCTTTGTAGGGGTTGCGTTACTTAGTCGCTTGACTTCCCGATTAATCCTTAGTCAATGAACAGTGTGTCTACCACACAAAAGACCAGGGTTCAAATCCCACTCTTGCAGGGGTTGCGTTAGGTAGTCGACGGCCAGCGTAAAAAATAGTCAAATCTTTCAACATGGATTTGAGCAAGAATCCATGTAGCCGACCCTACTTATAGTGGGAGAAGGCTTAGTACTTTAGGGTAAATTACATATTGGGTCCTCCTCTGTGAGTCCAATCCCAATATGAGTCCCGATGTTTTAAATGTAACAAAATGGATCCTGACTTCGTTTCTATGAATGGTATTGTTAGAAAAAGGAGAGATGGACTATATTGTCCATTTCCGAGAATGGGCACTTCTAAGAATACAACTTCCAAAATGGACACTTTAGTCCATCTCTCTTTCTTCTAGCAGTGTCGTTTATATAAAAGGAGTCAAGATCCATTTTGTTATATTTGAAAGATTGGGACCCATATTGGGATTGGACACATAGATGATGATCTAATATACAATTTACCCTTTAAAATATATAAATCAATTTTTATACATATGTTTATTGTAGAGACTTATTTATGTTACGTTTTATTGTTTCGTAATTACTACTTATGCTTTGTAAGACTCTGTAATTTACCCAAGGGTTTTCTCCCTATATAAGAGACCCGAGGGCTCTATGGAATAACACATCAGAGTATTGTTTTACTCTAACATGGTATCAGAGCCCTAACCCTAACCTAGGGTTCTCTCCACCGCCGCCCCCCCCCCACCCCCGCCAACACCCTCCACCGGGCCCCAGCCCCTCCGCCGCCGGCCCTTCTTCGCCCATTCCCCGGCCTCCAGCCACCGCCGGGGAGCCCTTTCTCTCCGCCCAGCACCCCCAGCCGCTGCTGGGACCTCTCCCAGCCACCGTCTCGAGTTGGTAGAGGCATCCAAAGCCCCTACTCGCCACCGGGGTACCACTTCTTCACTCGGCCTCGGATAGATGTTGGATTCAAGTGCATAACGTCTACATATGCACTTGAATCCTAAAAGGTCTTGGTAGACAACATTTTCTTGGTCTATCACTAGTTGTTCTTCTCCGGCAGTATGTCAGAACAAAAGATCGATATGCCCTCCATAGGTGCCTTCAAGGGTTCGGCACCAATCGTCAAAATGGACGGGACAAATTACGAACCGTGGGCTATGCAGTTCCTCAGTCTCATGAAGTCGTGTGGTAAGAAGCATATTCTTACCGAGGATGAACCGCCGGAGAAGACAGGAATATATGCCTCATGGGAGGCCGATGATGCGTATGCCAAGGTTTGGCTCTCAGGAACGCTCACGACGGAGATAGCGAATGATGTCCTCCACCAGCCCACCGCCAAGGCGATGTGGGATATTTTGGTCACGACGTACTCTCAGGTACGCAACGAGACGAAGATGCTCCAGTTGCAGCATGATATCTTTACCACAAAGCAGAACGGGAGGCCTCTACATTCCCTGTACACGTCGCTTCGTGGAATGTTCGAGAAACTCTATAGCACCATTCCGCTCACAGCCACGCCGGAACAGCAGAAGACGTTCCGCAACGCCACTATGGTTGACGTATTACTCGCTGCCCTTGACCCTGAGTATGAGGCAGCACGCTCTCAGATCCTTGCAGACGCCACCATCCCACCGATGGAAGAAGTATACAGGAGGCTCAGTCGTGTACCTCTTCCATCGAATACAGCGACTGCACCTCCATCAGCAATGGCAGTTTCCAGGGGACGTGGTGGTTCGTCCTCATTCCGTGGCAGAGGAAGTGGTGGACGTGGCCGAGGAGGTCGCATACGCTCTACGTGCTCATTCTGTCGCCGTACTGGTCACTCGGAGGATACATGTTATTCCAAGCATGGCTTCCCTCCTGCACGTGTCGCTGATCATGTTCAGGGTCCACCAGCATCTACTCCAGATCACAGGTTCGAGGAGCTAGTGGCACGGCTTCGTGATATCATGCCACAGTCATCGTCAGAGGGTGCTGACACCTCTGATATTGCTGCTTCGGCATCTGCCAGTACATCTGCCTCTGCCACTGCCTCAGGTAGTCCTCCGGTCTCATATCATAACCATGATCTCACAGGTTGGATTGTTGATTCTGGAGCCACCCATCATCTATGTCATGATAGAGATATCCTGCAGTCCTATAGAGTCGTTCAGCCTGGTCGCTCTGTACTCATTGCTGATGGTACTCATTCCCCGATCGTCGGTCAGGGGGAGACGGATTTGCTGCCCTCTATGCACTTACAGAATGTTTTACATGCACGAGAATTCTCTATGAATCTATTATCCATTAGTCAGATTACTAGAGAGTTGCATTGTCGTGCTATATTTGATCCATCTTCTGTTATTTTTCAGGACATACTAACGGGCAGGGTGATTGGCTGTGGTTCTGAGCACAATGGCCTCTATCGTCTTGTACGGACCTCGTATGCTGGAGTCTCACTACATTCTCAGGGCTCCGTCTCACCATATACCTGGCACCTTCGATTTGGTCACCTGCCACTACAGAAAATGCGCCACCTCCTGCCTCAGATATCTCCGGGTTCGTCTTTTCGTTGTGAAGCATGTCAGTTAGGGAAGCACCATCGGTCCAGCTTCCCCAGTCGTCAGGGTCGGAGCAGTCGCTCCCCATTTGAGTTATTTCACATAGATATTTGGGGTCCCAGTCGTGTCTCAGATCATCAGGGGCACAGGTTTTATTTAGTTGTTGTTGATGATTTTTCTAGAGTGTCCTGGACTTTTCTTCTCAAAAATAAATCAGAAGCAGGAAGTGTTATTCAAAATCTTATCAATGAGGTTCAAAATGTTTTTTCGTCTACTGTTAAGTATGTGCGTACTGACAATGCCTTGGAATTTTGCACTCGTTCTCTTGCTCGTTTTCTTTCTTCTAAAGGCATTATTCACCAAACCACATGTGCATACACATCTCAACAGAATGGTGTTGCAGAACAAAAGCATAGACACTTTCTTGACATTGCTCGCACATTACTTATTCAAAGTTCTGCACCCTTATCTTTTTGGGGGGATGCTATCCTTACAACATGCTATCTGGTTAACCGCATGCCTACAACTGTACTTGGCGAAAAGTCTCCTTTGTCTCTTCTATTTCCTGACAAAGATTTGTTTACACTTACACCTCGGGTCTTTGGTACTGTTGCGTTTGTCCACCGGTTATCTCCAGGACTTGATAAGCTCTCTCCTAGGGCTATCAAGTGTGTTTTTGTGGGCTACTCCAGGACACAGAAAGGATATCGTTGTTATGATCCCATTCATAACAAATACTATGTGAGTGCTGACGTTACCTTTTTCGAACCAGTCATGTACTTCTCCCCTGCAGGTGACAGACTGATCTCCTCCACATCCACGGACTCTCACGTCTATGTACCTCCACCTCCAAGTCTGAGTCAATCCTCTAATCCACCTCCACCACCACCACCTCCAATTATACCATTTCCTAAGTTCTATACAAGGCGAACGGGGCCAGCTCAAGCTACATGCCAACCATCCAGCACGCCTCAGGTATGTTCTGATGTTACCACTAATGATGGATTAGCCAATGCACCGGTGCAGGAGTCTTTACAACAGGAGGAGGATCCGCCAGTCATAGACGATCTTGATCGGCCTATAGCTCAAAGGAAGCCAAGGCGACAGTGTGCTTCGTACCCGCTTGCTTCTCAAGTCTCATTTCATCGTCTCAATGGGGACTTCCAGAAATTTGTAGCTGCTGTCTCGTCTGTTGAGATTCCACGGACCTATCAAGATGCCATGAAGATTGATTGCTGGCGTCTAGCCATGGAAGAGGAGATGTGTGCTCTGCAGTCTCGAGGGACTTGGTCTCTTGTTCCCATTCCTTCAGGTGCTCCCGTGGTGAGTTGCAAGTGGATCTTTACGGTGAAATATCATGCGGATGGACGTCTTGATAGGTACAAGGCAAGACTTGTAGCACGGGGATTTACCCAGACATATGGGGTAGATTACTTGGATACTTTTTCACCGGTGGCTAGACACTCCACTCTTCGCATCCTCCTATCTGTTGTTGTGGTACGTAACTGGACCATTTTTCAGCTTGACGTCAAGAATGCTTTTTTGTATGGAGACCTACAGGAGGAAGTCTACATGCAGCAGCCACCAGGATTTGCTGCTGAGGGGGAGACTCAGATGGTGTGCAGACTTCATAAGGCTATCTATGGCCTTAAACAAAGTCCCCGAGCATGGTTCCAGAAGCTGTCTCAGCTAATTGAAAAACATGGGTTCAGGAGATCAAATGCGGATCATTCATTGTTCATCCAGAAGACCCCTAGAGGTACGGTTGTTGTTATGATATATGTTGATGACATCTTGGTCACAGGAGATGATGCTCAGGGGATTGAGATAACAAAGTCCCTGTTGGGAAACCAGTTCATTACGAAGGATCTGGGCACGATACGATATTTTCTGGGGATAGAGTTTGCACGAAATGCACAAGGAATGGTGATGACTCAAAGAAAATATGTCACAGACTTGCTAGCTGAAGCAGGAATGACTGGATGCAGACCTTCAAGTACACCTATGGACCCAAGTATGATGATACCGAGGAGGTGGACAAAAGAAGGTACAGAGAGATGGTGGGTAAGCTCTTATATATTACTATAACTCGACCGGATATTGCCTTTGCAGTAAACCGGGTGAGTCAATTTGTGGAGCAGACAAGGCAAGTTCATATGGATGCCTTGTATATGATATTGAGATATCTAAAGTCTTCCCCAGGCACAGGGTTGCTATTTAGGAAAGATACGGATCTGTCTATTTCAGCTTGTGCAGACGCAGATTATGCAGGGTGTCCAAGGGATCGTAAATCCACTTCTGGATTTGCTATCTTCATAGGAAGCTCCCTAGTTTCTTGGAAAAGCAAGAAACAGACTGTTGTGGCGAGGTCCAGTGCGGAATCCGAATACAGAGCCATGGCACAAGCAACTGCAGAAATGATGTGGGTTAGAGCAGTCTTAGTAGATTTGACTATAGATGTCCCATTGCCTATGAATCTCCAATGTGACAATCAGGCAGCATTGTTTATTGCCAATAATCCGGCTTTTCACGAGAGAACAAAGCACATCGAGGTGGATTGTCATTTTACTAGAGACATGATTCAGAAGGGCTTCATTTCTACCTCTCATGTCAGTTCAGAGGATCAAACTGCTGACATATTTACCAAGCCACTGCTCAGAGGACCTTTCCAGAGATGTTCTTCCAAGCTGAGCATGATAGATATCTATGCTCCATCTTGAGGGGGAGTGTAGAGACTTATTTATGTTACGTTTTATTGTTTCGTAATTACTATTTATGCTTTGTAAGACTATGTAATTTACCCAAGGGTTTTCTCCCTATATAAGAGACCCGAGGGCTCTATGGAATAACACATCAGAGTATTGTTTTACTCTAACATTTATATATATGCATAAATTTTGACATTTTCAATACTATAATACATTCATAAAAACATAACAAGAATATTACACGTTTAAAAAAACATTCATAAAAATGAATTGCATAAATATACTAACCACTTCCAGTAACATAACATTGACAGTGAATGAGTAGCATATAAAAATAAATCAACCTTATGTAGATATTTACAGTAACCAATAGCATTAGCATTAATAATAATACAAAATTGGAGCACATACTATTGATATGGCTTGAATCATAAGCATATGATAGCATGAACTAAATGCACAACATAACATGAGATGTAAAGGAATAACATAAAAAATAAGAGGCAATGTAATATACTAAGCTACTAACTACTAATCAACAATGAATTCTAAGTTACAATGCTTCTGGTGAGGTAACCATCGCCATCATGTGGAGGCTTGTTTTGATCACAAACGATTTATAAGAATAACTCTTGAAAAGTGTTTGTGATCCCTTATCTCTAAAGTAAGAGACCTCATGTCTCAAGTCCGATCCGACGAAGGTCGCACTTGCGGGCATGTGGATGAGACACGTGATTCTCGCAATCCAAGTTGATGATCTGAGTGAGAAGTCTCTTGATTTCATCTCATGAAATCAAACATCTCCTTCATGAGAAAGAAGCACCAAAGATGGAGGAAATCCACGAGTAGTCGATCCGACATCACAGTGGCGTTGCGACGACTGTGTCTCTTTAGGTCAACAATGTGGATGACCACAATGTTGAGAGAGAAAGAGTGTGTGTGCATGTATGAGAATATGGAGAGAGAGAAAGAGAGAGAGAGAGAGTTATTGCTCTTGCAATTCATGTAGTTGTTGTAAGCAGAAAAAGCTAGGGATATCCCTTCTTTTATACTAAATTGAATGTCCATGGATCTCAATCCATGTACAATCATAATCAAGAGTTTAGATTATTTTGTGCTTTCAATCAAGGCCATGATTTTATTGCATAAATTTGCAACAACAAATATTAATTCAAAATAAATTAAATTTATTGCAAATAATTTACAGCACAATCAACTTAATTCAAATCAATCTCATATAGAAATAAAGGAAAGAAGACAAGCATCCTTCTCTTAATAAAGTGGAAGGTCATACATGGAGTAGGACCCCATTGTTGTCCACACTACAAAAGGGAAAGGTGGCTCTCCTTTTCCTAATTGGTAAGATCTCATATCTCTCAAAAATTCCACATGTGCAACATTTGTTGCATTATTATTCACCAAAATAATTCCAAAATATTTTAAGACAATTTCAATCATACCATTGATAAAATGTGAATCATATTCACACATTCAAAATAAATGTAAATTGTATTTACAATTAATTGTACAATGTGACTCCAATTCACGTCAACATTTCATTCATAAATATTATTTACAATAATAACTCCCCAACGTATTATAAATCACATTTATAATATTTATGATTATTATGGATAGTGATATCCACATTAATCATATTCTTGATAATTAAATCATTTTTAATTATCTTAGATGACTATTCTCATGTGCCCAAATAATATGAATCATATCCATATTATTCATAATAATTAAATCACATTTAATTATTATTTTTTCTCAATGCTCGGACACATTATCAACAATTGAATTATTATTGAACTCTTTCAAGAATAACGCGCTTTCTCCACGAGTACTTGGAGATAAGGATAGGGTGATTGTACATTCCATGTATAGTGACTTGGATACTGAGATGAGTTCAGATCTCGGGGATACTCTCAAAAATGTTCTGAGAAGATGGCCATACTTGGACCGATTGAACTTCGCAACAACCTAAGGGTGAACAACATCCTCCAAAAACCTCAAGATTGGGATAGGATGTTACATTTTTAAGTGTTGGAATATATGCGTCGCATCCAATGTTTCGTCCCACATCTACCAGTGGTGGGACTTGGAGGGTCTGTGAAGGCAGTATAAGAAACCCCATACCTCATGTATCAGATGAGAAAGTTCAATGAATGAATCAGCCCATCGAGGTGTTCTCCTGTGGTTTCATCTCGCTCCTCACGGAGTAGGGTTCCATATAAAATCACGATGTTCTTCAATGTTTATTTCTTTTTATCTGATATTAGCTTCCGCATTCGTAATTTCTAGCATGGTATCAGAGCAAATCGTTCTTGAAATTTTTTATCGATTACAATTTTATGTAATTTGTTTGAGATTTATCTAAGTCCTAGGGTTTAACAAAACCCTAATCAAGTTCATATAGCGAGCATTTTTTCTTGTTCTGAAGAACAACAGATGTGGCTAAGAACCCTAATTCCAATTCTTCAGATCTCGTCAAGCAAGCCTCCGCCACGAAGCTCCAATCGCACAAGAATATCCTCGTGTGATCGAAAAGAAGAAGGATTCCATCGCAACCCCAAATCTTAGACGCTACAAGATCTGGGCATCACCAATCCTCTTCTCTAGCATCAGAAGATGTTCTCTATGCAAGATGCTCCACCTCCCTCTCTGCCCAGGCAGCTGTGATCTGATACAGCCCCCGCAGCGCTCTGCAAGGCCCTAAATGTCGGTTTCAGTCACCATTTTGGTGACCGACCGAAACAAAATTTCGGTCGAAATTCGATTGAAATTTCGATCATTTTTTGTACTAGGGCCCCCATATTTCAGCCATTTCGATCGAATTCCGATTTTGACAGGATATCAATATTTGATAGAAATTCGATTGAATTTCGTTGAAATTTGAGGCCATGCCCCTCTGAGCCAAAGTTAGGGGCTCCCAGATGCACCTCCAAGCAACTACAAAACGAAGAAAAGGGGACTTCACGAACGTCAATCCTCTCCGCCTCTCATTCGATCCAGGCATCAATCCTCACTTAGAGGCGCTCCATCTCCAAGTGATGGCGGTGGCAGCATTCTTGCTGCCATCTTCCCAGTTTCAGGTGGCACGATCGTCATTCAGGGTTTCAAAACCCTAAATCAAAGAAAACGATGGCGACGGCACAGATCCACTTGATGCGTACAGTTCGAAACAACTCCCTTCCAGCAACAAGATCCCAACAGCGGCACCTACCTCAAGTTTCCCCATCGTCATGCACCCCCATCCCTTTAGCAGCGCAGCTCAAGGCGGAGCCTTCGTTACTCCTCGCCTCCCTCATTCTAGGCGGAGGCGGAGATTTACCGCATATGGTAGCGCGGCACCTTTCCGTATGACTCTTTGGATGGTGACATCCTTCTCATCATGCGCAAAGTGGTGCGCCATCTCTGAGCGAGAGCAGCAGCTGCAGCACCTCCCCGCACCCTCATGCGGGAGAAGCTTGAAGCCCCCTCTGCTCCGGGCGATACCACCAACTTCAGAGATCTCCAAACAGTGTAGCAAGCCCCATCGGGGGCAGCGAGCTTTGAGAGAAGGAATCCCAAGTGGGAACTCTTAATAAAAAAAGGGGGCCCAATTGGGTCGTGATTTCTTTAAAAAAAAAGGGAACCTGATTTGGGTTGCAGCGTTTTAAAAAAAGGACAAAAGATGCATTTGTTTGGGCCCTATTTGAGCCAAATTTAAAAAATTTATTTTTGAAAAAAGGTGCATATAAAAGAAAAGCCATACGCGAGAGAAAAAGAGAGAAAAGAAAAAAACAAGAAAAAATGATGAACATCTTATTTATTTAAAAAAAGAGAGAGAAGGCTATTAAAAAATTGGGATAGCCGAAAAATGATTTGAAGAAAAAAAGAAGCTGAGAAAAAAAATCGAGATCGACTTATTTGGTTTTTGTTTCACCCCATTTTCTTGTATGCGGCCGAGTAAACCGCATATGCGGCCACATACTCGGCCGACTATTGGATAGAGCCCCTTCGTACATGCTTCATCTTTTAGTTGTTGGAACTAGTAGCTACTGTTACTGCTGTAAAAAATTAAATGTTACTAATTGTTTATTAGAAAAGATTTTTATTTCGTTGTTTGTAACAAGTAAATTTTCATTTTTTTTATTTAAAATAAATATTACTAATTGTTTACTAGAAAAGATTTTTGTGTCGTTGTTTGTAAAAAAATCATTTTTTATTTAAATAGAAGATTTTTATTTAATTTCTGTGAATGTTGTTTCCTGTCTCTCTGCATATGTTTAATTTATATTCAATATACTTTTATTTTAGAACCAAATACATCTTCTTTTGTGAAAAATATATCTATGAATCGTTTGCTTTATTCATTAAATAATTTTCTCAATTGTTCAGATATTTTTAATAGAAAATTGTGTTAAATCCCACCTAACTAGCTACCATCTCATTAATGCTAGATAAAAGGGAATCCGATAAATTGATCAATTGAAATATATTGATTTACAATCCAATTTTCATTTAGTTAATTCCAATAGAAACATAACAAATGTTTTTTAAGCCAAAAACATAACAAATGTTTCTATATTTATTATTGTTATATCTCAAAATATTTTTTTCTTATATTTTCATTCCTATAGTAAGTATGCCAACAAATTTCACTTCCATTTTTTTACGATTCACTCTTTGGAAATCATGTCGTACTAAAAAGTCTATGCATGTATTTCATCTATTGTTATTTTTTTGAAATGTAAATATCTAATATTTGAAATCAACTAATTACTTTAATTATTTTTAAATTAAAATAATACAAACTGCATAATCTGCATATGCTTTCACATATACTTCTGCATATCCGCTTACTTGCTTCAGACTGCTTGACCGAAATACCGCATACCGATTTTCTAAACCTTTCTTCACCCAACTTGGTCGACATCATTTTTTTCCGACCAGTATGGGAGAAAAAGGGAGTATTGTATAGAGTTACAGGTCGGATTCAAATTCTCCAGACCGGTCAGATTTTCAGACTCTACAGTCAGTTTTAGACTCTGTGGATTGGTTCAAAATCCAAGTTCGAGGCACTCCATATTTGAGTGACACATTTTCTTCAAGTCCTCTAGAGAAATACTCCTTTTCAGATACACATGTATGCAATCATTATTTGTATGATCCCATCTTTGTTTTTTTGTCTCAGAGTTTTCATGTGATCCATAGGGACTCCAGAGTAGAGATATCATTCCTTATGCCATGTGGGCTAGAGTTTTCATGTGATTTCATAGGGACTCCAAAGTAAAGATCCCATTCTATGAGCCAGTATGGGAGAGATCCAGTTCTCCAACAAGGAGGCTTTTCAGACTCTATTCTCCAGCGATTGTGGATTTCGACGAGGATGTCTCCACGATCTTTTCAGTTCTCCCCTTCAGAGACGGAGCAGTTGTCCATATGATGTCGCGGGCCAGAGTACTCCGATGAGGAGACTCATTCCAATTGCAGTGACTCTGACAGGCGTAGTATAGAGCACATGCTCTCCGACAAGTAGATTCAGTTTGACTCACACTCCAGCTCATTTGTTCCTCCTCACCTGCACGGCACGAGAAGCAACGTCCTCGGCAGCAGCCGACAGTTGTGTTTGCGTTGAGTTGATACTATCTGTAGAGTCTTGTATGGTGAGTTTGAGTGATTTGTTTGTCCAAGTTGAGCATTGCATGCTCCAGCTTGAGGGGGAGTGTTGGAGTATATGTGTTATATGTGGTAGATGGGTATTACCACATCCAGTGTTTAGTCCCACATCTACCAATAGTTGGACTTGGAGGGTTTGTGGAGCCTATATAAGAAGCCCCAAACCTCCTGTATCAGATGAGAAAGTTCAACGAACGAATCAACCTTTGAGGCGTTCTCCCGTGGTTTCATCTCGTTCTCACAAAGTAGGGTTCCACGTAAAATCCCGTTGTTCTTCAATGTTTATTTCTTTTTCTCTGATATTAGCTTCCGCATTTGTAGCTTCTAACATTAAGGAAGGCAGTATGATTCTCGCGAAATCCCAAACTAAAGTGAAGGACAATGGTGCGCTAATACGTCGGGACCTAACGTCATCAAAGAACCATGATCCCGCCAGTAATATCCTCTACTACCAGCACCCAAAACAAAGTATTATCGACAAACAACAATCGGTACACGAGCAATACCACCCCCACCTTCCTCATGAGTTCCACCAAAAGTCAAGGTGGACACACAAGCAACATGCTTGACAAAACTAGATTCCTCAACATGCCTACGACATTAGGGCTTCTCTAAGGTTGATGCATCTTAATGGCATACTAGGACGCCAAAACGCAGCAAAAAAGGGGCAAGGCTCGGGTAAGGCACCATCCTCCAATTGTGACCATGTCATACCATCGAAATCCACCCTTAGAGAGAAAGTAGCACCCTAATGAGTTTCTCCACACCAACGAGTCGAGTTTAGTTGTGCGATAAAATAACGAGGTTTCCGAACACACCACCACATCACCGACTAACCTTTGACCAAGAACGAATTCCAACACCACTATAACTTCAAAAGTAGACGACCCCGCTCCTTCAAACCTTCACAATTAGACAAGTTCTCAAGACGAACAAAGGATATGGGAGCCCATAGCCTTCCCTTTTTCCGCCTCGGATGTCCTCCATCAATCACACACAACTCCATTGCCAATGACTCATCCACCGCAACAAAAACTTATTGCACCGTCCCTATATTCTCTAGTACGGTGAACTCCGCCACCATATCACAAACACACAGCGCCTCAAAACAAAGAACTCCCCAAACACTTAAGGATTCATTCAAAAATGATGCCACGATGATGCCCATAAACAAGCCACCCACACTCTAACGTCATCACTCGGCTCTCCACCCTCAAGCTCAACATGTTTTTACAAGTTTGATTTGAAGAATTTATAGAAAATGTGAAAATTTCTAGTGTTAACTATTATTTCTACTAAAAGCCGTTGTTTTTTAAGCTAACAACATAATGAAATTGGAATCACGTGCATGATAGCAGCCATAATATTAACATAAATCTCACCCTGTAAATATTTTACGCATCATCTCTTCGGCCGATGTTATCTTCTCATGAGTTAATGATAGCCTTTTATTAAGGGACTCCACACGAGGGCCGTCATTTCTCTTCTTCATTTCAGCATTTAATTGTCTTTGAGTTGTTTCGCGCTGCCCACCTAAAGTTTTAGCAACAGTTATTGTTGATGAAACCAATTGTAGTCCTACCACTGAGGCAACTTGACGGTAAACCCTGGGAGGAGTGCTGGGACACAAAAATCAGCAACATGAGCTAAGGCACGGAGTCCAGGAGTAGAACTAGAAAAGTGATGAATAACATAGAAAGAAACAATGAAAATGACAAGAGGGGAAGTTTCCATACCATGACAACGCAATGACATAGTCAGAGCATTTTTCAAAGAGGATCTTGTCAAAGAGTGGTCCATTCTGACATTCAAGAACTAAAGAATCCCAAAAGATGGCCAGGTTCTCCTTAAAGTTCTTATGATCCTTATGCTTTGAAGAGTAATTATCCTCCACTTCCCCCTGGTAGCCACAACAATCAAAAGCAGATCTCCATCATAAAATGCCATTATGCGTGAGATTTACTCTTTAAAAATCAGCATGTCTGTTGGTGGGTGATTCACCGGTTCATCACTATAAATCCCATGCCCAGATGCTGTTCTTTTTTTAAAGTACCCAGTGCTATTCTTGGAAAAAAAATTAAAAGGATGAATGACAACATAACTCATATGTGTTACATCGTCAGAGATTACCTTCCTTGCAAGATTGACAAGATCAAGCACAACACTATCCACATCAATCTCATCAATTGAGCCTGCATCAAGATGATACCTGGCTCCACACGCCTGTTAACTCACAGTAAGTAAAATTGAAGTGGCAGAAAAGAAAGTGTAGCAGCACTTCAAGATACTATAAATTTGAGTAATTACACATAAATCGCTGAACTATACACCCAGGTTCAATGCCGCACCTAAACATTGAAAGTAACAATGTGATGATCAATCTTTAAGGTTTGTCTCAAATTGCCTTAAACTAATGTAATTTAAGGCTAGAAAAATAGTCGCCGACCATATTAAAACAAATCTAAAGATCGAATAGTACATTGTTACATTTTGAAGTTTGGATACGACATTGAAATTGACTGTATAATTTAGGCATTTTATGTAATTTACTATGTAAATTGGAGAGTAACCGTCACCTCAAAGAGAGACATTAAAAGCTCAGATATTGCAGACTTGGCATCCTTCTCATATCGCTCAACCCACAGCTTCACGGCAAGAGAAATCAGTTTCCCATCATACTTAATCACATCTACAAAAACAAGCAAGAAAGATTATCAGCCATACCCAACAATGGACTTCCATCAGGAATTTATCCTCTCACAAATCAACAATTTTAGATGACTCGTTTGGACCATTTCGTGCAACTAATGTTAAAGGAGTGAAGAAAACACTTCGTGAATCAAAATTCTTATATGTGAATTTTAAATCTACCATACTAAGAGTTCCAAAGATTCGAGTGTTATACAAAGAAACGGCTTTCTAACTTTCCAACACCTTGTGAGTTCGATAGGCCAGGAATGAGGGGTGGGTGTGATGCTGGTTCTGCGGACTTGATATCTCCAATTGTGGAGCTTCAATTGGAGAATTTGGATGATATAGCATGTCTCTATACGTGGAGGAACTCCAGGTTATGGTCCCGTATTGACCATTCCCTTGATTCTATGGAGTCTTTATTGTTATTTCCACTGGCGGGAATGAGGGCACTTCCTCACACGTACTCAGATCATACATCCTTGCTTTCGAAAATTGGAAGTCCAGGGAGGGAACCATGCCGAGATACTTCTTTCGATTTGAGCACTCCTGGTTATTAGAGGTGGGGATTCCGTGGTATGGTGGGAGGATTTTGGAAGGATTGTCGTCCAACTAACTCGGCTACGGTTCATTTGGCGAGCAATTTCTAAGAGCTCAAAAAGCACGTGATGGAATACAACAAAATTTTGCAAGCCCGATGTCATCACAAAAGAAACATCGCGCATGAGGAGGTCAATAGGCAGGATTCTAGATAACATTAAGGAGGTTGTGACTTGTTCAACCAGCTCCAAATTATTCATGAGGAGGACCAGAAGGTGGAGACGGAAAGGGGGTACAGATCGAGGCAATGATTACTCAAGGAGGGCGATGCAAACATTAGATGATTTCACTCTGTGGCTGGTGGGAGACACCACAGCAGCTTCATACACTCCATCACTGTTGGTGGGGTCCAGTTGCATGGAGATAAAGAGGTGGGAAGAGCTTTGAACTCGTACGTTCGCACACTAGGTAGAAGGCTCGTTCGTGAGGGCTGCGGTTGGTGCAGTACGGGAGAGGTTGATTTTGAGATGCAAAGAGACCAAGAATGCAGTTTTCCAGCTCAACGCAGATGAGGCCCTCGGTCCCGATGGATTCCCTATTCTTTTCTTATATAGTTTTAGAAGGTTTTGAAGGATGATCTCATGGCGATACTTCATGATTTCAGTTCGGCAATTTGGTTTTGAGCGATTCAATATGGTCCTTCTCTTTTTGCTTCTGACGTAGGAGATGGCTACATTTATAAGGGATTTTCGACCAATAACTCAGCCATGCCCGGTCCCAAGCCCGGGTAAATGAGGAGGGTTGCGTTAGGTAGCCGACAGCCAGCGTAAAACAGTGAGAGACAACTTCCGAAATAGTACCTTTTTAAAAAAAATACTATTTAAGAAGTTGCCTCATGACAGTCGGATCTTTTTAACATGGATTTAAGCAAACACACGGATTTCGTTGGGGCATTCCCTACTTGCGACGCATTGAATCGCTCGAATACAATGAAAAATTGGCAATGGTCGCTACATCGCAGCCTGGATGTAGTTCAAAATTTGCAAGGGTTCTCGCATGAGGAAGGCATGAGGGTAATTAAGCTAGTTCCGTTTCATCACCGCTCGGATGCAGTCCAAAATTTACAAGGGTTCTCGCATAAATGGACGCATGCGAGTAAAAAAGTTAGTCCAAAAGAGATTACAACGGAAGTTGCGGATTGGTAGTTGGAATATTGGCACTTTAACTGGAAAGTTGATGGAGATAGTGGATATGATGGAAAGAAGGAAGATTCATATACTATGTCTTCAAGAGACTAAATGGGTTGGAGAGAAAGCAAGGGAGATTGAGAAGACAGGCTTTAAACTTTGGTATTCAGGTAAAGATAAGGGTAGAAACGGTGTTGGAGTGGTTGTTCATAAGGATTTGAAGGATTGTGTGGTTGAGGTGAAAAGATTCGAAGATCGAATTATTTTGCTAAAATTGGTGCTTGAAGAAGAAATTCTGAATATCATCTCAATTTATGCACCGCAAATTGGTTTAGATGAAATGACTAAACAAGCTTTTTGGGAGGATTTGGATAAGAGTTTACAAGGAATCCCACAAAGAGAGATGATTTGTATCGGTGGAGATCTTTTTTTTACGTTAAAAAAAGGGGGAAACACTCATCGGTGTTCGCCCCAATCCATTAAAAATTAAAGAAGGGAGTACTTACAAGGTGGAGGAAGAAAACAAAAAGGAGTGGTAAATGATATCAAAATAGAGATACCACCCACGCACCCGAACAACACTACCCGGAAGACCAATCAAGACAAAAGCGAGACGCCGAGATACGAATATTTTCCTTATAGAACCTCTGCCGAGCAAATAGTGCCTCGTTTCTTCCCAACCAGATGCTCCAAAGACGTGCAATCGGGACCACCAGGTCCGCCCTCGACCGAGTCCCGGCGTTAGACAAGCTGTCGCAGAAGGCAACGAAACTGGAGATATTCAGCCACCCCAAATCGTCCCAGATGGCGCGAACATGGTCGCAACGGAAGAATAGGTGCCCACTGGTTTCCACCTCTGTACCACAAAGACCGCATAATTGCGAAACATTAGGGAACATCATAGCACAACGGTCACGAGTAAGCAGCCGACCACGCCAAAGGAGCCATAGAAATATACCAACCCGTTCCGGCAACCTGAGACTCCAAATGAACTTGCAATGACTGAGCAGGGTCGCATCCACCCCCGCGGTGCTGGGAAGAAGAGCGAAGTACGCCTTCTGCGTAGAGAAAGTACCATCCTTCCAAGCGAAGTGATCATTCCCCCCAGTCGGCGTGGGAGCATCAGAAAGAAGGGCCATCAAGGACGTGAAGTCGAGCAGACGCTGATCCGATAAATTAGCGACAAACAAAGGGCACCAACATCCATCAGCCCGGCAGGAGGCCACAGTGGCGAATTTTGTCGCCCGCCAGCGCAAAGAGGCGGGGGAAACAAAGTCTGGAAAGCGCCCTCCCGGACCAATCATCCGACCAAAAGCGGAAAGAATTCCCATCGCCAAGAATAGGTTGGAATAATGATCTGTTACGGTTAAAAGCGGACAAGACACCGCACCAAAAAGAGGAAGCGAGTCCCTCGACACTCCCACGAGAAGCGGATATAAAATCAATCCCCGCTGCCTCCCGAAGACACTTCAGCATGAAATTATCATCCCGACCCCACACCTTCGCCGCCCACTTGAGAAGCATAGCCTCGTGCACCAACTCCAGCCGTCTCACTCCCAAGCCCCCATCGCGCTTGGGACGCGAGACATCCTCCCAACCCATCAAATGGACCCCCCTTCGCCCATCGCCCTTCTTACCCCAAAGAAAACCCCGTATACTTTTTTCCAAACGCTCCCGAATCCCCTTCGGCAAGCCACGCACGGACAAGAAATAAATTGGGATCGAGGAGAGCACGGATTTAAGAAGAACCAACCGACCCCCCCCCCCGGAGAGAAGCGTCGCGCGCCAGCCAGCCAACCGAGCCTCCTCTTCTCAACCACCTTCCGGCAATCGCGCAACCGAGCACGGCCAACCGAGAGAGGCAAACCAAGATAATCCAGGGGAAGGCCGCACGGGGAGGAGCCCAGAACACGAGCACACGCCTCAGCCTCCACCGGTGTCATAGCAAACAAAACGACTTTCGACTTGCTCCCATTGATGTGTAGCCCCGACATCTCGCAGAATAGTTGGAGTGTAGTAGCCATATGCGAGGCATAAGCCTGGCCCCCCTCGATAAAACATAATGTGTCATCAGTGAACTGTATAAGAGGAATATGATACGTACCCAAAGAACATCCGCGCGTAAGACCGGCCTCGGCCACACCATCAATCATACGTGGCAAGACATTGACCGCCAAGACAAAGAGGAGGGGAGCAAGGGGGCACCCTTGACGAACCCCCCTACGAGGCTGGAACAACCCCCTAGCGGGCCGCCCATTGATGGATACGGAGAAAGACGCGGTGGTAACATACCGTCGAATCCAGGAAATTCAAATCGGCGGGAAGCCCCGCCGCTTTAATACCGACCATAAGAATCGCCAATCCAGAGAGTCATAGGCCTTTGCAAAGTCAATTTTCCATAGCAGCCCCTTCGTAGCATTTCTGTGCCAAACGTCGACGATCTCAGAGGCGAGCGCACAGCATTCAGAGATTTGCCTCCCTTGGATAAAGGCGGCTTGCGAAGGCTTGATGAGCGAGTCAAGGAGTGGCGCAAGCCTTCTAGCGATAGCCTTAGCAATGATTAAGTATATGCCATTAGATATAGAAATAGGCCGGTAATCCTCGATACGGTTGGCCGAGGGGGTCTTAGAGATAAGAACAATATTAGCCCTGTTTAGTTTGTTGAAGCCCCTGTTCCCTTCGCAGAATTCGAGAGCAACGTCCAAGACGTCATTTGCGAGCACATCCCAAAAATCCCTATAGAATAAAATAGGGAAACCGTCAGGCCCAGGGGCAGCATCAATGTTGAGCTCCCAGGCCACCCCCTTGAGTTCCTCCAGAGAAAAAGGTCGAGAAATCGTCGCCGCATCCGAAGCCGCAAGGACGGAAGCCCCACGGCCCGTCCACCGCCACGAGCGAGAAGGTTGACGGTCAAAAAAATTCTTGAAATAAGTTTCCAAAGCCACGCCCAGCTCCTTCTCTCCCCTGAATAAGGGCACCATCGACCGCGAGGGAAGAGATTGAATTAGCGCGTTTACGAGCACTGGCGACCCGATGAAAGAAGGCCGTATTGGCATCCCCATGTTTGATCCATCTCAGGCGTGAACGATGTCGCCACTCGATAGCCCTTTTCCTGTCCTCCACTGATACCATCTGCACAGCCGAAGCACGATCGGCCAATTCCGCGGGAGATAACTCCCTCTCGTTTTCTAACCGATCGAGGCGAAGAATGATGTCATCAGCCTCTTTACGGGTGATTAAACGTGCCTGACGAGTATTAATTTTAAAGGACACTAATAATCTTCGCAGGGACGAAAGTTTTTGGTCAAACCGACGAGCAGCACTACCGGCATAATTAGTCTGGGACCAATGATTACGCACAATGTCCCTAAATTGAGGTTCCAGCAACCAACTCCGTTCATAGCGAAAGTGACCACGAGGGCGAGATGATTCACCGTAGTCCCAAACAATGGGACTATGATCAGAGAAGGAGCGCAGCCGAGAACAAACCGAGCACAGAGGAAAAAATTCCATCATGCGACCATTCGCCAAAAACCTGTCGAGCCGAGACCGTGAGGAGTTATTCCACCAAGTGTAGGTAATATCGTTTGCCACCAGCCCTTCGAGAGCCAACTCCTGAATGAACTCCAAAAATTCGCGTGAACCCGGATCATGACCTCCACGGCCACGTGGGCGGTCATGCGAGTGCAAAGTAAAATTGAAATCGCCCCCCATAATCCACGGAGTATCCCCAAAAGCCACGGCATCGCTGCGCAGATCCTCCCAAAGTTCACGACGAGCAATATGGCATAAAGGCGCGTAAACGCAAGTAAAAGCCAGAGAAGCATTAGAGTCCGACCGCACGAGCACCACGGAAATAGAATGACGCCCAACACGAGTAGAAGAATAGGAAAATCTCGACGATCGCCAAGCCAAAATAATACCGCCTGAAGCTCCAGTAGCGTCCAACGAACGAAAAGCATCCAAGCCCCCAGCCCCAAAGGATTTCCAAACAGTTTCATCCACCCCCGAAAGTTTCGTTTCCTAAAGGAGGGCGATGTCACACTCCCAATCCACCAAACGAGAGCCCAAAGCACGCCGACGATCAGGGTCACCAAGACCACGAACATTCCAGGATAACAATTTCATTAAACACCAAGTTAGGCCCCAAAAGCTCGTACAAAAACCCGACCAAGTCCACAGTTAATCCCGAGAAGGGCGTTGACCAGTGCGGTGGAGTCCTGCTGCCTCCGCCACCGCCTCGCGCAACAGCTGTCTAGAAGAAAGAGATGATTCCCCGAGAGATAGGGGTTGACGACGAGTGTAAATATTTCCAAACCGGTACAGGGAAGCAATCACAGCATTCCAGGCATTCCAAGAAATACAAGTGTGATTCGAAACAGCTGACATAGCATCTGATGAAAAATCCATAGTTCCGCCACCAGACCTAGAAACCGGAGAAGAATAAGAGCCCTGGAGGTTAAGATGAAGAAGCATACCAACAACCTCCGGCGCAGAGTGGTTCATAGTGTCGCCCTCAGAGGTAACCGAGCCAGCCGTCAGCAAGAAAAGCGGAGAGATAGAATCTTCGAAATGATGCATCTGGGATAAGGGCACCGAGGTAATGGGTTGTGGGCACTGATAATCGGAGCTCCATATAAGGGACTCGGAAAGAGAAACCGGGTTAGGACCAGCCCTCGCCAGGGCCCATAAGTCTTGATGATCAGATCCGGACGAAGAAAGGGGAAGCGGCAAGTCAAGCCCCGAGACCTCCGCGTGGATCGGGTTGGCCGACACAATGGAAGTTTCAGTAGAATGCGAATCGTCCTCGAGAAGGTCCCAAGTCACGTGACGACGAGCGCCCCGACCCGCACGCGCGACCCGATGAGAGCCAGGCGACGTCCCCGAACAGGCGCCATGCACTTGCGCCGCTTCGACAATATCCCTGCAAAATGACACGTGGCTCGAAGAAGGCGAGCCGTCAAGGCCCGCTCCGGAGAATGAACCGCCGTCATGGAGGATCGGCGAGGGCGGGCAAGGGGGCGGGACCGCCGGCGCCGGAAAAGAGAATTCGAGCTTGAAGGTCCAGCGTCCCAGACAGAGCTTCTCGAACAAAACCTTGCCAGCCAAAGAGTTGCTTAATGTTGATGAGCACTCCACGAGTAACCGCGTACACATCCAGTCTGAGCCCGGAGCAAGACCGTCGTCGAGAACAGCCAACACCTGACCCCAGACGCTAATAACTTTTGATAGACAATGCACCGTGCGCGATAGGAAAGGAACTCCTCTCACTTCGACCACGCAAACCTCGGAACCGATGGCCGCGCCATCCGCTACACGCAAACTTCGCCACTTCACGAGCGAAACATCGGCTAGACGAAGGACCTCCCGGTGCTCCGGGGATAACCCACGAACACAGCATCGATAGTCGTCTAAAAAGAAGAAATCCCCGTAAAAGTCGGCTCCCAAGAGTTGTAAGGTACCTGTGTGAATCTACTCGCGACCTACTCCATGCCGCTGCAGAACACCAACAGCCGCCAAGCACTTCGCACGGAAGGCCTTCGGTTCCACCCGCAATGAAGCACCCGTCGTATTATCTTTGAACCTCTCCGCCGCCGGCATCTGAAAGGAGCATCCACCTTGCAGGCCAACCTCAGGACCATTCCTTGCATGCACGTGATCGTTTATCACCACCTCGCCGTCTTGTTGTTGCACCACCGCCGCCGGGGGAACCCCTGACCCACATTCCACAGCAGAAGAGTGTAGGGGAGGGTTGGGAGCGCACCCCGCGCTCGGCCCTTTGGAGGAGTTGCTGCCACCGCCTTCGCGCACTACTTGAGCAAAAGAGCGTAAATCCATGATGGCAGGCGAACCACGAACTCGCTGACGCACATCCAGGTGTCCAGAGAGATTCTTGTAACCAACACCCACGCGATGAACCCTGCAAGAAAGCATGCGATGACCTACCTTGCCGCAGAGAAAGCAGCGAGGAGGAGCTCGACATGCAGAGGCGATATGTCCTCGCCCCTCACAACGAAAGCACCGCTTTCCAGCTTTTGCATGCGTGACCTTCTCCCACGCACCACCCCCTTCCGCTTGCGCTCCGCTCGTTGCGCCTTTCCCGTGAGCGTGACCGTGAGGGTCACTGCGAGTGACCCTGTCTGTGCCACTGCGGTCTCCTTGTCGGTGCAGTTCCCTTAAACCTTCGGACGCCACTCCCTCTCGTTCCTCATGTTCCCCCGGAGATCTTAATGGACATGTGGGAAAAAATGCTTCAGGGTATGCTAGTGTTCATGGAGGACATGGTTTTGGGGATAAAAATGAAGAGGGAAAAGCCATCCTGGATTTTGCAACGGCATATGATCTTTTCATAGCAAACACTCTCTTCAAGAAGAGGGTGGAACATTTAATTATTTATAAGAGTGGGCCAACTAAAACACAGATAGATTACTTTGCGTTGAGGAGAAGAGATAGGTTGTGTTGTAAAGACAGCAAAGTAATCCCAGGAGAGAGTTTGACAACCCAACATCGTTTGTTAGTCTTGGATGTACAAATGAAAGGGTTGGTAAAGAAAAGGAGGGTTTCTAAGATAACTAGAACTAGATGGTGGAATCTTCCACTGAAGCAAGCGAGCTTCATGGAGAAGGTTTTAGAAGACTTATATTGGGATTGTAGCGGTAGTGCAAACGAGATGTGGGAGACGGTAGCATCTTGTATCCGAAAGGTAGCCAAAGAGATGCTAGGCGAGTCAAAGGGAGGAGCTCCATGTCAAAAGGAGGCTTGGTGGTGGAGTGAAGGGGTGCAAGAGAAGCTAAAATAAAAAGAGCTTGCTTTAAAGCTATGTCTAAGGATAGAACAGAGGAAACTGTCACAAACTACAAAATAGCGAAGAAGGAAGCAAAGAAGGTCGTAAGCGAAGCTAAGTCAAAAGCTTATGAAGTTTTGTATAAAAATCTCGACTCTAAGGAGGGTCAGAAGGATATATTCAGGTTGGCCAAAGCAAGAGAAAGAAAAACCAAAGACCTTTCTCAAGTGAGATGCATTAAGGATGAGGAAGGTCATGTGCTTGTTACTCAGAAGGATATAAAGACTAGATGGGAGCAGTACTTCTATAAACATTTCATTGGAGAAGGAAATAGAGATATCACTTTGAGTGATCTAGCTTGTAGTGAAAGTTACTTGAATCGTGCATGCTATACACGGATACAAAGAAAGGAAGTAGAGGAGGCTTTGAAGGTTATGAGACTTGGAAAAGGTGTAGGACCAGATGATATCCCTGTAAAAGTATGGAGAGTTTTAGGTGAGCGTGGTTTGACTTGGCTTACGAATCTATTCAATGTTATTTGGCAAAGTAAAAAAATGTCTGAAGATTGGAGGAGTATCGTGGTGCCTCTTTATAAGAATAAAGGAGACATTCAAAATTTTTCAAATTATAGAGGTATCAAGCTGATGTGTCACACTATGAAAATTTGGGAATGTGTGATCGAAAGAAGGTTGAGACAAATTTCCAATATAAAAGAAAACCAATTCGGATTCATGCCAGATCGCTCAACGACTGAAGCCATCCATTTGTTGAGGAGAACAATGGAGATTTATAGAGCTAAAAGGAAGAACCTCCACATGATCTTTATTGATTTAGAGAAGGCTTATGATTCTGTCCCACGAGAGATATTGTGGAGAGTGTTGGAGAAGAAACAAATACATGTCCTATACATTAACCTCATAAAGGACATGTACGATAGGGCTTTATCTTGTGTAAGGATCCCGTCTGGGAAGACTGGATATTTTGACATCAACATTGGTTTACATCAAGGTTTTGCTTTGAGTCCATTTCTTTTTACTTTTATTATGGACGAGTTGACCGGTCACATTCAGGATGAGTTGCCTTTGTGTATGTTATTTGTTGATGATATTGTGTTAATTGACGAGACTAGAGATGGAGTAAATGAGAAGCTTGAGGTCTGGAGACATGAGTTGGAGACTAAAGGATTTCGTATAAGTAGGGCTAAGAGGGAATATATGGAGTGCACCTTTGATGAAAGCAATGGTGAAGGAATCGAGATGAAGATTGGTGACGATAACATTCAGAAGAGAGATTCCTTTAGATATCTGGGATCTATTCTGCAACATGATGGGGAAATTGATGGAGATGTTACTAATAGAATAAATGCAGGCTGGCTAAAATGGAGAGGAGCCTCTGTTGTTCTCTGTGATAAGAAAATTCCTTTAAAGATTAAATGAAGGTTTTACAAAGCAGTCTTGAGACCTGCTATGCTTTATGGATCTGAATGTTGGCCTGTGAACCATAGACATGTGCAGAGAATGAATGTAGCAGAAATGAAAATGCTAATGTGGATGTGTGGACACACGTGTAAAGATCAGATTCAGAGTGATGCAATCATAAAGAAAGTTAGTGTAGCTCCGATCGAGGATAAGATGCGATAAAACCGCTTAAGATGGTTTCGACATTTGCAAAGAAGATCAGGTAACGCACCAGTTAGGAGGTGTGAGTGTTGGGATGTTGAGACGGCTAAGAGAGGACGAGGACGGCCCAAGAAGTGTTGGAAAGAGACCATACAAAGGGATCTTAGTTTTGTGGATATAAGCCCAAGATTGGCCCAAGATAGATCTGAATGGAGGCGAAGAATCCATGTAGCCGACCCTATTTAATTGTGGGAAAAGGCTTTGTTGTTTTTTTTTAAAATCCAACGATGTGGGGGAGACACGACGAGGTGTTCGCCCCAGAAAATTGTATTAAAAGTAAGCGTAAAACAGGAAAGCAAGAAGAACAAAGATAGGAAGAAGGACAGACAGAGGTGAGATCGAGAAGATCCCAACCACGACAAAGTACGCTAATTACACCAACATCCAATCACGAACAAGATGCGCCGCGTGACCCAAGATATTCTCCTTGTAGAAACGTTGACCCCTAAAGATAGAAGCATTATGACCCAGCCAAATCGCCCAAATGTAAGCAAAAAGGCTCAAAAAATCATCGCGCGTCCTCTCTGTTGGAGCGAACAGAGTCCCAAAAGCCTGCCAGATCCGATGTGTTGATCCAAGAAATCCCCGTCTCCTCCCAAACGGTGGTAATGACCGAGCAGGTGAAGAATAGGTGAACTAACGATTCCACTCCGTAGCCACAAAGAGCACAAACAACCGGAATCGATCGCCAAAGAGTCTAGCGCAGCGCTCCCTAGTTAGGATCCTCTCTCTGCGGAAAAGCCAAATGAATATGGCTACCCTCTCCGGCAGCCTCAAAAGCCACAGGAACTTGCAGTCGCGGCCTCCTGTTGGGCCGGTGGCTGTTGGTGCCCTTTGTTTGCCGCTAATTTATCGGATCAGCGTGTGGACGATTTCACCTCCATGATGGCTTTTTTCTCAAACGCTCCCACGCCCAATGGGGGCGTGATCACTTGGCTTGGAAGAACGGCCCTTTCTCTTCCAGGAAGGCGTACCTCGCTCTTTTTCCTTCCTATGTGAGGGACGATGCGACCTTATTGAGTCATTGCAAATTCATCTGGGGACTCAAACTCCCGGAACGGGTTGGTATCTTTCTTTGGCTGCTTCGGCATGGTCGGCTGTTAACTAGAGATCGATGTGCAATTTTGTTTCCTAATGTCTCGCATTTGTGCGGTCTCTGTGGTACGGAGGAGGAAACCAGCGGGCACCTCTTCTTTCATTGCGGCCGTGTTCGTGCTCTCTGGGACGATCTGGGGTGGCTGAATATCTCGAGCTTTGGTGCGTTTTGCGACAGCTTGTTGAATTCAAGGGGCCGGGCTAGGGTGGATCTGCTGGACCCGATTGCGCGTCTATGGAGCATCTGGTTAGGAAGAAACGAGGCACTCTTTGCTCGCCAGAGGTTTTACAAGGAAAATATTCGCATCTCGGCAGCACGCTTTCTTCATGATTGGACTTCTGTTTAGCATTTTAGGTGTGCGTTGGACTTCTGTGTAGCAACTTGGTTTTCTTTTGTTCTTCCATCTTGTAAGTACTATCTTCTTTTCGTTTTTAATACATTGGGGCGAACACCTCTGAGTGTTTCCCCCTTTTTTGAGCGTCAAAAAAAAACTTGCAGTCGCGGTAGACGAGATCCAGGTCGGAATGAGGAAGAGAAGAAATTGCCCTGAAGGCCTTCCTTGTGGAGAACACGCCATCCCGCCAAGCCCAGTGATCACGACCAGACGTTGGCCTTGGCGCATTCTTAAGAGAATCTTGTTGTCGTTGTTGTTGAACTCTCTCCAATGTGGTGTAGCTTATTGTTGCTAAGGTGCTTGTAAATCGCCTATGCGTTGTTATGCAAGCAATAATCTCTCCTGAGCAGAAGGGTTTTATCCTACGCATGTTGATGGTAGCTAGTATGGTTCTTGCTAATGAGATGGAGATGGACTGGAAGCAGAATCACAGGAAAGGTTTGTTGTACAAGGTTGATTTTTCAAAGGCTTATGACTATGCGGACTAGAGGTTCTTTTAGGCTTCATTGCAGCGACGAGGCTTCCTAAATACCTAGATTACGTGGATGAAGAGATGCATCACGACAGCATCATACTTGATTCCGGTGAATGGGCACCCAAAGGGACGTTCCTTCCAACAACAAAAAAGGGTTTGACAGCATTACCCCTTGAGGACCCTCCTATCCGTGATTGTTGTTAATGCATAGGCGATGATGAGGAGGCCGGCATTGGAGTCTTTGTTCCGAGATTCAAAGTGGTGATATCTCAATTCCTATTTTGCAATATGTAGACAATGATCTTGATTATCGGGGGAGGGGGGAGCTACGCGAGCTTCTAGGTCATGTATAGTTTTGGAAATATATCGGGCCACTAGATAAATAGAGAGAAGCCAACCTCTGTTCCTTTTGAGCTCCCGCGGAAGGAGGCGCATGCTTTTTGTCATGGCGCATGTATGCTCCATGCACTGTAAAATCTGTGTTTCTCCTTACACAATGCCACGCCCCTCCACGGGATCCTCCATTGGACTAATAATTCCATAAGTTCAACAAAATCCTGGGGGCACTACTCAGAAAATCCTTAATGGAAGGTTGGCACCCATACCATGTCATCCTAGTAATCCTCAACAAGGGCATCTCCATCAGAAGCAAATGCAAGCAGCCGAGGGAATCGAAGTCCCAAGGTCCCCCATGATGCAATTTAAAACCCCTTAGTTACTAAATAAATGAATGCACATGCTAATAAAATGTCCTGTTGTATTTATACAATTAAATGCATGATTGTGCAGAAGTAGAGGCCCAGGGCCAAAAATATCCAATTAGAAGTACCAAGTAAATCACCAATGCAGATAGCCGCACAGCATCAAAGGAAGTGAACGGGAAAAAATAAGATTGATAAATAAACAGATATGACCTGATAAATAGAGAGAGATTTATTTAGTCCAGTACTGATTTTGTGAAGATAACGGCTAATCACAGAATTTCACCTCATAACTGAATATAAATTGTCAGGACTCTTTATATAACCGGTAAAAAACTTATAATTAACATCAATTGACAGAGTATACGTTGGAATGAAAAAAGAACATGAGCATTAGATAGATTCTTTCTTAAAGAAAACGGAGGAAACTCAGACCATTCAAACTGGAACCCAAAGTAAACAGAGACAAAAGACAACTCAGGACTCGAGGAGGGCCGGGGAAAAGGAGAGATATCACCCAGGTTTGGCTGCTACAGCAACGATCGGGCTGGCGGTGAATCTTTGCTGCAACGGGACAAGAGGCTGGCGGTGATATGGTAGGGAGGAGATGATGGGAGAGAAGGTTGGGAGGCATGAGGGAGGGGTGATATGGTAGGGAGGAGATGATGGGTGAGAAGGTTGGAATGTATGAGGGAGGGTTGGTGAGGTTTTGTTGGGACCAAGAAAGGAGTGTGCCTGGTGAAGAAAGGAAGATGGTGATAGGGATTAGGGTTGATGGGGATTTTAGGATAAAAGGAAGGGGAGCCAGAGAGGGAAGGAAGGTGTGATGGGGAAACAGATAGTAATTGGGGGTGAGGAGAGTATTGGGGTTAAGGAGGAGAGGTAGAGAGGAGGGTGGAGTTGGGAAAGAGAGAGGGCTCGGAGAGGGAGAGAAAGGTGAGGGAGAGAAGTCAGGGTGGGGATGGGGAAGAGGGTAAAGCACGATAAGGATTTCTGTATTTCTCAATAGTTGCCTTCTCCTCCCACAATCCTCCTTATATAACCCTAAAAACTTAAACTTTAAAAAAAAGGAAAACTACATGTAGACCATTTGGAACTAACACAGTTCAAGGGGACCCTTAGACTTTTTTTTTTGTTGCTGAAAATTGCATTTGGCCACTCAAATTTGGAATTGAACTGCATCACCTCACCAGTCCAGTCGTCGGCCCAGAATGCAAAAGAGCAACCATCTCCAAATACATGGCGGAAAAGTTTCATAGTTGGGGAGCACAGAGCAAATTCACTTCTAAAATGCAAATATAGAAAATTGTGGACTATTAATTAGAGATCGGTTAGCATGAACGTCATATATTCTACGAACAAATCTGCAACATAGATCTTCATCACTTCCCCATATCCTCACAACCCACATTAGCAATAAGGCCTTATCTATTTGTTCCAAATGGGGGGTTCCAAGGCCAGTTTCCTCCTTAGTTAGTGTCATAGTGGCCCAACTTATGAGGTGAATGCCATGAATTCAGTTTCAGTCCTGCTTTACCCCAAAAGAACTTCCGCAAAATCATCTCCAAACGTCATCATATCCGTGCAGGTAATAATCTTGATGACATGAAGACCACAAGAATATCCGTGTGAATCGCCCTTACCAGGACCAATGGTCCACATAGGACAACATCAACGCCTTCCACCTAACCAGTTTTCGCTCCATCTCCTCAATAACCGGTATCCAATCAACCAAACGTACGCGAACACTGCTTGGTGGCAACCCCAGGTAACGAAACAGTAATAAGCCACATGCAATGCCTAACTCGTTAGTACACATCCGCTTGCCTCATCATCCGTAAGGCCAAAGGGAACTGCTAACAACTTGGCTCTATTGAGCTTCATGCCTGAAAGGTCGCCAAAAATATCAAGCACCATAGCTGTATCTTTCATTTCTTCCCTATTGTAGGCCTGAAAGCTAACGACTTGGATCATTTCAATGAAGAAAATAATGGCGTTCATCTATTGTAGAACGGGCACGCAAATCTCTGCAATGGAGTACCCCACAGAAAACCTTCGTTTAACCACCTACTCCACCAAGCGGGTAAGCACATCAACGACCAGAACGAAGAGTGGTGCAGGCGGGCATCCCTGACATCACTCCGTTAGAATTGAAAGAATCCTCCCTCATGCCTCCCATTATGGCATTATCCCATTCACAAGTACAAAAGTATGATGCGGTGATTACACATCTTTTTACCCAAGAGATCCAAGCATCTGAATATCTCCTGCTTTGCCAAGGCTGACCACAAGAACTGCCGACCATACTAATCTTATGCTTTGTAAAAATTTACTTTCCACAGGCGCCCACTCTTCCTTCTACTTTTCTAATTTGCAGTAATATTAGAGGTCATTTCCAGGTTGTCAACAATCTGTCTCCACAACATGAAAGCCGGCTGCATTGGTGAGATAAGATCATCCAAAACATCCCCAAGTCTGTTTGCTAAGACTTTGTCCGCTATGAGGTAAATGATGTTTGATAGAGCAATAGGGCGAAAGTCTTATGCGCACTCTGACATAACTTTCTTCGATAACGAAAATAGCAATGCCATAGCGAGCATGTTAAAGCTAGAATTTCCATAAGGGGTAAGGCCCGTTGAGTTCTTATAGGATGAGACTTTGATCTATCTCATAACACAAAAAATGAAAAGGCAAATCCTTTGCTTTGGTCTGATGTTTAAGACTACTATATTCCTTTGTTTCTAATGCTCTTTGCTTTTGAGGAAATATCAAGTTTATGACAGTAAAATATCTTCGAGATTACTAGTAATCCGTGTCACTCTCATGAGAATCCATATCCATGCGAATATGATATCATCTATATTTATGTTACAATACGGCAAAAATAGGATAATTTGAATGAAACCAACCTACATTTAGGGATGGGGAAAAATCCGAAAAACTGAAGAATTATACAATATCTCCCCTATGTAACACGTTGGGATTATTTAGCTACTATGTTCACAGAAGCAATATTTTCTATTATGCAAGCAAGATTGGTTGGATTAACCCACTTTTAGGTTATATATTCACTTATACAGCTTTCTTGACTGCTTCTACATCAGGAAATTCGGCTAATTTAGTTATATTTTTTAACAACCCTTGTATAACTGCCATAACATCATCCCCTATAATGTCCAAAATTCTTGGTAGAAGAATACGGGAAAACATTAGCGATTAATATTCATTCAAATCCATCACCATGTTCCACACTTCGTCTCAATCAAAGGTCCTCGTCAGATAGGTGCCCTGGGAACCAAAAATAGAGGGGGTCCACACCAGTCCATATTCGATGCTTGGTCCCCTGTCTTCGAGATATACTGTGAAAATAGTCTGTAAATGATCTTCTCATCTCATGTTTGCCCTCCGCATAAGTATCACCCACAACCACGACTTGGAGCATGTTGCGCATGATTTTAAAAAATGTCACGGATCGAGGCAGTTTACAAGCCTCAGTTTATACAGGAAAATATACATAAAATACAATTAAGCATGACTATGTAAATTTATAAAATCATATATTTAGATAGTTCCTCACATAAATTCACTATATATGTTATGAATGTGAGAATATATAATATTCTTTGCATGATTTGCTTTGAATCCTAACTCATGAAAAGCCTATTATGACCTCCATTGATGTTGGTGGGTTGAAGTTCTTGTTGATATACGCCTCTCTCTATGTGCATGGGTAAGCAAAAATCGGTGATTAACATATATTATCAACATAGAGAACGTACAATATATTTATGTTGTATTATATATGTTATATGACTAACATATATTAATATGCTTTGAATCTGAATCATCCGATTTGTTAATCCCAGTTGAAGAACTGTTGGATGCACCCACATGTCACACCAAACCTTAAACGACTTTTTATATAGTGAAATCGATCATCATCATCCAAGGACATACATATATGGCTAACACAAAATTTGTTAGATATAAATAAATATATATGAGTATATGACAAAATAAATTGTTAATAATTAATGTTATACTTTAAAATATAATAATCATTGATGTATAAAATATAAAAAAAGGTACCAAACCTATGCAACATGAGGAGATGCTACGGAAGCGCCTCAGTGCCTCGAGGACCACCTCACCTGGGATGCTTGAGGCAGACACCTCAAGGCAGTTTTCTTGGAAAACCACTTCGAGCCTCGATGTGCATTTTTTAAAACCATGATGTTACATCTTCTCCTGCTATTGGCCACCTAGCAGAAACCCCCTACCATCTCGATATTGCATTATTAGCAAGAAAGGGCCCTTATCCCAACCGCTATCCCACCATTGAGAAAGGGCCCTTATCCCAACCACTATCCCACCATTGAACACGTCCTAGCAAAATTAAAGGCCTCGTCATTCGATTGTTATAAGGTAAAATCATGCATGATCTTTATTTCATGGGAACTTGTGAGATAAGATGAGAGAAAATCCCTTCTGGTAGATTATTGTTCAAACGAATAACTTAAGGGATAATGTTCGTTATAATAAGGGATAACTTCTAAACATTTTTTAAACCAAATTGTTTTTGTTATGATGAGGAATATTTGTTATGGCATCATAATGTCAGTAGTTGACTAATTTTTGAATAGTTCGTTGTTTGACTTCCTTATTAGATGCCACAACAACCACTTGCAAAAAAACGTACTACTGCAATCAACAGATCCAATAGATCCAAAGTGGTTTATGAACAAGAAAAGTGTACTACTTCAATCAACAAATCAAGTAGATCTAGAGTGGTTTGACCCCCATTGTTTTTAAACTCGCCTTGATGCATTGAGGCATACGCCTCAAGACGTTTTTCAAGGAAAATTCCTCGAGGCTATAGCCTCGACAAAACTCATTGAGGCATGCGCCTCATGGCCTCCAGGCGCGCCTCGAGGCGTTGATGCGTCAGGCGAGACTGAGGTGTCAACTTGGTTCTACCATTATCATAGATAATCATAACATGCACCAACACCTGTTACCATGCACCTTATGAATAATCAGAGTTATGAGGCTTTTTATCTACTTTGACTATGTATCCTCTAAAATATTGTTTTGAGTTTCAGAAATTAAAATTGCAGGTTTTATAATACCATAGAAAGTGTACAATTAAACGACAGCTACTGGAGTGTATTTGATTGCATATGTTCTAGGTTTAAAGCATGATGATATCAATGTTCTTTAATGTAAAGGTTTTTGGAACTTGAACTGGAGGAGCATCTGAATCACTACATCTTCACTGATTCTAATATATCAGTGGTTGATGATCTTGGGGGCATTTTTCAGCAATATCCGTAGTTCAACTTCTAACTAGCTCACACTTTCCAGAACAATAAGGACCAACCTTTGAATTATGGATTCATTGCAGCGAAAAGCAGCGCTGAAAGCAGTCACAACTAATCTGTAATTAATTTGAACAAGTTTAGATTATTTTAATAATGCTTGTTCGACTAGTAACTGTTTTCATCGTGATTTTTATATGCTAGTGTTTTTATTTTCTTTTAATTTTTTTGCTAATGAATTAAATTTCACGTTGTTTTGCTATTGTTATCTCTACCTAGTATTCATATGTATTCTCAACCCCTCTACCGCACTGCTCAAGTTATTTGCCCAAATAGGGTTAACACTAAAACTCCCAAAATTGCCCAAACATTCCCCCACCCCACGTCATTATCGGTTCTCGACGGCTCTTGAGCACCTTCTTCCTCTAGAACAGTGGGGGAACCAACTGAAGGGAGAGAAGCTCATCCTCGGCAGAATAGCTTCTGAAGACCATAGGTGTCGAAATCGCGCTAGAAGGAGGAGCATGAAGCTCCATCTGCACCTGCTTTGGAAGGAACATGGCACTAGAAGATTCAGCAAGTCCATCATGTTTCGAAAGAACGAGTCCCAGCTCTGCTTCGATTGAGAAACGGGCATGAATGGGAGACCCAATAAGGAGAGCATTCGGGTCGGACCATCTAAGGCAACTGTTGGAGGAGAACCGAGTCTGTCTTGGTTGTCCATTAAAGCGAGAGGTCGGGTTGGACTCACTTCTCTTCAAGAACCCGATTAGAGAGCCCAAAAATAGATTGCCAGTGGAGCCCTAAAGCTCAAAGGGAGCCATCTTGCTCACCACTCTTAACAGTGGCACAAGAAAGGCCAGTGCGTACAACTTCAAGGGTTGATGATCACTCGTTCTAAAGATTAGGGCTTGAAGATTGGGGCTTTTCCAAATTTGGGTTTTTTCAAAATTTGAAATACCACACTCCCTGCAATCTATCTCTGGAGGTCTCGCACTTGATTCGGTTGTTGTGATTTCCATCACAGGAGTAGCAGTCCCCACCAAAGGGCCCTTCTTCTTCAGCGAGGATGTTGATGTCGAGTCCTCCACTTCTGCCTCCTGAAAGAAGATCTGAGGTGGCGGTGGTGGTTTTACCAAGCTAACCAAGAGACGAAACCTTGCACGGAAGACAAATAATGAGCATTCCGACTCCATGGAGAGAGCTTTTGCCCCCTCCAAGACCACGACAACCCCCTCGTGATCAGTGCCTGGCTTCAAACCATCTGAAAGGATCCTTGTGAGAACTCCAACCTCCACAAGAGCTGACTTAAGGGCTTCCACCGTACGAGAAAGGAAAGGCACTCCAGTAATCCGCACCACATTGAAAAGGCCAGCCTCGAGGCGGTCGAGGCGTGCGCCTCGAGGCGAGACGGTCCATTTTAGCCTCAAGGCTTACGCCTCAGACCAGTCCTGTGAGGCGTGCGCCTCGAGTGGTCGAGGCGATCGAGGTGTTTTTGCTTTTTTTGAAGTATTTTTTTTATTTTAATATTTTACTTAGTAGTTTGAGAAGCTTATAAATATATGTTTATTTAGGATAATGATTATATAAGATGAATGCCTAAATATGATGTTTATTTCATGCCCATAACTAGATATTTACAAATTAATGTATCCAACTATTTTAATAAACTCTTACTATTTCACTCTTAATGAATGAATTCATAAATATTAAATTAAACAATACTTGTAATTTAACAAGATTTGCAATATATCAAGCAAAAACAAAATGGATAAGGTTCATGGTTTCTCATGTTGCCTTAGATTATATATTAGACACAACATAAATCTCTTCAACATATTTAATCGAACTTTTAATTACAACAATATTTCAAAGATACCATGCCCCAAAAGGGGGCTTTTTTACCCCAAAGGGGGCTTTTTCGCTACGAGAGGTGTTGGCTTTTAGAGGATGGCTTCAGGGAGGTGGTGACTTCACACTGGTTGGGGATGGCGCCTACTGGCTCGACTGCTAATAGGTTCTCCCAGAAGCTTTCCTCTCTTCGGGGCAGGCTGGCGGTGTTCAAAAAGGAAATGAGAGTTGCTAGATGTGCGGCAAGAAAGACTGCGGAAGAGGTTGTTCGGAAGCTCGATGCCCTGGAGGACGAGAGAAATCTTAGCATTTTCGAGCAGGAGGAGTGTTTGGCGGCGCAAAAAACTGTTGCTATCGAGGAAAAGAAGCGAGTGACAGAATGGCGCCAGCGATCGAGGACCTCCTAGCTTAAAGAGGGGGATGCGAATACCGCTTACTTCCATCGTATCGCTAGTGGTAGACACAGATCCAATGCTCTTCAGTCCATCACTATTGATGGGGTCACAAGTTTGGGTAACAGAGATTTGGGCCGCGCGATTGCAAATCATTTCAGGGACAAGCTTGCTTCTAAGATTCCGCGGAAATGGAGATGGTTGGGTCGCAGCTCCAAGCTTGTGGAGCCCGCCTCCTCGGATCTTCTTGTCCGTGATGTCACCCTTGAGGAGCTCAAGGATGCCGTCTGGGATCTAAACTTGGATGTCGCACCTGGCCCTGATGGCTTTCCAATTTCTTTTTATGGAGACTTTTGGGACCTCGTTGGGCACGAGGTGCTCGAAGTGATGATGGAATTCTGCAATGGAAATATGGGATTTGACCGTTTTAACAAGGCGTTGCTTGTGCTGATCCCCAATGGCTTATCGCCGAGCTCGATCGGGGACTATCGCCCAATTGTTATCTCAAATGCCCTCTATCTCATTGTGGCTAAAGTGCTTGCCTCTAGGCTGGTTAACGTCCTTGGCGGATTGGTTTATCCGGGCCAATCCGCTTTCATTCCGGGTCGTCAAATCTCGGATTGCACAAAACTTGCATCCGAAATCATTGCGGATTGGCGGAGAAGGGGGGCCAGTGGAATCTTGTGGAAGGTGGACTTTGCCAAGGCTTTCGATAGCCTTGATTGGAGATTCTTATGGTCGGTGTTGAAGAGATTGCGCTTCCCTGATGCGTAGATCTCATGGATGCGTCGTTGTATCTCCACGGCGTCTTTTTCGGTGCTTATCAACGGCAGACCGGAGGGGGTTGGATCCAACCCCGCAAAGGTGTGCGCCAGGGGTGCCCCTTGCACCTATGCTTTTCAATCTGGCGGCGGATGTCTTGGCTGATATGGCAGAGGGAGTGGTTCATCGTGGGCTATCTCGTGGCTACTCTAGAGGCGAGCTGCAGATTCCAATTATTCAGTATGCGGACGACACCCTCTTTCTCATTGAGGGGGGATTGAGGAGGCTATTGACATGGCGACGACTCTTGGGGTCCGTTTGGTTGCAGGGTTGGACAGGGTTGGGTTGGGCAGGGGTATCCCTGTGAATAGTAAACTGTGAGGAGGAGAACTCTGTTTGGTTGCAGGGCCAACCTGGGTTGGGCCAAGCCAACCATGCCCAACCTTGCAACCAAACGAGCCCTTGATGTTTTCTCTGAGTTGTCGGGCTTATGCAAGAATGACAACAAATCACTTTTTGTCCCCTTTGGTGCGGCGGAACGTATGGTGGATGGATTGACTGCGGCCTTGGCGTCCGCACGCGATGCCCTTCCAATCGACTACCTGGGATTGCCTCTAACGCTGGGGAAAGAGAGGCTATGTGATTGGCTGAGAGTGGTGGAGAAGGTGGAATCAAAGTTGGCGGGCTGGAAGGCTTCTATCTTGTCAAGAGGAGGTAGGCCGGTTCTTCTCAAGGCCGTGTTGTCGGCCATTCCTATTTATTTCCTGGCTTCTCGCAAGATTCCGAAGGGGATCCGCTCAAGATTGGAGAAAAAGATGTGCGGCTTTTTATGGGGCAACGGGACCACTAGGTGCGAGGGGATCCACCTAGTAAGCTGGGAGGATATCCAACGCACGAAGATGTGGGGGAAGACTGAGAGTCAGATCTTTGGAGCAAATGAATGAGGCGCTCTTGCTAAAATGGGCTAGCAGGGTGTGGGGCCCGAGAAATGATCTTGTTTGTTTGACGATCCGCGAGATCTATGGTGTGAAGGGGGTGCCGTAATCGCAGCAAATCGGTAGCGCCTTTCTAGAGGGGTGTCATGAGGTCTTTTTTGAAGAATCTATTGTTGTTCAAGCCGGTTCTGGGGGGTAGAAATGACTTCGCTTTTTGGTAGGACGATTGGTCGGGGGCGGGAGCCTTGTGCTCTCGCTTTCCTCGCCTTTTTGCCCTGGCAACTGATCGACTTTGCTCGGTGGCGAGTTGCTGGGCTGATGGTTCTTGGTGTCCTAATTTCTCATCCAATTTCTCAGACAGAAGATTCGATGAGTTCCTTGAGCTCCTTGAGGCCGTGAGGAATGTTGAAGCTCCAAGAGGGGGCAGAGACCATTGGTGCTGGCGTGATGGACCCTTCTCGGTGAAGGGGGCTTACGGTGCAATCTCCAGACCGCCACCGGCAAGCTCGGAGTCCTTGATGAGAGATTGTGCTGCCATTTCGGACCTAGATCTCCCGAAAAGAGTGGGGATCTTCCTTTGCCTCCTTAGGCGGAAGAGACTCATGACGCGCGACCGATGCGTCAAGCTTCTTGGGATCATTGCGAACAAATGCGTAATCTGTGACAGTGCCATTGAAACTGTGGATCACCTCTTCTTTGCTTGCCCTGTGGTTTCTCAGGTTTAGCAGGATACGGGGATTGCTTGGTGTCGCTTTGAGGGGTTCCAGACTTTCTGGAATTCGCTTTACATTAACAGGGAAGACCGAGAAGGGATCGATTGCTGCCCATGGCCTTCCTCTGGGCGATATGGCGTGGCAGAAATGATTTACTTTTCGGCGGGCAAAGATTTTATAAGGAAAACGTCACTATCTTTGCCAATAGGCTGGTTGAGGACTGGGTACTGTAATGCTTTTGTAAGGGGGATTTAGATGTTATAATTTTGTAAAAGCTCCGGCTTTTGTTTTTGTTTGGAATAAATTTTGATGGGGAGGGTACCGCTGAGTACTACCCCCTAACCTGCAGACTTTCAAAAAAAACAATATTTCAAAGATTTGCTCGAAATGGATATGATTCATAGTTTCTCGTACGATCATATATTATATGTTAGATACATAACATAAATTTCTTTGATGTATATTTAGTCATACTTTTAATTAAAAGAATATTTCATAGACATATATGTATTATTTAATTTTTTTCACAATATCTATAGTCAATGAATTCCTCTTTGATTGCATGAAAATGTGTAGAAATGTATATGATGTTGTTCTATCTTCTATTTTGGGGTTTTTATCTTTATTATTTCATCATATCTTGTAGTGTAAATTATTATATATTGACCAGAGAACATATAATTACATAGAGATATATCTAATTGTAGTTTTATACACATTTCTATATAAACTGAGGCTTACGCCTCGACCGCCTCGAGGCTACGCCTCGCCTCGATTCCAAGAAGACTGCCTCGTTCCGCCTTTTGTTTTTTCAAACCTTGGACACGCGTCATCGCGGAAGAATCTTCACTATCCATAAAGTGTGATTGTCTCCAGTGAATACCACCTTTCAAAGTCGTGGAAAGCAACAACTCGGCCTCATGGAATCCAGACCCCTGACGCAGCAGAGGTTGTTCTCAAGAAGAACAACATCTCCTGAGAAAGATTTCCCTACATGTTGTTGAACTGTTTCTCAAATTGCACAAACATTGCACGGTGTCTCCACACAAAATCCCAACAAGAAATGATCTTTGCCTGATGTTTGGCCGCGAGTTTTCAATCTCTCATAATGATGACCTTCTTTTGGTAGTGAAACTGACTTCTAGCACAAGTCGCATGGCGATGGCCTTCCTCTCCACAACCAAAGCAATGTGGAAAGTTCGAGCACATAAAGGTGTGATGACCATAAATCACACCTGTAGCAGCGCTGCCCACGTTTGTGATGAGATACAAACATCCAGCCTTCCTCTCCTACCTTCACCGCTTCGTTTTTGGTGGCTCTTGTCTCATCCTGCTCTTTGATTTTGGTGGCCCTCTGCGCATGTCTACCTCCAATTTAGGAGACATTCTCCCAGACCCTCCTCCCATCCCTAATGGCCTATCGCAAGCTTTCTCTCATGTGTTAGGCTTGCTCCATCCTCCTCAGGCAAGCCCTATGTTGTATTTATTTTACCAGTGTTTTTATTACGTATACTATACTACAGTAATGAGGAGTTGTTAATTGTTATATCTTTTCTTTTGGCGTTCTTATCTTTATAATGTTATCACACAATATATTATTATAAGCATTGGTAACAAAATATACAATTTCATCGATGTATATTTCATCCTAATTTCTATACCTATTTTTCTCTATAAATCGAGGCTTTTGCCTCACCTCTGTGGAGGAAATGCCTTGTTTTGCCTCATGTTTTTTAAAACCTTGATTTGACCATTCCCCTTATCATATGCAAGGGAAGCTTAAGGCACCAAATTGTTATTTTGCATTTAAGGGAAAAAAGTTGTCATATTAGTATGTTTTGCATTTCAAAGTACTGCAAATGATTATGTCATCCTGTGACCAGTAGTTGTTGAAAAAAATATACTATGTGAATGATTGTTGAATAACATTCATTTAATGAGAGAAAGGATAGCTTACGAGATAAGGCATGGTGGTTTTTATGTAGAAAAAGTCAGCCGGATACCCCGGTAATTTATCTGTGATATAAATGACAACTAACATCGCATTAGAAGCCTTCAGAAATAATCAATAATGTCAACCTACGTGTTAAAAAGCATGTGTTGCTGAATACTTATAGACGCCATATTGAGTCTGGGATAACCATTCAATCACCAACAGCTTAACCCTTGGAATAAAGTAGGAGGCGCAGTCCTTCGAAGGGAATGATCCATCCACTAACCTATCGTACAAACACACAAACTTCGCGAACTTCAGTGGTTTGTGTGGTCGATTCATACTAATTATGTCCAAGCACAGTAAGTTTTTAGGCTGATTTCCTCGACTAGTGTTCGGAGGAATGTTTCGAAGTGATTTCCAGGATTTTGATTCCTTGAGGGCCGAATACCACTGTTAAACGCTTCCCGACTCGCCCTAAGAACAAGGCAATCACGTAGCCAAAAGCTCTGACCTCTAATATTAAATCGCACGCACAAGTAACATGGAATCCTTGAGAATCGAAATCAGGAAATCACTGCAAAAGCACGAACCCATTAAGCTGTAGCGCTCTCCCAGCAACCTCGAGGCGGCGGCCGCTGTGGGGGCGCGCCTCCTCTTCGGCTTGTGTGCGGGCTCCTCCTCGAATGAGTCGTCGCCGGAGTCAACATCCAGGCCTTCCTCGCCCGGCAGCACCACAATCCTAGGCTTCCTCTGCAAGGCCAGCTTCCACCAAGTCAGGGAGATCGACGACGGGAAGGGAGGGTTTGAGATGGAGTTCGTACCGTGCGGCGGACGGAAGTCTCCGAGGCGACTGCGGCGGGCTCCATTGTTGAAGGAGGACGGGGAGACCGGGGTTGAAGGAGGGGACTGGAAGTTCCCGCTCAATCAGACCTACAGATGGCGACGGTGGTGGGGGTGGTTGGGGATTATGCCGGGGATCACCTGTTGGGTGAGTGATGCCGTCTTTCAACCGTATCTCCTTTTACAATAAGTACCCAATATGACCGCTAAGCATCAATTTGAATATTTTATAGTCAAATTAATGGAAATGATTGAACCCGTAAGTATTAATTTGGAAATTTTATAGTTAAACTAATGGAAATGATTGGACGAACTGATAAGTAGTGGTGCTTAAAATATCCGAGTTAAACGGGTACCTGACCCGACCCGATTATTTCGACCCTAAATTCACGGGTACCCGAAAAATATATTCGGGTCGGGTACCCGTTAGCAACTAACCCACTCAAACCCGGTTGAAAAGCCCGTGATGATTCGGGTACCCGGTTGGCAACCCATCCAACAGGTCTAGGATGGCAGGATGCAGCCCCAGTCCCCTGCACTCATCTTTTGAGTTTTGAAGATTAGGGTTTTCACGATTTCTCACATATCCTCCGTTGCGATTCTCAAGCTCCTGCCGGGTTGCCGCATCTCCTCCGCCACTCCCGATTTCGCGGCTAGGTTTGCATATCCAGATCAAGTTCGTCAGGCGTGACGACGAGGAGCCGTGGTACGCATCCTTTGGTCTCGATGTTTTTCCTTCTACTTTGGATTTGGGGTTAGGAACAAAGCCTTTGATTTCGATGTCTTACAAAACCCCAATAATCAGATACTTGTTCTTCCTTGATTGACTTTGGTGGTGCTCAACTTTTAGATTTTTAGGATTATGTGAGAATCTCGCAGCGATGAGTCAATATTATAGTTTAAGATGAAGTATTGTATACCATTCTAATTATTTTTCAATGATCTCCCAAGAATTGTTCCTGGACATCTTCATTATATTGGAAAATACTTATTCCAGAAAATTGGATCTCAACATGCCATTTGAAACAAAACCCTTATACGACAGCCTGCAAATATGACAGGAATTTTTTAGATATCATTATTTCTAGAGATGTTGGAGGTTACGTTTTCCATAGATACATAAGAATTTTTTATTTTGAGAATAAAAAGGGGTTGAGTAATTGAGTATTAGAGACTCGTAGTTTAATTTGGCATTGTCTGATGATGAGACTTGGATGTGTTGGTGAGGCTACATAGAGCCTCACATCTTTTCTATTCCTTGAGAAGTATAATATGAATCTTACTTAGATGGTTTCTTTTTTCATGCAGTATGGATGTCCTTTAAGATCATAATGAATTGCATAAATCTTTTTTTTTCTTGTTTTATTCCGTTGCATGTAATTTATAGTTCCATAGGTTATGAGAGAAAGTCATTCTTGAGTTTATTAATTTCAAGGTTCACTTTTCCTTTTATTCTAGTTCTTTTTCATCTGAGGTCTTCAGAGTTCATGTTTATTTGGAGATCTTGTGATGTTCATGCCCAACTACATTGAAAGCATCTCATGAGGTTCATGCCCAAGTATTGTCTATGATTCATATGTATAGGGTCAAACTTATTAAGGCTTATGGAAGTTTTTATCTACTTAATTTCCTTTACAGATTTCATATACAATTTTTCAATTGGGTTTTCATATGTATTTTATAAAAAGAAGGAAAGTTTTCTAACTTTAATATTTCTTATAGTACACAACTCTCAAAATTTCCTCTATTTTTTATAGTGTTAATGTCACAGTAAGATGGATGTAATGGATGAATGTACTTTTTTGGATGCTCATGATCTTGTGTATACACATTCCCAACTTGTGTGTTGCAAGTTGATTGTTGGACTTGTGTTCTGTCTATTTCCGATATAATTTAACACTATGCAAACATGTGGCCTTTCTAACTTGCATTGTACAAATTTTTTCAATTTTATATTAGAAGTTGATCAATCATTTTACAAAATTCTATTCTTTTTTTAGATGTCAGACATGTTTGAAATAAATGATTCAACATCAGAACTTCGATCCTTAGGAAGGAGTCTTGAACCTTTAGTTTCAATAGATGAGGCCCAATCGGAGAAGCCACCACATCCCACCAACTCACGAAAGAAAACTGGCGGAAGTTCATCTTTGAGAAAATCTTCGTGGGTATGGGATCATTTTATTGTCAAAGATGGTGGAAATATAAGTGAAAGAAGAGCAATTTGCAAATACTGTGATGAAGAGCTCAAATGTCCACCATCTTATGGAACCAATAGTTTAAATAATCATTTGTTAAGATGTGGAAATTTTGATAGTGGTGCGAAACTTAAGAGGCAAAAGACGTTGGTGCAAAAGTCATATTCTCCTATATCTCACAAGATCAATCAAGAAGAGTGTCGAAAGGCCCTAGTGAGAATGGTAATTGTTGATGAGTTGCCATTTAGAAGTGTCGAAAGGGAAGGACTGCGTCATTTTTGCAGTGTTATTGCGCCACAGTTTAAAGTACCTTCTCGATCTGCCATCACTAGAGATTGTATCCACGTTTATGTTGAAGAAAAGAAGACTCTTATGAGTTTTTTTCCAAAGTTGACTTCTAGAATTTGTCTCACAACTGATACTTGAACTTCATGTCATAACCTGACTTATATGTGTCTCACTGCACACTTTATTGATAGTGATTGGACTTTGCATAAGAAAATAATTAATTTTCGTCGAATATCTGGTCATTCAGGGGAAGTTATTGGTAAAGCTGTGGAAAATTGCTTACTTGAATGGGGCATAGAGAAAGTTATGACTATAACAGTCGATAATGCAAGTTCTAATGATGTAGGAGTCCAATACCTACGAAAGAGATTAAATAATTGGAATGGAACCATACTTAATGGTGACTACCTGCATATGAAATGTGTTATACACATTATAAACCTCATTGTGAAAGAAGGTTTGACAGAAGTAGATGACTGCATTTTTAGAATTCGTAGTGCTGTGAAGTTTGTGAGATCATCTGATACAAGATCATCAAGGTTTAAAACTTGTGTAGATAAAGAGAAGATTGCATGCAAGAAGCTTGTCTCTTTAGACGTGGAAACCAGATGGAACTCAACATTTTTAATGTTGGAAGCTGCTGTGAAGTTTGAGAAGGCGTTCGATTTGTTAGAAACAATTGATGCTAAGTACGTAGTTGAGCTCACATCTTCTAAAAATAAAGGCCTGCCTGGGTGCTATGATTGGGAGCGTGCTCGTACCTTATTACCTTTTCTAAAGGTATTTTATGATGCCACATTGAAACTCTCCGGATCTCAATATGTGACTGGTAATGAACATATGCAAGTCATGCTCAGTATTGGGATGTTTCTTTATAGGAGGTGCAAAAGTAGCGATTCACATATTCAATTGATGGCTTCCAAAATGAAGTCAAAATATGACAAATATTTGACAAATATTGATAATATAAATATCATGTTATTTGTTGTCATTGTTTTTGATCCTCGCTACAAGATGGGTTATGTAAATTGGTTGATTGACAATTCATATGAGGGGGAAAAAGTAAAGCTTTTGAAGGAGATAGTACAACAACTAACAATCTCAATGTTCGAGTTATATACTATTACCATTCCACTTTCTAATGCACAACCATCTAGTCAATTGTATGAAGCAAGTGATTTTGATGTTGATGCCATTGAAAATATTGAAGATATTATGACCACATTGTATGATCTACAACATACATACCGAAAAGGAATGGAGAGTAAAAGTGAACTCGATAAATATTTGGCTGAAGAATGTGAAGACCGTAACAACAAATCATTTGAAATATTATCATGGTGGAAATTGAACTGTTCCAGGTTTCGAGTTTTATCATCCATGGCTCGAGATTTATTAGCTATGCCAACGTCAACGGTTGCATCTGAATATGCATTTAGTATTGGTGAACGTGTACTCGATCCATTTCGTAGTTCATTGACCACAAAATGGTAGAGGCTCTCATGTGCAGTCAAGATTGGTTACGGAAGTCTAATTCACCACTTACCATTGAGGAAAATTTAGAGGATCTTGAACTGCTTGAATCTGGTATATATATATATTTCAATTATCTAATTTGTTTGATTATCTGTATTTCTTGATTTCTTGAATCTATATATTTGATTTTTTTATAGATTTGGCAAACATGAATGGAGATCATATTTCCGTTCCCATTGATGATTAACATTGGTATGTAATTTCAATTATTTCACTTTTATATTTGATAAAAATATGCTTTAAGAGTGCTTCCAGTTATCTATATTTCTAATTTTCGAATGTGTGGGCTATATAGGTGTCCTGTGGAATTCCAAAAGCTGAGACCTTCATGTGGTGCGGATTTTTCAGACACGTTGCACTGTTGCAGCATGGCTTGGACCCTCATGTATTTCATAGAATCATAGAGTCTGAATCCTAATTACATATCACAGTGAAATTGTAATTGTGGATGCATTATTAGAATTACATTTTCATTTTCTGTTTTTTGCCCGATTCTCCTATCTATCTTCTTTATTTTTTTAGAATCGTAGGAATCGAAACTTGTTCCTTTGTTTGGAAGAAATATTTTAGTTTTGTAGCAATGAATTTTAGATGGTTTATATATAGTCCGTATTCAGTTATAATTTTACAGGTGATGATTTTTTGCTCTGCATGCTTTGCTTTGTAGCAACATAAATCTGCATGGTTGATATAGTTTTTATTCTGCTTTATTTTACGAGGGAGTTATCATTTGATTTCTATTAGTATGTTTATTATGTGGTGATTGCTTTTGCATAAGATTAGTTTTCATCCCTCTGCAAGATCTGCTTCTCTTCTGTATGTGGTGAGCTTCTATTCTTTCATCATAGAAAGAGGTTTTCCCTTTTATTTGTTAATTTTGATGTTTTTCTGCAAAAAAGTCTCTTTCTAAATGATGTGACCATAAACAAATTTTAGAAGTGTTCTTCTCCATTATTTTGTAAAGATTATGAATCTATTTCAGGTTTGTTTTTGTAACGTGATGATCATAAATATGTGGATGTTATTCTATTGTAAGAATTTGTACATGTACAATGAAAGATGACTGAATTTAGGTTTGTTTTCTACCATCGATGCGCGTGTTTCTATTGTTTTCAATGTGGATAGTGTTCATACTTTTTTTTCTACAATATCTATTATTATTGTGGTTTCTTTAGTTTTTTTCTTCTTATCCATTCAGTTTGTAGATATATGATTCATTGATTATGGCGTTGACTTTTTTATTGTCTATTCAACTTGTGGATATGAATATGACTTTGGTGTGCCATTTTTAAAGCTTTGGTGTCGTGAAAAAGAGAATAATAGTATTAACATGCATCTTTAATACTTATATGTTTCTTATAAATTTAAAAAGTTTCAATATGTAAAATCTTTAATATCTCATAGCAACATAAAAAGTTTCAATATGGATCAGACATCATTCATTTTCCTGTATGGATCATTTGAATTAATTTGTGTGATTTATTTTTCAATATGTATCATTTGTTGTAATCATATGTTCTGTATAGTTTTTGATATATACAGAATGTCTGCTATCTGCTATGCATATTTTTTGAATTGACTAGAAGGTTGGTATGCTCTGTACACAGAAAGTCTGCTGTGATATATATTTTCCAATATGTGTTTCTCCAGCATGATGTATGCTCGGTTATATTCATTTGAATGGACTATAAAATTGTAGTTAGCAATATGATCTTGGAAGAAAGAATTACATATATAAGAATTGATTTTTATTTACGGTTTCACTTTTTTCTGTTATGGTTCATTTGATGATATGTTTGTAGTAGTGACCCACGGGTACCCATGGGTACCCGTTATCCATTCTAATAATTCGGGTACCCGTTAGAACCGGGTACCCGTTGAAATGGGTAGGGTCGACCCGTCGATCCGATACAACCGGGTCGGGTCGTGATTGAATGGGTCGGGTACCCGTCCCATGAACACCCCTACCGATAATTATGTCCATAATTGGTAAATTTTGAAAAATAATGAATCGTTGTATCGTTGGTTTGGTTTTTTGGTTTAATTGAACCAAATTGGTTTGGTTTTTGGTTTAATTGAACCAAATCTCATTTGACAAATATCTTATGTACATAAATATGCGGTGTGTTGCATCTAAATTATTGTGTTATAAATGCATTTATGTAATATCAAAAATTAACAGTTTCATAAATAAATGTTAAAATAACGTTGATGACAAGGGTTGCGGATTCATTGCTTCTTATAAAGTGATGATATCAATGTCTTTATAACATGGAGACATCATTTGTTGTTGAAAGGAATCGTCAATATGCACAACAAAGGAATGTAGAGACAATGCTCATAAGGGAGAAAGAGAGATGAAAGATTGAGTCGTTGTAACGTCCCGGGCTTAGGTCCCCGGTCCGTTATCGAGGAAAACTGGCCCTGGCAACTTATTGGGTACGAGCCCAGATGAACCCGTTGACAACCACCCAAAATGCTTAAGCCCAAGTTGTCAAGTAGTAATCCCCACCACTTACATACCACACCCACACTTCGTGAGTTATCCATGTGGTACTATGTTTTGGGTTGGGGTGTTACAACCTCCCCCACTTATATTCGCAACGTCCTCGTTGCGAAAACTTCCATACAAGAAAATATCAAAAGGCGAGGAGTAAAATGAGTACTATACCAAGAGTTAGGATGAAATGTTGAATAGTTTTAAAAATTGCATTTCATTTAAATTACTTTTTTGTCAAAAAAAAGATCATTGAACTCGATGGCGATGACATGAATTTTTGAACAACCAAGTTTCCTATTTTACCTCTTTCTAATTCTCATTGTCAAATTATCTAAAAATAGTATACCATTTAGATGTAACTTAATACCATATTAAATGAGATCTTATATCACATTAAAGTATCCTAATAGATAAGTATAAAAAGTCATCTCTTCTCCCTCCTCGACGTCATTTCCTTTATGCAGATAGAGAGAGAGAGAGAGAGATCTCATCAGAGATTCATCTTCACCTTAGGTGTAAGAACTGGGGACTATGATACATACTAAGATATCATAATGCTATTGTGGTACCAAATTCTCGTTCGAATCCGGTTCCGATACGAATCGAGATACGGATTTGGGTCAAATTCACATATACTTTCATTCTCTTCTTTTAGATTTCATACATGATACGTTATCCAAATTTAGCAATTAAGTAGTATATTATGTAGTACTCGTCGAGACCATTCCAAAGGTACCAAGACATCTGAATCTGACATCGGATGAGGGAGATATGATCGTTTTACAATCGTGGGTAGGTAACCGGACTTGGATTCGACTAACCAAACTTGGGTATAAAATGTGGATTGGCTAGGGTTACTCGATCATACCCCCATTCCCCACCCCCTAGCTGTCGGAGCTCCGCCTCGGAGCTCATCCGAGCGTCACCGAGGTTACCGGAGTCATCCGATCACAAAGCCGAAGGCACCAAAGAGAAGATCTCACAAAGGGGAATTCATGGTAAGGTTCCTCCCTCTTGCTGCCATATTCACGTTGTTTTATCATCGTCGTTTTAGTTCTTCCACTTTAGGTCACAATGTAGCATGGGGTTTGGATCGCATGTTGTAGTAATCTATCTCATCTCTCTCTTTCTTTCGATCTACCTCTAGAATTCATGTTGTTTCGATCATCCATCTCTTGATGTCTACAAGGGCAGATCGATTTTTGGATTTGGTGTTTTCAGTCTTAGATCTGGTCTAGGTTTGTTTGAGCTTGTTTTTGATTGCTCATCCAAGAGGATCGAGGTTGATATCAATGGATCCGTTTGTATTTTTATCAGAGGTTCTTATTAGTTGGAACTCCAATGGTTCAAACTTGCCCTATTTTGTTTTGGTTGGAGTTGTTGGATTTTGGTGTATGTAAGAAAAACAAATAATTTGAACCTTTTGCATATCAAAATTGGTATGTCAAATTTAATCCTTGCTTAGTGCACGTAGAAACCACGGGAAGACGGATGTTGGAGAAAATATCAGCATGCACATGCTGCACTAGAGCCTTTAAATTCTGGTAATTTTGTCGCACCATCTAAAATATTTGCCAAATCCAACAAATGGGGTGATTCTGCTCAAATGTGTGGATTGAGGAAAGAGGGAGGTGTTACACAGAATCATGGTTCTAGTTGGATAGAGATTCTTAGCCAACTTCATGAATTCCGCTCTGATGATGGTACACACCTGTCGTATATCAAAATATCTCAGATAATTGAAATGCTCAATGTTGAAATGAGAAGGAAAGGATACAAGACAGATATTGATTTGGTGTAAACTTTATTCAAATTGGTCTTCTTGAGTTCCTCGCCTTTCATCATGGTTATGAAGATGATTATCTATTATTGTTGCTTCTAGAGCGAGTTTACAATTATGATGGTCATGCAGATAAACTATGGTCCCTATTTGGAAATACACCACCTTCGGTAACTCTTCGACAAATGAAATATATATGTAGTAACTCGAACAACCTGGAATCTACGTAAGCATCTAGTGATTGAGGTAATCAAATGTGCCTTAAGTTGTCTATTGATTCAATTAGACATTTCCTTGAGCATTCATCTCTTGTTCTCTAGCAAATTCCCTACGACGAGATTGGATATTGCAATATTTACACAATCACTAAACATCAAGAATTTTAGTCTCAAAGAATTTTTAAGGGTCTTTGTCATGTCCTTTGGCACTGTGGCATGTTGAAGGTCTATGATACTTATGTATGAAGCTTTGTGATTTATTATATATGCTATTGGGAACCTGTGGAAAACAATTGAATAGATTGCGGCTTGAAATTTGTTGCATGGATGCATTATGAAATGCATAGTCCTTGAACGTATGGTTTAAGATTCTCATTTAGTTGCTAGTGAATGACAATGTCATCAATTGAGATGTTGTAGCCTTCATTTAAAAACAATAAATTTCAGACCATGTGGCAATTTAGTGCTTTCCCTCCTTTGTTATAGTCCCTTGAATTTGCATTCAATTACAATCTTATGTAGTGCAGCTCTACATTCGATGCACACCCAGCCATTGTTGTACACATACATAAGCCAAATCCTACTGCAAAGACACCATGCTCATATCTCCAATCAAAGTGAAGAACCAAGATGGAAAGTTAGTATTCTGATCAGCCCTTGAAATCACAAAAGTCATCAAAAATACCACCCGTGTGTTTAAAAAGTATATGCATTACCCCAAAAAAGGGACGTGGATAGCTCTTTAAGATCAAGGAGCCCTCCAAATCACAGGTGGGTACATAAGACATAAAAAAAAACCTAAATCATATGAGCTTGGAGAGAAATCGGACAGAGCCAGCTCAAAGAAAAAGGTGATTGAAGTGCAGGAGAAAGTGGAGGGAAGCAATGAAAGTAATCAGTCAGAAGAAGCGTACGAAAGGAGCAGTTTAGTGAAAGTAATTCCTACCGACGGGGATGTACTTTGTATGGTTAGATAAATAAGGGAGGATTATTCCTAAATCCTTATGACTTGATCTTGTTTAATGGATTGTACTCTTACTCATATTGATTTATGTTAAGCAGTTGGCCCTTTCCTTAAATTTTATGTGTAGATCTTAAATTGACATGGTGAGATAAGGCCTTAGTGACTTAGATCCTCCATAGGAATTATCTTTGACTTAGTGTCTCGGTCGTGTATATAATATAATGGAAATAGTAAATAACCGTGATAACATGACTGTGCGAGTCAAGTTGGCCCAATGCATAAGTGATCTCATATAAATAAATTCATGTATTAAGCCTATTGATAAAAAAAATAAATCACCAAGGAGGTACATGCCTCCTTGGAAACTCAAATAGAGACTTGACAATCGTAATAATCCGGCCGAAAGATTAATACTGCTTTAGTGCATCATGAGTTATGTGCACTTCTTAGTGCTCCGTTCAGCGTCTTGGAGATTTTTCTGCCATGGCATTGAGCGATTTGTACACGTGTTATGTGCCTTGTGCTTTGTACTGCGTGATGTGTCTCTGTGTTCTCCATTTGGCAATGAGGCCTACGGGCTCCATGCGACTCCTCTTGGGAATGTGTGTTACTAACATGGGGTAGGGGGTGTGAGTGTTGATCCTAAGTAGTATTAGACTACAATCCAAACTCTTTTTTTCTTACTGATGTGACTTCTAGGTATTTATAGGTGTTTGGACAGAGGTTTTTGAACCTTAGCCTGTTCGATCCGACCCATGGGACGACCCGGCCCATATTTTGGCCAGGTCTAGTTACGATGCGTTGTACCCTACCGCATGCCTACGGAGGCACCCCAACTAAGGCCTTCTTCTTTCCCTAGCGTCATAGTGTGAGATCCCACCCAAACCAGTACCACAGACTATCCACGAAGCTTGATTATGTTTTTATTGTGACCATACTATCTTTATAATTAGAATTATTATTCAACAAATGTTCATATCCACGTTGGATTTATAAGCCGAGTTGGTAGAAGCCATTTGGCATGGAATGATTTTTCTTTGTGGGTTCATGTTTCTTAATGGATGTTGGGAACAGGGAAGTTGGTTATACTTTGTAGATTTTCACAATTGTTTCTTATATACCCTTCTGTTTACCTTTCTAGTTGTTTTATATTTATACTGGGCGCTTTGCTCATAAACCTATTTGCATGAATTCGATAGGACCGGAGTAGTAGCCACAATAGTAGGCAATCGTGGTTAACTTTATCGTATCTCTCTTTTGTGGTATAATAGGTTTCTATTGTTTTGTTTGTTGTACATGCACTGCATTTCTTTTTTAGAGACATGATGTATCTATACATGTTGCTATATTTCTATAGCATTGTACAATTTTTTTTTGCGGACACGATATTATGAATGGAAATAGAAAAAACATGGCTCTTCTTTCTTTATTGTTCTCTTGGATATTTGGTATAATGTGGTATTTCGAATGCAGATTCGTATATGTGGATGTGCATTATTGAGTGTTCGGACCCTAGAGATGTCAATTAGAGGATGGTAGCGTTGAATCCGAGAAGGGGGAGAGTATGGATACGTGATGAGCACTACAAAGAGAGACAAACATTGGACCTAAGGTATGTATCGGCTTGGAATTACGTATGAACAATGTCACATCTGAAATATGATCTCTGATTGCAAGCATCAATTTCGAGAATAGTATATACGTAATGATTTTATTTGAGAGAAGACACAATGTGTGTATCAACAACAACAACAAAACTTTTTATCACACTCAAGTGTCGTTTATATTTAAAAAATATATACATGAATCTTTTCATTAGAGGATGATTTCACAAATGATGTAGATATTGATGTCTTCCTACTACATCTAAATTATGTATTCATGTTTTGAAATAAGTCAGATGTAGATGTACTTACATGAAGGATGATTAAATCGAAGACGAACAAAAATTGCTAGATGGCCATAACATTATCTAAAAGTATTCCGTGGGGTGGAATGATATTTATATCTTCAATCATTCATTTGCAAACGAAAATGATTTGAAATTATTTTCAGTTCAATGGTTGTTGTTCTTGGAATGATATATCCTTCATGTTTCTATTGATGAGATTGAGTATCTAATTTTTTGGCATCTATGCAAATCAAGATTATAAAACCATGTAGAAACAAAATGTTAAACTCCATGGATGATTAAATTATATATTTAATTATAAGCTAATATATAAATAAGCATATCTATTAAGGACTACTCCATTAAAAATTAAAAATTAATTTTCGTGAAAGTTGCCTTACATCTAGACATAATTACGCATAACTTTTGCATTAATCTCATACATTTAATGACAAATATGCATATCATAAAAAATAAAGAAGGAATACAATTTACGAATATGACAAGGGATTTTAACTTAGGTTTTTACTTGACGGAGTCAATTACCTCGACGACCTTTGAAACAATTTAATTCCTCCCTCAACCTCGTAAACTTACTTCGTCTTACCCCACGAACCTTGTCGTTAAATTGCGACATCTTGTGCTAACTTGCTTGGGTTAAAATCGAGTTCATCATACCATATGAAATTTAACGGTTGGTTTCTTCATCTCTCCCGCATTCCTTCTCATACCCCCTTCGAATTTAAAGGAGACCAAGTATTTGAAAAAAAAGTTACATAGATTTCCTTTTGTTTATTTCTAGCATTTAAACTCTTGTAAAAGAACATTCATTTGTTGCGAGGTTTGTTTCACCAAGTATCGGTGCACATGGGGGACCTCACCGGTTTTGTTTTTCATCGCCTTATTATTCCTTTATTTGACGCGGATTTCGTGAACTACTTATTGATTGTTTTAATTATTTTGGTTGAGCTTGGTAGAACTAAGGTCCAAACACTCTAATAGAATATCTGTTCTTGTAGATCACGTTCGGACTTAGTCAAATAAAAAGTTAACTTACTTGGATTAGAAACCACACGTCGTGAGAAGTCACATACAATGCTAACAAGACTCGTTGTGGCGAGCATCGAGCGACTTTCAAGATGAACTCATGTCTCTCTTATAACTAGTTAACACCAGTTCTTCCCGTAATAGAAGTTATCATCTTAGGATGGCTCACTTGCATCATATAGTTTTGTTTTATTTTTATGTGTGGATCATATTGCATGTAGAGTGCAGGAGTCAGGTATGCACCTCTATCACTAGCATTTGCATCTCATATTTTCTCTTGCATCGGCCTTCCCGTTTTCCTCCCATAGTTTTGTGGATATAGGAATAACAAAGAATCGGAAAATTCGTTAGACTTGATTTTATTCAAAAATATCAAAAAAGTGAAAATGAAACAAATAAAATAAAAATCGGGACTGCTAATATCGCTTGGACCTTTAAAATTAAACGTAACCGATTCACATCATTGTCTTGAGTGAGCAATTCCCTCATTATATTCGTATTTTAGTTGCCACGTACACACTAAGTATTAGTACCCCATCCTAGACCTTCTTACGTGTTTGTACAACTCATTGTCTTGGGAGACCGTCTCTCTCCTTTGTGCCTGACATCCTGCTTTAACCGCAACCTTCACAGAATTCTCCTTCCATCATCATCCAACTTCCCAATCAACCGTTGTCACAACCTGTTTTGCCTAATGTTTACTCTTCACGCTAACTACCTAATGTTACTTAACCCTAACTTCCCCATTAACTGGCAGTGGTTGAAACCACTGCATGGGCATAACCACCCTCATCCCTTCTTTAAATATCTCCCAACCGGTCACCATCACTGGATGTCCACCCTTGAATAAGTTTAGGACCAGTGTCTCTTATCCAATTGGTGATAGAAGCTCGACCGATCCAAGATGCAAAGAAGACCTTATGCCTTGGTGCTGCCCATGCTATGGCCATTCAAAACTGTTGGAGTATTTGGTTATGCGCCCATTGAGTTGTAGCAGGGTAAATGGATCCTGGAGAAGATCCATTTACCCCCATCCAGTGTTTAATCCCACATCGTCCAATGGTGGGACTTGGAGGCTCTGGAGAGGCTATATAAGGAGCCCCAGACCTCCTGTACTCATTGAGAAAAAGCAATACATAGCATGCCCCTTTGAGGGCTTCTCCCGTGGTTTCATCCCGCTCCTCACGGAGTAGGGTTCCACGTTAAATCTCGCGTTCTTTCTTTCTTCTTTATCTTTTTCCATGTTCGCTTCCGCATGTTTATTTTATAACATGGTATCAGAGCGGGTCCGATTCTCGAGGCTTTCATATTTTTATTCAAGATTTGATTGTCGATTATCCTTCTAGGGTTTTTTTATTGAAACCCTAACTTCTGAGGTTGTGTTCATAATCATGCTCGTTCAAGATTCATAGTATCTTATTCACGGTTCCGGAGATCTGTCATTATTGAAGTTTTTTAAGAACGAGAAGGAGGCGAATCGCTGCAGATCAAATTCGTGTGTGCATCTCCTAGTTGCTTTTTGGAGATCGTCGCAGCATCTGCAATGTTTGTTCAGTTTCCAGATCGACCATGTTCTGTAGTTCTCCTGGCAGGCTGCATGATTAAAAAAAATGGCGATATTCCACGGCAACATGGCGGCGCTCCTCATTCAGGCGGATGTTCTCTCCAGACTGCCCCTGCCGTGCACCATCTGCACGATGCCCTCTAGCAGCATCCCAAGGCGGCACTCCACCCGCGCGAAGATCAATCAAAGCCCTAGCCGCGTCATCTCCTCAGGCGGCGGCAGTCATCTTCTTCCCAGGCGAGCCCTCCAAGCCTATCAATCACGCGCCAAGCAAACAGCTTCTTCCCAGGCGCATCAAGGAAGCACCTTTCACGCTTCAGCGGCGGTCCCCCGTGATCTAGCGCACTAGCGGGGCCCCCTGGCGAGAGCGCGCGATAGCCCAGGCGCGTGCGCAAAGTCCTCCTGGCACGCATCGACGCGCGCACCCCTTCTCTTGCGCATGTGCAACATTTCCCAGACGGCGGCGTTCTTCCACGTAGCAGTTGGCCGCTCTCCTCCCTCGCGCTGCACCCTCCAGGGCAGCAACATGGTATCCCGCGGCTGTGGCGCTCCTTCGGCGGCAAGATCCCCACGCGAGTGTTTTTATTTGGGGGAGGCAGCGTCTTATCCCTTCACAGGAACCCTAACAGGGGCGCCAGCCTTAAAAAAATTGCAAAGGCCCAAGTGGGGCCGAATAGTTTATGTAAAAAAAATTCTCGTTGAAAGAGAAGAGGGGGTGAGAAATAGTCCAAAGTCGGCTGGAAAAAAAAGAGTTGTTAAAAAAAGAAAAAAAGAAAAAAAGGGAAAGAGAAAAGGCGCGTACAAAAAAAGGGTGAAAAGCCGAGAAAAAAATGAGACGATGAACGGCTTATATTATAAAAAAATCATGGCGGCTATTAAAAAAATGACAAAAGCCGCAAGTTTCATGTTCTTGTTGTTTACCCCTCTATTTATCTTGTCTTCTCCCAACTTAGTCGTTGTTAATTTTCCGACAAGTATGGGAGAAAGGGGGAGTATTGTGTAGAGTCACAGGTCTATTCTCCAGATCCAGATATTTCATATTCTCTAGATTCTGATTATCCAGTCTCCAGACCAGTTCAGAATATCAGACTCTACAAATGATCAGATTTTGTCAGACTCGATGATTGATCCTGAGTCCTCAGTTTTCAGACAAGCATATGTTTGCGGTCATTTGCAGATGAGCATATGTTGCCATCATTTGTTCATAGTCCCCATCAGTATTCTTGTTTCTGTCAGCCAGAGTTTTCATGTGAGCCATAGGGACTCCAGAGCAGAGGACCATTCCCTATGCCATTGAGGGCAAGGGTTTTCATGTGGTATCATAGGTACACCAGAGTAGTGCACCATTCTCTGAGCCAGATGGGAGAGACCCAGTTCTCCGACGAGGAGACTTATTTCAGACTCCATTCTCCAGCGACCGTGAACTCCGACGAGGATTGCACAGCCACGACCATTTCAGTTCGGCCCTTTTTCAGAGATGGAGCAGTTGTCCACATTATTGTGGCGGGCCAGAGTACTCCGACGAGGAGACTCATTTTCAGTTGCAGTGACTCTGACAGGCGCAGTTCAGAGCACATGCTCTCCGACGAGGAGATTCAGAAGACTCATACTCCAGCCCGTTCGTCCTCCTCACCTGCACGGCATGATAAGCAACGTCCTCGACTGTAGCAATGTGCGCGTTGGGTTGATATTGTCCGTAGTGTCTTGTAGCGTTGAGTTGAGTATCTTTCTGTTTGTCCAAGCTGAGCATTGCATGCTCCAGCTTGAGGGGGAGTGTTGGAGTATTTGGTTATGCGCCCATTGAGTTGTAGCAGGGTAAATGGATCCTGGAGAAGATCCATTTACCCCCATCCAGTGTTTAGTCCCACATCGTCCAGTGGTGGGACTCGGAGGCTCTGGAGAGGCTATATAAGGAGCCCCAGACCTCCTGTACTCATTGAGAAAAAGCAATGCATAGCATGCCCCTTTGAGGGCTTCTCCCGTGGTTTCATCCCGCTCCTCACGGAGTAGGGTTCCACGTTAAATCCCGCGTTCTTTCTTTGTTCTTTATCTTTTTCCATGTTCGCTTCCGCATGTTTATTTTATAACCCCAATCCCACATTTCAGCTTCCTCTCCGACCTGAGAGGTCAAGCGAAGACCCCAATCTCCTTAGAAGCTTAAGCTTATGCTACTTCCTCCATCTATGCACCTTCTTTAATCATCAGGTAATTAGGTATAAATTTCATCTTTGATTCTTCGATTTATTCCAAGCATTCATAGCCCCATTTCCCACATTCAGCAGTTCCTAGCCTTCACCATACATCAATGATGCACGTGAGAAGCATTAATCACCTCCCTTTGCTCTTCATATATTAAACCACTACTGATCACCCTTCTCTTATCACGGTCGAGAATGCCAATAGGGCTTCACCTTCTATGCCTCAATATAGCCCTTCATCTCACTCATCCTTACACGCACCACTATGCCTTTGCTATGATTTTCGCCTTCTAACATTGCAGATATGAAGATCCTTCAATGGTTGGAGCTCCTGTGACGCCTCCGTTCTAGAGGTTGGCCACCGGCATACAGACATTTGTCTCACTTATTCGATGGTTACATAGCTTCACCATGTTTCCGACATCCTCGCTTGGGCTTCGTAAATGTTTATGGATAATTACCAAGCCATACAAGGATGAAGGAGGAGAGTAGAGGTCGTCGGAGACCTGTTCTCGCTGCTGCATCAGAAAGAAAGATTGGAATGCATGCTAGTTAGAATATACCGTTGGATCAATTTTGATTTGACGGTCAACAATCATCCTCATCCTCGATGTTCATGCCAGAGCATCGGTGGGACCGAAGCATCTTCGAAGCACAGAGCCATCGCCACGTGGCTCTGAACCTGCACCGGCCCGCAACCTCATTCTGATCCTATCCGCATGTGCTAGGCATGGGCGGGCATGCTCATTTGCATCCAAGCCACGCTAGTTTCTCCTAATTACAAAAATGCCCTGAGTAGGGGGGTTTCAATGATTTCAAGAATCGATTTTCATTAACTGCGTTTAAGTCTCTGTAGGGACCTATGTGTAAGGATTTCTATATATTTTACTTGCATTTATATCCTTGGACTAAATCACGAATAACTTGAGCATCTTTCTTCTAATTGAAATAGTTTTAGTGGTATTTTGATCCTCTTTTAATTGTCTTCATTATATGATGACTTATTTCCTAATTAGACATCAAACGAAGGATTGCATTATTTGAGTCCATTTAGATGCATTCATGCTCATTAAATAAGACTTGACTCTAGATTGCTTCACTCTATTAGATCTTGATTAAATGGATATTTTGCTTAAGTTTGCCTAGTTAATTTAGGGCATAATTTTGCTTAGGTTTGCCTAGTTAATTTAGGGCATAATAAAGTGATCATTTGAATGTGCTAGCGTATTATTCTTCTCTTCATTTTGGCATAATCTAACATGCATTTATATGTTTTAACATCTCATTTTGTTTCATTCATGCATGTTTATGCATTACTTTGCATTGGATGTAGTGCATCGTTGTTGACCTAGATGATTATATGATCACTTAGCATCGACATTAAGCACCTGAATAATTGTATTATTGCTCGTGTCATTGTGTTTGTCCCTTAACTTCCCAGGCATAAATTAAAATTGAGAAACTTTTGCTCTCGGTTTTGTAGGGTTTGCTAAATGCCCCTGCTACACGGATATAGATTAACTTATCTACTTACGATTCTTCAGATGGCACCATTGACGGGGACACGGCTTCATTAATATAATTATTTTGGATTTATATCTCTTGTTAAGTTGATTAATATTTAATCTAGGTCTGAATGCATTGTGATGATTTGATGTGTATGTTGTCTTCTTGATATTTTTTTATATATTTAACTCTATTTCTTTTGTGGCGGGGCTCGTTGATATGAGGAAGCTCGAAGAAGAACGAAGGTTGGAAGCTCAGAGCGGAGTTCTTGCTGAGAGAGTCGCAGTAGATGCCATCAATCCAATTCGAAGATCATCTTGTTGTGTATATTATTTTCTGTACATGGACTATGGACTATATTGCTTGGTCTATTGAGTCTGTTTCACCCTCATGTGGGTGGGACTCAACTGGTGGAAATATTAGGGTTTAGGCATGCGACTCATAGGGGCTTCTTTAGATTTGATCTTTTATGCTTGATTTGCGATATAAGGCACACTAACTTCATCTTAGATGATCACTCATCTCTAAGACTCATGAAACGTACTTAATCTACATTTAACCTAGGCCAAATTAATTTGATTTTTTGCCGCTAATAGAATGCATGATTAGGTGTGGTTTTTCATCAACTTGCATGCATTTTGATATTATATATATATATATATAGTCATGTACATGCATGAATAGATATGGAATCATTCTAAATTTTTCTCTTGAGCATACATCATGGGCTTTAAGTTTGTGTGGATTTTTTCATATTCCTACCTCAAGTTTTATCACTTCGTATCTAAAGGAAATGGGACTGGACGGTAGCCGATGTATTATGTGCTTAGATTGATTAATTAAGTGATAATCTAACCTCTAAAAATGGGTCTGTTAATGCAAGTTGACTTAACTTAATTAAAATGGAGCTAAAATCAATCTTGTATTGGGAGAGTAATCCCCTCACCATTCGTAGGATTATTTTACATGTTGAGAGATGAGGATACATCCATAAGATAGTGTCCAAATCCTACTTGAACCTAATGAACTCAAATTTTGGATTATCACCAATAAAAGAGACAAGATAATTAGACCATACTTTTGGTCTCCACTTTATGTGTTGGTAAAATTATCGGATTTGTTTCATCTTGCTTGACTATGCCAAAACCTCCCAAAACCTTAGGCTCCATTTTCATCTCTTAAGATTCTTTCATCTCAATATTCAACTAACCATGATCCCTCACTTCCTTAGCTTCATATTCTTTATACTTAGGCTTATTTTCAGCCTAACTATGAGGGAGCCCATTTCGTTCTGATTGTTCTCTTCGGGTCACCGATTTTCTTTCATTTCTTGGCTTAGTCTATTTATCAACTTAAGTATAGGGGACCTGAGTCCTTATATTATTCGAACTATTCCTTTCACTCAATCACCCTTATTATGATATTGGTTCAGTTCTATACATTTTATTTATATTTAGCATGAGCTATGGCTTCATATCCCTTTGTGCTATGAGGACATAGCAAAAGCTAAATATAAGGGGTGTATCGTATATATTGTATATATACTTTAGCCATAGCTCATATATTTTTAAAAAAATTTGAACCTTTGGGCTATGGGTATCATATTATATTTTTGGAATTTAGTTTTGTAAAAATATTTTGAAAATGATTTTGAAAATTGTATATAGATTTGCTATGGCTTTCAAAAGTTTTGCGTGATTTTTAAAAATATGAATTGGATGGAAAATTATTTGTAATTTTTTTTAGAAACCTATATTTATGCAACATTATTTTGAAGAATGTTTTACTTAGGTTTTAAAAATGAGGTTTGACTTGTTTTGAAAATCTTTGTAAAAATGTTTGAAAAATTCCATAATTATGTGACAAGTTTGTAAAAAAGTTTTCAAAATCTTTTAAAATGTAAGGGTGTAGTTGAGTATAATTAATTTCTTATCTCTCTAACTTAATTCTAGAACAAAATAAAAATAAAAATTATATAATAAAAATCACAAAAGATTAACTTATTAATTTGTGTTTCTCTTTAACACTTTCACTTTGCACTCAAGGCTTGAGATGGTCTTTAAATTTAGTTTAAGAAGTTCAGAGATTTAAAGTTAACCCGTATTAATCAATAGGGTCCTAGACTTACAAATTCACTCCCCTAGTTAGAATATGTGTGTGCTATATTGCATGCTTAATCTCCTTTAAAGAGAATTTTACTATCACATCACATGCACGACTGCATTCATGATTAAGAGTCGAGGTATCACTTGAGGGACTGGGATTTCAGGTTAGATTTTGAACTTGATTTAGATGAAGCTCGAGGATGGGATAAAATTAATGATGGCTTCATGAAACCTGAATGTTAGTATCTTAGCTGGTATGGAACATGATTTTCATGCTATCTCTTGACTTTGACCTAAAGTGTCAGGGTGTGATGACATAAAATTCATAAGTTGATCAGTGTGTACCAATCCTTGGTAAAAGCAGTGGAGATAGCCAAAAAAGGGGAAATTCCTTCATAAAAAATGGAAAAATGATATAATGAAAACTCATTAGATTACAAAGCTACACCATATGAACTTACATTCAAGATGAGTGCTCCCAACCTTTTAAGCATCCACTTGAACCAAATCTTAGGCTTTTATGAGTCGGGCTAGTATATCAAAAAAGGCTCTACATCGTTAGCGCTACAAGTGTGGATGCAAGTATATTAGATACTTTAAAAAGACACACCCTGATGTATTCTCAAGAAAACAAGTACAGACAGCTCAATCTCTTTTAACGAACACGTTGATTAGAAAATAAAAAAATATTATGGTGTTGGGTACTGGCACTTGAGAGAAATCTTGTTACAATGAAAGGAAGATAAAATAATGTCTCAATCCTATTCCTCTCCATTATTTGGCCTTCCATCTATATACCTTTTTAAGTCCGACGAACTAAAGAGATGGTGAATTGAAGCAAGACTAGATTTATTCCCTAGTGTTGAGGGTTGGATCCTTCGGAGAGATTCTGAGATTGGAACTTTTGATGAAGTCTTGACTCTACTCTTGTGGAAGTAGTCAACACTTAGTCATACTTCTTATATATATGTGCCTTGATAGTATGATAATTAGAGAAGTCGAATTCCTTTCAATTAAGACTTGGTTCAACTTAGAGTCATATGATTTCTAAAATTCAAGTGTTCTAGTTCATTCAAACCTTATCTTCTCACATGCACATGTCACAGAATTCACTAATTAATCTAACTCTCAAACTAATTCTTTATTTATTAGCTCGAGTATGAGCTTAGCTTGAGTATAGGGGGTGATAAATTCCAGGTTTACTATAATAAATTATTATTATTATTATCTTCATTGCTTAAGTAAATCAACAAGATCCAATAACAATTAACACTAATTATTTTATTTATGTGTTGTAAATAATTGACTCTAATTATACTATGTTATATACCATATTATTGTGCTATTATTTTATGTGTTCCTTTATTATCAAAATCAAATTAAAATTATAATAATATTATACATTATTTATTTAACATAAAATATAAAATAAAAATCCAAAAAATAAGATAAGAAAATAAAAGAAAAAATGTTTTTTATTATTCTAATAAGTTGTTTAATTTTAATCTTTGTATAAATGGTCGTATTTCTCTCTGACTTCTACATAAAAATTGTAGATCTCATCGGGATCTACAACTTTCATGTTTACCACTTTTTGCAGATCAACTTCTAATTATTTTATTTGTAATTATATATGATTTCTCATTTCTCTTAAATTTCATTGCGCCACGTGGGGCCCTTAGGGCCGCCCACGTGGCCTGCGCTCTTTCTGCCACCTTGTCCCCTTTTGGGCCGTAAGATCCCCTCTGATCTGATGGCTATCATCCTTCCATGCCATATACTCTTCACCACCATCCGATCTTCTTGTCTGCCATGATCTCCAACGTTCATTAGTGCCTTAATTTCAACCTGTTGATTTGATCTTCATATCAGATCACAAACAATAGATTTTGCAGGCGATCTAGACCATATGATCATCTTGATCAGACAACCATGCTTCAATGCCTCCTGCCGTATTTCTAGTCTTTCGATCATCCCAATCGGGTGCTTCTTAATCACCCATCCGTGCTCAAATCTCGTCCATCCAATTTCAATCAGACGGTCCGAACCTTGTCATTAACCTCCATCTCTCTCCTTTGTGCCTGGCATCCTACTCTAACTGCAACCTTTACAGAATTCTCCTTCCATTGTCAGCCAACTTCCCACCCAACCATTGGCACCAATTGCTTTCCCTAACGTTCACTATCCACGCTAACTACCTAATGTTACTTAACCCTAACTTCCCCATTAACTGGAGGTTGTTGAAACCACCGCATGGGCATAACCACCCACATCCCTTCTTCTTCAAATAGCTCCCAACCGACCACCATCACTGGTTGTCCACCCTTGAATAGGCTTATGTCCAGTGTCTCTCATCCAGTTGCTGACCAGAAGTTCGATCGATCCAAGATGCAAAGACGACCTTGCGTTTTGGTGCTGACCCATGGTAGAACGCCATGTTACAGCCATCCCTAAAGCCGTTTGAGCTTCCTCTTTGGCCTAAGAGGTTAAGCTAAGACCCTAAGCTCCTTAGAAGCTTAAATCCATGCTACTTCCTCCATATATACATCTTCTTCGATCATCTGGTAGTTAGGTAAAAATTTCATCTTTGATTCCTTTGATTTATATCCATGCACTCGTAGCCCCATTTTCCAAATTCAGCAGTTCTAGCCTTCACCATGCATCAATGATGCATGTGAGAAGCATTAATCACCTCCCTCTGTCCTTCACATCTTAGACCACCACTGATCACCCTTCTATGATCATGGTCGAGAAGGCAAGTAGGGCTTCACCTTCTACGCCTAGATATAGCCATTCATCTCACTCATCCTCACATACACCACTCTACTTTTGTTGTGTTTTTTTGCCTTCTAACATTATAGGTATGAAGATCCTTCAATGGTCGGAGCTCCTGTGATGCCTCTGTTTTAGCGGTTGGCCACCGGCATTCAGACACTTGTCTCACTTCTCTGACGGTTACATAGCTTCACCATGTTCCCGATACCCTCGCTTGGGCTTCGCAAATGTCTATGGACAATTAGACAAGCCAGACAAGGACAAAGGAGGAGAGTAGAGGTCGTCGGAGACATGTTCTCGCCGCCGCATCAGCGAGAAAGAATGGAATGCAAGTCGGTAAGCATATATCGTCGGATCATTTTTGATCCGACGCTCAACAATCATCCTCAGCCTCAATGTTCAAGCCAGAGCCTCGGTGGGATAGAAGCATCTTCGGAGCACAGAGCCATCGCAACATGACTCCGAACCTACACCGAGCCGCAGCCTCATTCTAAACCTATCTACGCGTGCTGGGCGAGTGCGGCAGGCTCAATTGCATCCAAGCTTTGTCGGTTTCTCTTAATTACAAAAATGCCCTCGTGAAGGGGGGTTTTCAATAATTTCAAGAGCCGATTTTCATTAATTACGTTTAAGTCCTTATAGGGACCTATGTCTAAGGATTTCTATATATTTTACTTACATTTCTGCCCTTGGACTCAATCACGAATAACTTGAGCATCTTTCATCAATTGAGTATTTTCATAGGAATTTTGATCCTCTTTTAATTTTCTACAATATATGATGATTTATTCTTGATTAGACAATAGAAGAAGGATTGTATTATTTGAGTCCATTTAGATGCATTCATGCTCATCAAATAAGTCTCGACTCTAAATTGCATCACTCTATTGGACCTTGATTAAAATGATTTTTTGCTTAGGTTTGGTTCATTAATTTAGAGAATAATAAAGTGATCATTTGCGTATATTAGTGTATTATCATTTTGTTCATTTTGGCATTATTTCTAACATTCATTTATATGTTTTAACATCTCATTTTGTTTCATTCATGCATGTTTGTATTATGCATTATTTTGCATTGAATGATGTGTATCGTCATAGACCTAGATGATTATCTGACCACTTAACATCGATACTAAGCACCTGAACAATTGTATTATAGCTCGTGTCCTTATGTTCGACCATAAATTTCCCAGGTATAAATTACAATCGAGAAACTCTTAGTAGAGACACCTCTCGATTCAGCATGGTTCGCTAAATGCCCGTGCTACAATGGATACATAATTAATTTATATATGTAGTGATTCGTCACCGAGCCTCCCAGCCTCGGGTGTACACGCTCCACTACAATGCACCATGAGCAGCTTCGATATCCCAAGTCTGCACACAAGCCTCCGTCTGCATCCGATCCTATCCCGTACGCGTGCATGGCACGTATGAGCTGGGCAATTTGTAGCTATGCCTTCGAGCTTCCAGTATTTGCAAGAAGGTCCTTCCAGGTGCGTGCTAGGAAAAAAATACAAGAATGGTCCACTGGATTTTCTTAATTACACTTATGCCCCTACGAAGGACCTAATTGCATATTTATCTCATTTTATTTTGCATATTTTTACTGAATTTAAGCCCATGACTAAAATGCTTTTATCTTGAGCATATAAAAGTGCATGCATCATTTCTGTGCCATCTTATTTGCATTGTATGTTTGTGTATTCTATGTTTTGCACTGTGTCTACCTAATGAAGACCTAGATCTATGAATTTTAACACTCGAATTAAATAAATAATTTTCCATAGATAGATGAGAAGGCTTGTACCCCTATGTTTGACCTTGGTAGACTTGCCAAGTAAAAATTCTCCACAACATTCAAAGATTGTGGTTTTTGTTGGATCAAGATCCGTCTCTATACTGCAATTGTGAACTTTTAAAGAGACATATTTCACGTTCATTAGCCTCACGTGCCCGCACATGGGGTGAGATTTTTGTAGTCGTGCCCCTGCACCTCCTTATAATTGCATTGAGACCTAATTACGTGCATCGAGCACACGAGTTTGAGAAATTGCATCAACACCCCCACTATCTTTTGAAAATCATGCCTACAACGCTGCCTGGGGAAAATTGCACAAAAGACTCTAGTGGCTTTTAGAAATAAAAGACAATAAGTCCATGACATGATTATTTGGTGATAAAAAATCATACTTTTCTTTCACATTAGTCCTTGAAACTCTTTATTTAATATCTTTCTCAATTTTTATCCAAACATTATAAATTTATGTCACTTTGAAGCCTATCTTATGCTATACAATTTTAAACATTTTTGAACATATTAGAAGTTTTCTATTGCCTATTACTATTTGATGTTTGCATTGATATGTGTAGGCTAAATTTGACATAATTTTTGCAATTTTAATTGAGAAAATCACTCTATACATGCAATGATTAAATAGAGGAGGCTTAATTAATTATCTCCTTAATATTTTTTGATTATTTTTAAGGAGTTATTATATAGGGAATTTGGAGATCTAATTTCAAAGAAATACTTTGATATTGATCTTGAATAATTATCGGATTTGATACTTTAACTCTGTAAGGACTTTAATTGATAAATATTTCTTGGATTACTCTTTAGAGATCTGTCAGTTATTTGGGAGTTTATTGATCATCTTTTTATTGGGTTAAGATTCATCATCACATATCCTTCTCTTCATTTCTATCTCTATTCATTTCTACTTTTCTTTATCTTTAATTTTTAATTCTTTTCTTTATGCTTTATTTTCTGGCATAAAAATCTGCATGGCAATGAATAAATCACTTAGATTAATTTAAAACTATGCAACTAAATATACATTGTTCCCTAAGTTTGACCTTGGCACACTCACCGAGTTATAATATTCTGCAATATTCAAAACTTTTGATTTTTGACGAGTCATTTTCCATCTCGTATACTACAATTATCTATCCTTAAAAATGTGGGATTTTGGTTCATCACATGAACCCGATATAGACTGGACATTAGGCTCATGGAAAATTATGTTTATTTATTTCAGGTGTAGGACGAGGCTGATCATGCATATAGGATCGTACAGTCGTTTTGTCAAGATGTTCAAAGTGGTAACATTTATTGCATGAACATGATGGATATCTGTATGTCCACTAAAACCAATGAAATTATATTGTATTAATATTTATCTTTTGCTACCATAACCTTATTGGTGATATAATGATGGAAATCTCAATTTGAATGGATTTTATGGATCCTTGTGAGAATGGTTTTTGTATTTTCATTGATTATCATGTATGATACAATATTGATTCAGTCATGCGAATTAAAGCTACATGCTTCTGCATATATGCGTAATTCATTCCGTTACACAACGGAAAGACAATGCTCGTGGGGCAGGAAGTGATATGATAGATTGAGTCGTATACGAAGAGTAAAACGAACCTGATGGATTGGTTTAACCGAGGTCAGCGGTGCAATCAGATTTTGGTGGATCTTGATTATTTTTATTTTCTAAGTAAAAATTGGATGGTTGATCATCCTTTGGTTCTTGGTTCAATGGATTGAACCGACACGTTCCATTCAATTTTTAAAATCATGCCATTGGCTCATCATGTTCATTTTTTTGAGAGGAAAGAAGGTGAAATCCTTGGGACTCACTGTCAAAAACTCTTAATTTATAGAATTATAAAGATATGCATTACCTTGTGGAACAGAATCGATAAAGGGAAAGACATGAAGCGATTATATTTTCAGAATAGAACCTCTGGTTCTTAAAAATCAGATCATTTCTTCCTCCCCATATGGCCCAAAGAGCAGCAAATGGCAAAGAAACATCATCTGTCAAGTTCATCCCCACTGACCTAATCGATCTTCAGAAATCAGTCGTGCCACCATGCAGTAACCATGCCGCATCTATCTCCTTCCAAACTTGATCCGACACAGGACATGTAAAGAACAAATGCTCTGCATCCTCCATCTGTGCACCGCATCTATCACACTAGGTACCTAGAATGCCAAACAGTCTTCCTCTTCTTGATTTATCCCAAATCCTTCCCCTTCTGAAGCACCACAGAAAAATCTTCACTCTGCAAGGGATCCTGCTTGCCCAGATAATCCTTATAGCCTGCTTCAAGTCAGTTTCCAAGTCATCACTTCTCCCTCTGAACACCTTATATACCTTTTTCACCGAGAATATCTCCCCCTCCCAAGCAAAATGATCCTTACCCTGCGAGATGCAATCAGGGGAGGGCAGCCCAGATAGCATTCTGCCCAACTCCTCCCTTCTACGTCCAGAAAGGTCATGCAGGAAGTGAGGCATCGTGTTCAACTCTCATGCAAGTCATGGAAGAAGAAGATAGGTTCTCATCGCGTTAACTCTGTCCTTTAAGAGAAGTTGCACAAATCATTCAAGATGTTGCCAATGTCATTTACCTTTCTAAATTATAAGTAGAATGGGTTTCTTGTAAATGGGGATTGCATACCATCATTCATGTAATATTTTCTAGTTATATAAAAACCCTATGCAGTTTAGGGTATGTGGCATAAAAGTTAACATATTTAAAAGGACATTAAAGATTGCAGGCATCACGGTGTTAGATACTTTTTAGGGTTGTGGTATAAAAATCATATATTTTTATACTCTTACATTACAAATATCTGGATAAGCACTTTGAAGGAAGGTTTGACCTCACATCATATGGGAGAATAACAAAAAAAAACAATGGGGTCACATAATGGTAGACAATTATATCATGTTCCACACACCACAAAATGATATAATTATACAATTTTGAGATGCATGTAGCCTAAGGGAAAATGCATGCTACCGTATATCCAAATCTTACAATTATTGCACTCACGAGCACGATGATGTAGTGTATATCTGTAAGGAATTCGAGAGCCTCCTTCTTCATCTTCTGCTACATGCCTAAGGGGATCCTTAAGGATATCCCTATCCTCCTCGCAGCGAACATCATCACACAACTTTCTCCTCGCATGCACGCCGAAGGAGAGCAATTCGATTTCCCCTACGACTAGTAGGAATAATTAGGTTATAATCAAACATTACTAATCTCTTCCTTATTTTAACTATGGCTGATTTCAGTCACTCAATTGAAATTTGATAATTGAACAGATGATTCAAATTCATCAAGAAAATATGTGAATAAGATCACATAACTTAATCATTTGTTATATGTGATTTAAATTCGCATGTGCCCAAGAGTCAACGATACCCTGATTTTTTATCGTGTTATCCTGACTCAGATTTCTTGGATATTGGGGATGGCGATATCTAAGATTCACGAGAATCCAATTCTCATGATTAATTCATGATTCGGGATAACTGAACACCTCATTCATAACTCGGATTTTGAAATCCAGGACAATGCTAATCACAAATATGGAAATCCCAATCACATAGAGATCCCTCTGATGCATGCCACAAGTGTGGATACTTGGAGATAGTGATAAGGCAATAATGTGGTTATTTAGAATTAGATCGAATGTAATAATTGTTGAGTGCTTAATTTTAAACCATAATCTTGGGGTATTCTGATTAGCTCACTATAAGGGCCCGTTCGGTTTGGGAATAAGCAGGAATAAGGATGAGGAATAAGGAGAATAATGGTCTATTCTTTGTTCGGTTGGAGGATAGGAATAAGGAGAACAAGGTGAAATAAAGGTAGGTAAGGTGGGATAAAGATATGAATAAGAGTGAAATAAGATGGAATAAGGAAGAATAATCATACCACGGGAAACCGTGTCGGAAGGAGAATAAACTCCTTATTCCAGGGCCTATTCTCCAAACGAACAACCGTAAGTGTCGACTCTTTATGTAAACCTAACCATAGGACTCCACATATATAAAGAGTCATAAGGTTCTCTCTAAAATATCGTATTTTCCCGATTAAATATGGAGTTTCTTACAACCCAAAAATAAAGATAGGCATACCATTTCGTAAAATCTTAGAGACCTTTCCAACAAACCTAAGAACATTAAATTCCGAGCTTCTTAACTCAAGATATTGATGTTTTACGTTGGCGGATCACGACCCATACATGGATCTGAATTGGATCCTAATCTGAACCCCTTTTCTGCAAATATGAGAGGGACATATTGTTCTCTCAAACCCTAACCACCATCCCTCTCTCCCCTTGCCGGAATGCCATCCTTTTTGGCAGGAATAGTTGCTAAAGTGCCATTTTCGTTAGAGAAGATGCTCCAATTGAAGATCCGAGACCGCTATTGCGGAGGGGTTCTCGAGGTCACCTCCACGGGCACCTTCTTGCTATGATCAAGATGATGGAACTGCCATTTTCTGTGTGGGAAGAGATCTCAAAGGAATATCCTCAAAGGTCATGATGTTCCCTTCCTTCCTTGTGGTTAGTTCAATAAGATTTTGTCATTCATTTTATTCGAAAACTTGCGGAGACTTCCTCTTAACATTCCTTTCGATGTTGTGAATCATAGTCGTGATTTGTATCCATGTTGTTGTCCATTATCAATTGTTGGATCCTTGATATTGATCTCCACGTATGAATCGATCAATGCTCAAGATATTATCCTTAATTTCAGATACAAAATTGAAATTATGCGCAACTATTTAACATTCTTTGTCCTGGAATAGAATGCAATACAGACATCTATCTCCACGGTATTACATGACTTGCTATGGGTTTATTTGTTACTTGAACAAAATCATGAAAATCAAATTAACCTCCATCTTGTAATATTTACAATAAATAGAAAGATAAACAAAGGTGTCATTTAGAAGGGTGTGCACAAACCTAAATCTTAAACGCATGCAGTGGGGATTAATGCATGCCATTTGAGTTCTCCATTGACGTTTCCCATTTTTAATTCAATGGTTTCATTGGTTTATTCATTTATTAAGGTTAGATACTATTAATGATAAAAATCCTAATCAGTCGTTATTCTATCAGTGACATCTATCGCAACGTCAATTTTTTGAAGGAGCCATTGTATATCAACGATGAGGATATCATCTTGTGTTTCTTTTGAAGTGAATGTCGTATATTAGTTAAAGATTATGAGAAAGAGCTATCGAGTAAAGTTTTAAGTATGAGGTGACGCGTTGTAATATATATAATTGTGATCGTACAGTTTTAGTACATTTTTTCTTGGCTGATTGGTAGTGAACATTACGATGAAATAACAAATGACATCTAATTTGAACGAAATTTGAAGGATATGTAGACCATTAATCTAATAATTAATCTATAAGATTGATTTTTGACGAAATCATCACAAAGAAAAAAATACGATCACAATAGATCATCTGCTTAACTCTCGTTAGAACAGACGATCCAATCCGCTCTGGTGTTTTAGTAGCAGGTTTCGTAGTGCACAAACAATCATATTTCGTAGTAGCAGGTTCCATATTCCCATTTTAAATTATATGTTTGAGACAATGCAGGATAATTATAAATAACCGCATTATGTAAAACTGTTACTGTATGTATTTATCATGCTATGGAGTATCTTCGATTTATATAATATGTAAACGAAGATGGAAAAAATAATTTAACTGAATACTGTTGTCATGGATCATTTTGTTAGCAAGATTACATTTTGTATTCTAAGACACCTTTTGCGCTCATCTATTGTCACACAAATACATTGGTGAACAGGTTATGATCAGAATAATTAATAAACCTAAAGCATGATTACACTAAGGAGCATGTCAAATATTTTAATTCCCAGCATATCATTGGTCAATATTCCAGTGGTGGTGATATTACTATTAACATCTCATGTGTGAGATTTCGTGATGATCAGGGTAGGTGGAGTTTGGTGTTGCAAAGGATATGATGAAGGTCGTGACTCCGACAGACGAGTTGGGTGATTCATTGTACCTAGCAATCCGGTTGCATCTGGAGTCACTCAACGGAATAGACATGTGACATTCTTGGTTTCGTAATGACATATGATATTAAGAATCGGAGTAGAATTAGGTGCAACTGCATCATATTTTACTTTGGGTATTAGTATCGTGGGAAGTGTTTCATGATGTATTTGAAGTTGATGAATTTGGGTTCGATCTTTTCCTATCATGGTTTAAACAGAGGTCCTTGCATGTACCTAGGATGACTATCAAGTTCCCGCATAACACATGCTCGTGAGTTACGTACCTGCATGTGCTTGTTTAATATAAGAAATGATTCATGATTGAATATTAGTAATGACGTCATACACCGTTGTAGACTCTGACCAACATATATCTTAAGATTACTTTAATAATATTTTCTTATGATTATTAAATTAATAAAGGAAACCAGTGAGCTTGCAATCCAATATTAATTAAAGAAAACCCTTGCTAGTCAGATTTTTTTATAGTAAATGTGTATACTACTAGAGAGAATTGAGTACATCTTTCTTGTCACTATACACTAGTGTTTAGAGCATGTATCATTTCTGAGCATATACTCATAACGCTACCCTCATGTGAACCCAACATGTATAACTGAGTAACAGCTGCACTAGTAGAGGTTTGAGGAGACGAAGCCTTCAAACATCATACTTGCACCAGACATGCTGCATGTTACCCTAGCGTGCCAACATCCACACCCTAAAGCGCGATGCATCTCAGACACTTACGTTCCTCCTTTACTAAATAATCGTCCAGTTGCTGCCATCTAACCTCTCTTTGATTCGGTAACATTCCCCTCCCCCAACGGGTTTTAGTATGATCTTTGGAGTATTCAAATCTTCATATTTCTTTGCAAAGATGCTCGATACCTTCATTAGAGATGTCAAAATTAGAGGTGACATCTCAGGGATATGAGGAAGGGAGCGCATGTCTACCTTCATTCGACTGGATCCTCAATTGGACAAGATCATCTATCCCAAGTGGTCCTACATGTTCCTAATGATTATAAAGGATACGACAAGGTGCATGCATTCTTGGAGTCATAAGCATGTTGACAAGATTGGTCAATACACCACATGGACCAAAGATGACAGGATGGTAAATTCCTGGATAATGGTTAGCATCATCGACGAGATTGCAGACAAACTGGTCTGCCACACTATTGCTCACAACATGTGGAATTTTATTAAAGCATATACGACCAGGATAAGTACTCTAATCGAATGCAGTCAACATATTTCGACATCATAAATATGAAACAAATAGGTCTCTCCCTCGTGACTACTTCTCTCTCTTGAAATCCATATTTGGATGGCACAATGCTTGCATTTCACGATGTACTTGCCCCACAAGAAGCAACACCATCAGCACATAGTTATTTTGATTTTTCTTGCAGGGCTTGACTCAGTCTATATTGTAGTCCACATCCATATCATTATTTTTGTCATATTCCCCATTATTGAGGAGTCCTATAAAACCTTGAGCCACCTTGTCGTTCCCATCACCAACATTACTATTGACATTTAGGAGCATATTACTACACTTGTTGCCCCATCGAGGCGATGAGGCTAGGAAGCATATAGGAGTCATGGTTGAGGTCGCTTCGGTACGTATCGAGGTCGAATCGCCATCCTGTGCACTTACTACGACAATTTTAAGCAATGAAGAATCTACGTTTCATCATCTTTATTCTATCATTTTGGCCTTAAAAACCCTAGTAAATGCATGTAAATAGCGTTAATTTAGGCATTTTATCATTCATGCATTATTGTGTAAATATGGTATAAAAGACAGTTTTTAAAGCCAAAATTATAGAATAAAGAAAAAAGAAAAAGAATAAAATATTGCAAATATTTTATGACCCGAAACCCCGAGACCTAGGCATCTCGATGACTAGATCGACAAGGAATAAAGTAGAGGGAGATAAGAGCCAAAATACAATTAAAATCCCTTTTATTTAATTCATTCTTTATTCATTTTGGGGACCTATTTTTGGTTCCACTTTTTATACTTTAAATAAAGAAACTTTGAACATGAAAGTTGTATATAATTAAATAAAGAAAAATACAAAAATGATTTCATACAAAATAATGTACAGATAAAAAGTTATGGCCTGAATAAGTTTCCAGAATCCCAACTTCCCAGACCTGTACCTCTTACATAAAAACTTGAAATGTATCAAAATCACCATTAACAGTATATAATTTTCAATAAGCTATTTAATGAAGGTGGTTTCATATTTTTGGAGTTACGGTTTGAAAGTTGAATTTTGGACCCATATTGTATACTTGTACTGATTAAAATATTCAATTTATTTATTATTCATTATTTTTATACTTTTATATTTTTATAATTTTTTAAATATTATTTATAAAATATTAGTCTCTTAAAACATGAATAAAAACACAAATAAAACACAAAAATAAAATACTTGTATGCAATACATAAATGAATTACCTATACTTATACATATATAGATAATACTCCTATTTATTTAATTGTATAAAATACATCAAAAAAATAAAATAAAAATATATTTAAGTTCATAAAATTGATTTATAAATTTATAAAATGATAAACAAAATTAATAAAATTAAATATACAAAATAAAAATAAAATATTAAAATATATATATCAATGTACTTGTATATGATCCTTAAAAGGGAACTTGTAATTTTAAACCTATAAAAAATAAATAAAAATCATAATAAAATACTACATAAAATAATAAACATGTTTTATTTTATAATCTAAAATTAATAAAATCATTTATTGTTTTTAAATGATTTTTTATATCTTTTTTCAGGGAATTTTCTGGTTGGTCCACGTGGACCAACCAGAGCCGTCCTCTGGTTGACCTCCGTCAACTCTCTGACCGAGGTTTGGCTTTTGTCAGAATGTTGGTTTCCACCCAATTTTGCAATTTTTTGAAGGCCGATCCTTCACCCTTTTGCATCGCATCCTCTTTGACTTTCGTCCCTCGTATAATGGTCTTTCACGCCTAGTGATTTCTTTAGGGCGTGAGTCGCTGAATCGCCTGATCTCGCTCGATCTTAGAGCCAACCCGTCTACTCATTCAAAAAGACCCCCGACCTTCCTTGACCCCTTGATCTCTCTTCCACCACTTAATCCTAGACCTAAGACCCCGGCGACCTTCCTGGTGACAGCAGGAACCGGTCACACCCTTCAGGAGGTTGAGGAGGTGCCGAATCAAGTCGGATCCACCTCGTTGGAGTGCGTCACCCAAGCTCGTCGCTGGTGCCACCTTGGTGAGTGTTTTCTCTTCTCTTTTATATCCTTTGAGTTCCTTAGGACTTCAGTAGTCAGACTTAGCTAAAATCGATCATCGATCTTATCCGCATCGCCACGAAATCGCATCATCTGTGCACGGCCGGAGCTCGAGTTTCTTTTTCTGGCCACCACTGATCATCCCCACACACTTCCACCGCCTGTTCCACCCTCCGACGAAGTCGAGGCACTTTGCCCAAGACTCCTTCACTCTTTCTTGCAGGTACAGAGGACACAACATCATCTGGAGCAAATTTTTGGCATTCGCCGAAGGTCCTTCAGCCCCCCATCTCCGCCACCTCTGTACGAGCGTGCCACGCCCCCTCTTCGCCTTCTGTTGCTTCCAGTGTCTAGAGGAGACCTGAAGGAACACCACGGGCCTTTTTGGAGCTCCATCGAGCAACGGAGGAGGAAGATCGAAGCTGGGGAAGTTCACTCCTCGCGAGTTCTTCCCAGTCCGTCGAAGGGATCCCTTGACCATTGAATCAAGAATATGCGCCCAGATCTTTCAGTAGCAGTCTGATTTGCTTAGTCAGCACCATCCGATCAAGGACCAGGATTTAATCTTGGTCGCTCATCCGCGAAGGGGTATCAACGCTCCAGCGGCCAACACGTGGCAAGTGACCGTGCATCTTCCGTCGGATCCGCTAGTCTTGGGTATTTTGCAACTTTACCCGAGAAGTTTTTGTATTTAATCAGTAGTCTTAAATCTTTCATATGCTGTTTAAAAACTTTGGTGATATTTATAAGAGGCTCTGCAACTTTGCTTTATTTCGTTTAGGTCTTGGCCACGTCACCTCACGTGACTAGTGCACGTGAGGCGTGACATTTTGCAGCCGGGTCTTTGGTAGTTCTCTTATTTCAAGTTTAGTCCACAAACTTTTATAGTAAGTGCAAACATTTTGAACTTTTTGCAAAGCAGTCCCTGACATTTGTAAAAATAGCATATTGGTCCTTCCCAGAAGTGCACGAGTTCGGACACGTGATTTGGGTCATTTTACGGGGAAGCCCTTAGAGGTTTTTGTAGTTATGTTCAGACAGACACTTTTTGAGCATGTTTAATGTTTTTGGGAAAATTACACGTTGACCCTCAAACTTTCACATATTTACAAAAATGCCCCTACCAATAGTGTAATTTCCCTTTATTTATTGTATTTCTTTTATGCATCTATAAAACAATAAAAAATCCAAAAAAATATCCTAGCTTCATGTTTCTGTGCCCTTTATCTCTATATTTTTAGTTTTCATTTTTGTCGTATTTTATTATTTATAAAAATTCAAAAACATGCATTTCTTCACTGTTTGTAATAGAAAATACATAAAAATTATAAATCATTTTTGAAAAATACAAAAAAATATATTTTGTGTGTTTTTGCATATTTTATCTTCATACAAGAAATCACTAAAAAATATAAAAGAAAACTCATAAAAATAGAAAACTCTAAAAACCTTCATAAAAATTTATAAAATTCATAAAAAATCTAAAAATTATGTTTTCTGTTCCTAATTTTTTATTGTATTATCTGTAGTTTAAAATTAATTTGGAGAATTTTTGACACTGTTTGATATTTTTCATCTCCGTTTTAATTTCGGCTATTAATTTTATTCACTGTTTGAGTATTTTGAACATTAAAAACACCAAAAAAATTAGCAAAAATATAAAAAAATCACAAAAACATTAGAAAAAATATAAAAGTACAAAAATATTTTATTTCCTATATTTTTCCTTTTTTTACTAATTTTTATCTCTCTTGTATATATACATCCTGTATAATTTTATCTCCTTTTTAAAGAAAAAGAAAATATAAAAAATATAAAATATAAAAAAAATACAAAATCAGAAAATTGAAAATCATAATATGAAAAAATAAAGTAAAAAATTAAATAAAAAATTAAATAAAAAATATAAAATTTAAAACCCACTAAAAAAGCTTATATTTGGCTAAGTGTGTGAAAGGATATCAGGTGTGTGATTTTCTTTATCTCGCTTGCTCTACGCCTTGCTTCCTGTGTTCGACCCCTACTTGCTTGCCACTATACATTCTTAGTAGGGTATAATAAATTTTAACTCTTGCTCTTAATTGCTTGATTATTTGTGTGGGTTAATTGTTGATCAACGTGAGTATTGGGGTAGTCGCCTCAGCGACAGTGAGCCTGAGTTGTCAGGCCATTACTTAGAGACTCCCGTTTTCTCTTTTTCAGGCACACGGAAGTCATTTGATGTGCAAACAAGGCCAATTTACTCTTACCACTTGATCCATCACTAATGGTAATGACCCCCAAAGTCATTGTACCTAGAGGGGACTTTGCAGATTTGATGCAGCCTATGAATAAGCTCCACCAGAAGATACTAAACCCTTACGCCAATGTGACCCTCTCGATAATGCTTTTGTTTCCTTTATTATATATGTTGGCTCAGTATAAAATTTTACAAAAATCAGATAGTTGATTAATACATGTGCTTCCTCCGACCTATGTGGGGAACAAACCCTATACCATTGGATATGTCAAGTCCCCCAAATGAAATATACATGTGTCATATGGTAGAACTGTACATGTCTCATATGGTAGGTTTCCCAGTTAAGGGAAGAGGGGATGGCCATCTCACTCCTGATATCACGCTCACTAATGTTCTTTTTGTTCCTGAATTTCCCATCAGTCTTCTGCTTGCCAATCATATTTGCAAAGAGCTCAATCGTCGATCTATATTTAATATTATTTCTTGTGTGTTTTCAGGACATATTAACTAGAAGGATGGTTGGTGTATATTGTTAAGAAGAGGATGTCTACCATATTATCTGATTGTCTACGATTGTTGCTTACTATGGGTCTATGCTATGTTTTCTGCTTCATTTGGTGATCTATGGCATCAACATATATATCATCATTCTTTTCAGAAAATTCATTTAGTCCTTCCACAGCTCCTTCCCACTCTCATCCTAGAATGCGAGGTTTGCAAACTGGGGAGTTATCACATGAGTTTCTTTCCTTCATATATATGGTACGATCCATCTAGGAGTCTTTTCGGGTATTATATGTCTTAACATGAGGGGACCTAGTCGATATCCCGATCGTCTAAGAAACACGCATTATTTGATTATTATAGATGATTTCTCTCATGTACCATTGAACTTTTTATTAAAAAAAGTATGATGTTTTTCATATTACTTTTTGCTTTATAAACGTAATGCCCCTCCGATCTGATAATGCTAGGGAGTTTCTTTTTCATGGCATGTGGTCTTTTTTGTCCTCCCATGAGATCTTATGTCAGACCACATGTGCATATAAATCCCAATAGAATGGAGTAGCTGAGCGCAAACATCAACATATCCTTGACATTGCTCGTACCATGCTTATAAATTATCTTGTTCCATCTACGTATTCGGGTAATGATATCCTCACTGCCACATTTCTTATCAACTGTATGCCCTTTACCTCTATTACGAACATGTAATTATTAAGGTCCCTTTTTAGGGAAGGTCGTGTTTCATGTTCCTCACATGGTCTTTGAATGTGTAGTCTTTATTCATCTTCTCGACCATGGCAAGGAGAAGTTGGCTGACGGAGAAGTGAAATACATGATTCAAGGGTAAGCTAGGAATCAAAAGGGCTACAGATGTTATATAACGTCTTAGGCTCTAATCCCGATTTGTTATTGGGGATTACTAGCCCGACAACCTATTGGGATTGGACCCAACTGGAGCCCTTGTCCATAACCCAAAATGCTTAAGCTCAGGTTGATTAGTAGTAGCGCCCACTATTTATAATATGCCACCATACTTTATTATTACTAGATGTGATACTATATTTGGGGTTCTATAATCACCCCCACTTATATTCACGACGTCCTCATTGCGCAATGACCCATGACCTATTCTTAGTAATAGTGGTGGCTTCACATCTTGGGCATCCCTTTCCTCCTAACTCTATGGTAGAAATGACTCCACCTCTGGGGTAGCCTTTCAACTATTAGAGGGAACCTGGCTCTGATACCATCTGTAACGTCCCAAGCCCTAAGTCCAGTACGTTATTGGGGATTACTGTCCTGGACAACCTGTTGGGTTTGATCCTAACCGGAGCCCTTGTCCACTGCAAAAAATACTTAAGCCCAGGTTGACTAGTAGTAACCCCCACTACTTATAAGCTACTATCACACTTTGTGATGTATTATGCTTAGGTGCTACATATTATGACCTCGGTCTATAAAGCACTACATAAGTACATATGTTACATTCTTTGAGTCCCATCCCTTCTACTCCATGCCTGGGACAATGTACCTCCTCTATCTTCTTATATTGCTCCTCTCCTGTTCCTATTCCACATGTTGATCTTTTAAAGGACTACTACTCCACAGGGACACACCCATTCTGAGCTGGTACCATCTCCTCATGTATGTCCTTCAATTGAGTCTTTACAAACTAATGACACTTTGACATACATGGACATGGATACGGATACCACCAATGACCCCGTGAATGGTGTAATTGACCTTTCAATAACTCTATGGAAGGGAACTAAACTATTCACAAAACACCATATCCATGCCGATGTGTCCTTCTCTGGACTCGGGTCCTCTGATGAATCCCCATTCATCACTCTTTATTCTTTTATTTTAGCTAGATATTTTGGTAAAATACCATATATATGACTGTAAATACAATAAGTTACCAAAATACATGCTTTGCGTAAATACGAATAATTATCATGTATTTGTGCAAAAATAAAAGAATAAAGAAATAAAAGAAAAAGAGGGAAGTATTTAGAATAAATATTGAGTGACCTGAACCCAAGAGAGGGCCCAACCTGGGTCTGATCACTAAATCAAATAAGTAGAGAGAGATAGGGCCACTCATCCTTGTACATATCCCCTATATATGTGTATATACATAATTTATTTTCTCAAAAATAAAAATAAAAATGTGTTTCTCTTAATTTGTATATATTTCTAAAAATAAAATAAAAATGAGAAAACGAAAATTAAAGACAAAAATAAAATAATTTCTCTCTCTTCATATTGTACATATCATGTATATATGAATAAGATACATATTTATTTCACCCTTGTAAATAAACCATAAAAATAAAATAAAAATTATTTTATGTTCTAAATTTTATGTTGTAAATAAATAAAATATAAAATTGAAATATTTTTACAAAAATAAACAAAATACAAATTGAAATAAAAATAAGTAAATAATTTTATACATGCACATAATATAATATAATGCATATATCATAATTTATTTTTCAAAAAATAAAAATCATTAAAAAATAATTTGAAAATAAATAAACATTTTTTATGTTAAAAATATTTTCAAATAAAATCATTTTCGATTTTTAAATGAATTTCTAAATAATTTTTGAAATGGAATAATCTGATTGGTCCACGGGGGATTGTTGACCCTAGGTCAACTCCCCCTGGACCACTTCTCACTCGGATCCGGTGCCGACCCGATTTCACCAAATTTTCCCTCACCGATCTGATCACCACTCCCTCTCGATTCATGCTTAGACTGTCGAGGACAGATCCATGATCTACGCCCGCCTATTTTCTTAGGGGTCCGCTCCTCGATCCGCACGCTTCACTCCAATCTCTATCGGACCCTGCATAGTATAAAGGTCGCCGGAGCCACCATTTTCATTCATCTTCGGCCATTGTCTTCGACCCCATTGTCCTCCATCTTCCTTCCTTGAGTGACAGCTTGCAAGGGACCGAGGCCTCTAGCCTCAGATCCGGCGAACTCCTCGCCGTGCTCCGCCACCGGCGAGCCCAAGCCTCTGGACGCGTCGCCCCATTGAGGCAAAGACCCCAGCAGGTAGCTGACCTCCAGCCTAGATGACTTCAGCCATCAGGTACCCTCGATAGCATCTGGCCTTCGTTAGATTTTGATTCTTAGATTCCGACCACCAGACCTTCATCGGATCGTCCCGCGTTCTCCGATCACCCATTTTTGAATCCGACCATTCCATCACCTTCACCAGACTCCTTCCACCTTTTACACCCCTTCACTCCCCCTGGTTTGCCTCGGAATAGATTCCCGACCTTCCTCCGTCGTCGCCTCGTCGGAAGGTCTCGCTCCGCCTCGCCCAGCCATCCATTCTGCCCGTAACCGGGTCGAGGCACTTTGCCCTCGACCCAGCTTTCGTCCTGTGCAGGTTTGACCACGAATGGACCTCATCTGGAGGTTCAACCATTGAGGCACAACGCTCCAGGTACTTTAGCGTCGCCGGGCCGGCTCAGGCGTCCTTGGCCTCATCGGAGATCACCATCAGCTGCGGACGTCCTCAAGCTTCGTTTCGCCCATCAGAGCAGCCCCCAGGCGCACGTATTGGTCGGTCGAAGTTCGTCAGTGAGCTGTTCTTTCAGGGACCCTCCCAACCGTCAGATCGAGCGTCTCCCCCAGTTTTGATCGTGGCCTTCCATCTACGGGGAGCCCTCATCCGTTGGATCCATCTGAGGATCTAATCCTAAGCGTCCATCGCTGAAGGGGTACAACCAATCACAGCCGTCCGATCTCACGCGAAGCCCTTGGTCGTTGGATCTTTAATAAAGGGGTAAATTATACTTAGACCCTCCTTCATTTCTGCATTTAGTTTGTAGTCCTGTAAATATTTTTAGAAGTATTTTTACCTTGAATAATTTGCATATGGGACCTTGAGTTTATTTTATTTGCAATTTTGTCTCTCTGAATGTGTAGCACGTGGTCTATCACACGCTTCCTGGCATATTTGCACATTTTCTCCTGCACTTTATTGCTGTTACCGTTTGGATTTTTATAAATAGGAATTACATTTATGACCCTCTGTGGTGAATCACGTGCCTTCCTCGTGCGCTTTTGGGAATTTTGCATTTACAACCCTACACTTCTTCCGCATGTTATTATTTGGCCGGATAATTTTCATTATTTGCATTTAGGTCCATGTATGCTGTGAGCCTTTGATTTGTTGAATAAAATAGTAAATTAACTCCAAATCTCTTGAAATTTGGACATTGGCTCCTGTCATTGTGTGAAAATTTCATTGAATTTTTGGGACATTTTTGTTGTCATTTCTATTTTTAAAAATTCAAAAATTCTATTTTTAAAAATTCAAAAACCTCTTATTTTGCTCCTGTTTGAATTTAAAAATCAACTAAAAATAATAATAAGACTCCAAAAATTATAAAAAAATTAGTATTAGCTTGTTTTGTTGTATTCTTGGTTCTGTACAATTTTTGATTCTTTTGAACTTATAAAAACCTTAAAATTTAAAAAACACTAAAAAACTCACAAAAATCATTAAAAAATAAAAAAAATAAAAAAAAAACGCAATTTCTTTTCCTGTAGTTTATTTGTTATTTGTAGTTTTTCATAAAATTGTTGCTAGATTTTTATTGGCTACTTTCATATTTTTAAATAGCCTTTAGAGTCTGGCTAAACAGTAGCTTGCATTTTTGCCCATATTTCATTTTTATAAAATCAACTTAAATCACAAAAATCTGGGAAAATACCAAAAACATCTGAATATTAGTAAAACCAAAAAAACATTTTTATTTTAATTTTCAGACTTGTTTTGAGGTGCTAAATAATTTATTGATTGTGAGTTTTCCCCTTCTTTCACATTTTCTTTATAACTAAAAATCACAAAAAAATTTAAAACCTAAAAATCCACCCAAAAATAGTTTATTTTGATTTCTGACTACTTCGTAGGACTTGTCCAGTCCGTGCTCCTTGAGTTCGACCCTGGTAGCTATACTAGGTTAAATAAATAGCTAGACCGCTATTTGGATTGACTTGTTTGATTTTCTCATATTTGGTGGTGGTCTTTTTTCTTGATTGAGCTTGATCCGAAGGGTTGAGGTCGCAACGACCATTGACACCTTCTCTCCTAGTCTCTCGGTTCTCGCGGCCCCATCATCCTCCTACAAACAGTTCGTCCAAGCCATCTCCAACACAGTTATTCATTGTACTCATACCGAGGCACTTCGTGATTCTTGATGGCATTTAACAATGGAAGAAGAGATGTCTGCATTGATCTCTTGAAATGCCTGGAAGCTTGAAATCCACATGGTGACAATATAATAGTATATATAAAAGTATATATATACATGGAAGTTCATCTGATTTTATTTTCTTGTGTAGCATATGTATTATAAATGTATTATTTTTAACGTATCATTGTAAGTATAATATATATGTGTTATTAACACATAACTATATATACATATCTATGTTTAAGAATGTACATATGTGTGAGATAATATGGATGAATTTGAGATGTAAAAACATAGGTGTTTCTCTCTTTCTTGTTTCACTTGGTATGGGTGATCATTGAATGATTTTTATAGTTATCTCGTGCCATGATGGGTACAATAAGATGTAACCATAAATGAGATGCAGACGGTATGATTAATTTTAGCCAAATTTAACTGTGCTACCAAGATCAACTGAATATTCATTAATCCATATAGTCGAGATCCCCTATCTGTGTCCATATGCATGCCTTTGATGAGTTATACTAGTTTCGTATAAGAACACGGCATCCATTCTTTGCTCCATTAAGTACCATCGAAGTATCCATCTCTTGCCTCATCCCTAAGACTTCTTACATTTCAAGAGAAAACCTTCATTGGAAATTTTTGGTAACACTCCACAAAGGACTTACTTGCCTTTCCTTAGGCAATGGAACATGAAACTTATGACATCCCCATATTATGTGCCAGGTAGGAGCAGAGGTGTGATGAATCCATGATTCCCACTCTTTATTCTTTTATTTTAGCTATTTATCTTGGCAAAATATCATGTAAATATCTGTAAATATGATAGCTCAACAATTTGCATGCTCTGGTTAATAGTGCATAATCATCATATTTTTGTAAAAATAAAAGAATAAAGGAAAAGAAAAAGGAAGGAGATATTTAGAATAAATATAGAGTGACCCGAACCCCAAGAGAAGACCAAACCTTGACCTGATCGCAAAATAAAATAAGTAGAGAGAGATAGGGTTTACTTGGTGTTGTGCATATTACCTATATTTGTATATAACTATTTTCGACAAAATAAATTATTATTTTTACTCTCTTGTATATATTTCTAAAAATAATATAATATAAAATAAAAATTAGAAAAATAAAATAAAGATAAAGATAAAATCATCACTTACTTATACAAAATACACTAATATATATATATATATATATATTACATTCTCTATTTATTATATGGGTCATATGTGGCTGCCCCCTAGGGGCAGCCAACATGGCTGCCCCCGCCTTATTTGGGCAAATTTTTTTATTTTTTTTTGAAAAATAACACCATTTACATTCATCCCTATATCCCTCCTATATACCATTCGAATTTCGTCAGAAACAGAGACTCCTACGGCCTCCATCCGGACAATAATTTTTTAACGGTAACATGATTTTTTTAAATCGATACCATCGAGATGGAGGCCGTAGAAGTCTCTGTTTCTGACGAAATTCGAATGGCATGTAGGAGGGATATATGGATGAATATACATGGTTTTATTTTTCAAAAAAAAAAAATAAAAAAAACGCCGAAAAACGGGGCGGGGGCAGCCAACAGGGGGCAGCCCCATTTTTTTCCTTATTATATACCTGTAAATAATTTGTAAACATAAAATAAAAATTATTTTACACTCCTAAAAATATGTTGTAAATAAATAAAATATAAAATAAGGGTATTTGTGTAAAAATAAATCAATAGAATACTTGTACATAATACATATGTATATTATATCTGTATATAATATTATACATTCATAAAAATAATTAAAAATCACGGAAAAATAATATGAAAAATAATAAATAATTTTCATTTTATACACTTTTAATTTAAATTCATTTATTATTTTTTGTTCATTTATCCTTATTTTTCTAATAGTTTTGTTTTCTAGCCTATTTTGTCCGCATCCCCCGTCGCTCATGATTGGGCCACCTTGGCTATCTTGACTCCGGTCAACTGAGCCCCTCCTCCTCCTTTCCGCCCAAATCGGGTTTGTCCCAATTTTCACCTAATTATCCTGACCCGATCATGACACCTTCCTCTCCGATTTCAATCCCCGATTAAGGGGTGCAAATCCCTAATCAACGCCCGATCTTCTCCTAGTTGATCTGCGCCTCGGTTCGTGGGCCGCACCCCCATCTTTTCGGACCTGGAACCCTATATAACTTGCGTATGCTCTCCCCTTTTCCAGCACCTCCCGCTGCTCCACCACTTCTGTTGCACCCATTTTTCCTTTTCCAGAGTAACATCACAAGAGGGCGAGGGAATCGTTTGAAGCATAGTAGCCCCCAAGTCCGGCGAGATTCATCTCCGCTTCACCGTGAGGAGCTCCAGCCTCTGGAATCGCCATCCATTGAGGCTATCACCCCCATGGGATTCATCCACCACTCCCATGCGACATCCTTCACCGGTAGGTACTTTCCTTTCCTTTCCATTTCCAGTTTGATTCCATCATTTAACCACATAGCATCTCTTCACTCCGACGGTCACATCTAGTACCCTATTCATCGCATTCCGACCTTCACACACCCTGACCCGACCTTCCTCTACTTCTACGCACGCTCCGCAACCTTCCCCTTGGCTCCAACCATTGGGTTGGAGAAAGCAGTAGGTCGACTCCCCCATTTCATCGGAGACCTGTCCTGCTCACCTCTCCCCTCTGTTTTTGATACCTTTTGTGCTCTAATCCCTCGCCGAAGCATCATCTCCGAGCATCCCATTTCTCCTACAGGAAAGAGCCCAAGAAGGCCTCATCTGAAGGCCTAGTAAGCATGACAAAGGAGCTTCAGGAGACCGGTCTGCTCCATACCTCCTCCTTGGTCCTGGACCTTTATTAGCACTCCAGCAGTTGCAGACCATCACCGTCGATCTTTCGCCCAACAGAGCAGCTTCAGAGGACGTTCCTGCAGCATGTATTGGCCGATCAAAACTCGTCGGAGGTGATTTCTTCAGCGTTCTTCTAGGCTTCTTCCCAACCGTCCGATCATGACCTCTCCCAGTTCTAATCTCAACCTTCCACCATCGGGGAGTCTTGACCGTCAGATCCATCTGAGGATCGTGTCCGAGCCGTTCATCATCGAAGGGGTACCTCGCATCCAAACCGTCCATCATAAGTGGACCTCCTTCAGCCATTGGATAATGCCTTAATAAAGGGTAAAGTTTATTTAGTCCACTCTCTCTTTTGTGTTTTATATCTAGTCCTGTAAATATTTGTTGTAATTCATTTTATTTTGGAAAGTTTGCAATTACACCCTTGTAATTCCTGATATTTGCATTTAGGTCATGTTTGTGTGAATTCACGTGTAGTCCCACGTACTTTTCCGGGTTATTTGCATGATACACCATGTACTTTTATGGATGTGATGATTTAAATGGTGAGCTTTTGAGTTTTGCAGTTATACCCCTGCGGGTTTGATTCACATGTTGCGTACGAGATTGCTTGGATATTTTGTAAAGAAGGCCTTGTACTTACATTTGTGTTATTATTTGGCCATGAACTTTATTTTAACTGCAAACAGGTCCCTGTAAACTGCTCATCTTGTATTTAATTAAATAAATACCAAATTAACCCCATAAATTCTCTAAAAATTATTGTTAGCTTATGTTGACACGCAAAATTTATGGTGATTTTTTGAATTGATTTAATTGCATTTATTATTTTCTAAAAATAAAAAACCCATGAAAAGAGTCCTATCTATTTTGGAAAATACATAAAAATTCGAAAAATTACCTCAAAGATTCTACAAAAATTTTTGATTGTGTGTTTTTGTGTGCTTGTCTTCAATACCAATTTTGTTTTAAAACAAATCATAAAAATCGTAAAAATCACAAAAGACCTAAAAACTTATAAAAATCATATAAAATTCTAGAAAAATGGAAAAAAATATCATTTCAATTCCTGTTTGTAGGTTTTTGTATCTAGTTTATCACAAAATTCATAACTAGGATTTAATGCATTTTAATCATTTTAACTTGCAATTTAATTCTAATTGTGCATTGTTTACATTTTTAACCTTTGTTTGATTTTGTAAAATCACAAAAATATCAGAAAATCCCCAGACCAAAAACACTTTAAAACTTTAAAAATCGAAAAATATTTTTGTCTTAATTTTTGAGCATTTTTAGTCGTAAATGAAAATTCAAAAGATTGTTGTGTGCATTGTTTTCTTATTTGCTTGATTGTTCCCTTGTTCAAAATTACAAAAATTTGCAAAACTAAAATCACCAAAATATGTTTTCCCTTTACTGATTGTGACTACTTCATAGGTTTACTTGTGCTCCTTGTGTTCGACCCTGGTTTCTATACCAGGTGAAAATAAATAGCGAAGATCGCTTAAGTGAAAATAAATAGCGAAGATTGCTTACATTTCATGTGCTTGATTGTTTGATTCCTTGGCTTGAGTGATTTTTCTTTCTTCGTGTTGACTCCGCCTTGTGATCCGGGTCACAACGACCCTTTGATTATTTGAATTCCTAACCTGAGTCGCTCGATAAGCCATCAAGGTGATCTTCCCATGCCACATGTATTATGCGCTTGTAACCCCACAAACAAGCTCCCACATATCAATTCAAAGCCAGCCTCACAACTCTTAACAGATGCAACTCAACACACTGTTGCCATCTTACAGATCCTAGGTAGAAGGCCATTATACAAACCGAATAGGGTATAGGTGGAAACCACATGGAATGGGGTGCTAGATTTGGCAACTACTCCATACCCCATCACATACATCAAACCCCATCGCTCCCCTTCCTCTTATCTTATGAGGAGTAGTCTCATGAATCACCATTACCCAGTGTCCAAGAATGAATCCTCCATGGAATACAACATCCTTACATTATGGCTCCAAAAATATAATGAGTCATGAATAAGAGGATATTGCAAGGTCGAATCTATTGGTAGTGTCACGACCTTATCCCCCTTGTCTATCATAGAGTCAGACTATGTGTTGATCTTCATCGAGCTCACAAAGAAGGAAAGGCCATGATCCTCACTTAATGGAATCACTAGGAGATGGACATTTCTTAGAGCACGCATCACATCCTACTCGTAACATAGATCGAATGAAGGAGCTCCACTATATTAGGTGGCATCTTGAATTCACTAGGAAACTCGTCATCATCCTCGCTAATGCAAATGTCCTCTAGGATAGGGGACAACATCTTGTTGCTATGAGTTGCGGTAGGAATCCCCTAATAGACACTATATTTGCAAGAGGGATCTACCACGAGCTTTTCCTCCAAGTCATCTCCTCGTATGGCTGTCCAAATCACCTACTCTTTAGTTTGTCCATTGTATAAACAAAAATCATGAGTCAAGGAGAGGCTCCACCGGCCAAGCTAAGAAGCCACCACCATCTAATCAAACCACATGTTTAATCAGGCCTCGTCTGAGTTCGGCGTGGTCTAGACTCTAGAGAACCAAAAAGGAAGAGATGTTGATCTTCGCCCATTGTCGTTGCCACCTAGACCTGGCCAAAATGCGGATCGCGCATAACAAGAGGAGGTTAAAAACCTCTGTCCAAAGCTCGTCATGGGTCGGCCCATGGCTCATTTCATTCTTTTTCCACTGAATTTTTTAATGGTATTTAATATGTATAAATGATTTTATTAATATCATTTATACTTTATATAGCTAATATAAGTAGTTTACATGTTAATTGACATGTAAACTATTAAATTTTATTTAAAAACTAATGTCACATATGAAAAACTTGAAGTGTATCTATTAATACACGTATTATTCGGCTAATATTAATGCATTTCTTAAGTTTTGCGGGTCAGGCTGAGCCGGCCCATACCCAAATCTTCTAGCCCAAGCCCGACCCATGAGTAGACTGAGCAGGCCCCCAACTTGTTGGCCAGGTCTATTATCACACGACGAATCAAAACAATTGATTCCTTCTGGATCACATTTGAGGGTTAAATGGTCCAGCTCGACACAACGGTGACACCTCACACGGTCAGTGCATGCTCACAATATAATTACGCCTTTAGGTATTTTCTCAGTATTTAGGAAGTTAAATGCTATACCATTCACTCAATCTTCATTTTCCATTTTTATTATCCTTAAAATTATTTTTTAAAATATCCGAAAAATGTGGTAAGATAATGTCTTTTGATTGAATTCCAAAAACATTTTTACTAATTTTTTGTGTTGTTTTTTGGGCCATAAAATCAATTTGCAAGAATATCCTCGTATGTATATTAAACTTTGGTTTCAAAATACATCTTATTGCTTTCTATTTTGCATATCGCTTTATATTTGCATTTCATGAATTTTTTTTAAAAGAATATCATCTTTGTAAGGAACCTTGCTTGCTATATTGTCTTGATTGAGTCCAGACCCATATTTTACCTTCTTGTGCTTGACTTTGAACTTGTCTAAGTGAAATATAAATTCACCATAATTTGTAATTTAATATTATCGCGTGGGTTTGATTGGTACCTTAGATCCCGGCTTCAACATCGATTTCATCGAATCAACAAAGGGATTTTTGTGCTTTTCAATAGCTCTTCTCAAAATCGACCAAGACACCTTAATCACACCTTTAGATTCTGATTCCAATTCCTCCTCCATCTGGTGGCAAGCGCCCAACCCAAACCATACCTGTAAATATTACAACAGAAAAGGAAAGCTGCTCTATGGGCAACTAAGTTGGCTGCTCCACGAAGCAATTTTCTCTAATTTTCTTATTTTTTTGAGAAATTCTATTATGCATTTTTATCATTATATATCTTTAATATGTCATTCCAATTTTGTCAGAAATAAAGACTCCTATGCCTTCCATCTAGAACAGATCGATTACAACAAATCTGAGACCGTTAAAATTACCTGTCCTAAATAGAGGGCATATGGGTCTCTGTTTCTAACGAAATTGGAATAACATGTTAGAGGGATATAGCGATGAAAACACATAATAAAATTTCTCAAAAAAAAATTAAGGAGAAATTGCTCCGTGCAGCAGCCAACTTAACTGTTACACCTTCCCGTTCCTCATATGTTAGTTCCGTCGACATGGTGATATTGAAACTCCCCTATATCTTATTCCATGATTTCACTAGCAGTGATATGCCATCGACATATCTGCCCAATATTGCCACATATTGTCCACAATGCAAACCTCTTTTTTCAATTTCTCAAATTTCGCCCGTAGTTTGATGATATTTCTTGCTGTTTTTATCATATATCTACCATTTCGTCTTTGTTACATTTTTCACAAAGAGATTTTTATATCTTTTCTTTGGCATACTACAAGACACTCCTGGATCTAACGAGTTTCGAATCAAAATTACTTGGTACGCACTGTATTTATCTTTTGTATTTATAATTCAGTAAAAGGAAGTTGTTTTGTGTAACAGCCAAGTTGATTGTTACACGGAGCAATTCCCTCTTTTTTTATTTTTTTTCAAAAATTCCATCATGTATATTCATCTATATATCCTTCCACATGTCATTCAAATTTCGTGAGAAATGAAGACTCCTATGCTCTCCATCTAGAACATGTAATTTTTAACGGTATGAAATTTGCTGTGATCGACTTGTTCTAAATGGAGGGCATAAGAGTCTCTGTTTCTGACAAATTTAAATGATATATAGACGATATATATATATATATATATGAATTTACATGATTTTATTTTTGAAAAAAAATAAAAAAGAGGGGGAAAACTGCCTTGTGTAACAATCAACTTGATTGTTACTCAAAACAACTTCCCGGCCTCTTTATAATTTGTATTTATTATTTTAACTTATTTACACATTTTTCATCACCAAGCTTCTAAACTCTAATTGTCTGCCTTATGTAATATTACGTATCAGCTATGCGGTGTGATATGATCTCGACACTACATAATACGTGTACCTAGTTCTATATTTATCAAACGGGTGTGCGTTTCTGTCTTATTTATTGATTAAAGAACAATTGAAACTTTAATTTTCGTGAACAACTGAAACTTTAATTTTCGCAATAATTGGATTTTATAGCTCGTTTCCACAATTTTTTGCGATTCTAACTACATGTCAATTTTCAGATGGATGAAATGACACCGAAATCGCCAAATCAGCATTAAGGCCATGATCCTAGCTCCTATCACATTTCCACTATCGTGTGTCCTTGTCCTAGGATTATCGCGAAGGAAAGCTGAGTCCAAACTCTCCATTCTTGTCGATGCCCTCCACCGATCAATGTTGATGGAGGGGCTTCTTCCATTATGCATCATTTGTGCCACCACACTTCTTGAAATCTCATCCGTCGTTGCCTTCCCCACTCCACATCGATCCATCTACAACCGAAGCCTTTATACCCCTATATTATGTTATTCAAATTTCGTACAAAACAGAGACTCATACGACCTCCATCTAGATGGGGTCAATTTCAACTATTCTACGACCGTTAAAAAATGATTGTCTAGATGTCGGCTGCAGGAGTCTCTGTTTCTCACAAAACTTAAATAACATAATATAGAGATATAGTGACGAATTTCCACAAATTCATTTTTGAAAAACAAATGAGAAAATAGAGCGGGGAAGCCAAGTTAGTTCTCCCTAGGGACATCCCCATTTCCCCCAACATATATGAGAAAAATGGGAAACATGATGCCCCGCCTCATTTTTCAGCTATTTTTCATGTTGTTTTTTTCCGGAAAATACCATCATGTATTTTCATCATTATATCCCTCTAATATGTCAATCTAATTTTGTCATAAACAAAGACTCATATGCTATCCATCCAGAACAGGCCGATTATATCTATTCTAAGAACGTTAAAATTACATGTTCTGACGAAATCGGAATGGTATATTATAGGGATATAATAATGAAAACATATGATGATATTTTCCAAAAAAACTATTTAGCTGAAAAATGGATGCAGATGTAGCCCCATCTCTCTCTCTCTCTCTCTCTCTCTCTCTATATATATATATAAATAGGTTGCGGGGAGCTAAATTGACCCCCATCCTTTTTTTTCATTTTTTATTTTTTTTAAAAATGAGCATGTAGAAATACATTACTATATTTCCTATATTATGCCATTCAAGTTTTGCGAAACAGAGACTCCTATAGCCTTCATGTAGACCGTTATTTTTTAACGGTCATACAGTTGTTGAAGAAGACTATATCTAGATGGAGGTCGTAGGAGTCTCTGTTTCGCATGAAACTTGAATGGCATAATACATGGATATGGTGATGAAAACTCACCGAAGCATTTAAAAAAATAAAAAAATAGGAAAAATAGGATGATGGGAGCCATGTTAGCCCCCTTAGAGGGCAACCCCATTTTACAATATGTATGCATGTGTGCATACACTCAATAAATTTTAGTTTGATTTTTTAACAAGCTATAATGAAGATATATTCAACCCAAAAAAAAGAAGGGAGAGACCCCGAGAACAAGAAGGTGTACACTTAAGGAGGAAAGAAATTTCAATGCATGCCAAAGAAAGATGAAGCAAACAATCCCCTAAAACCAGGCAATTTGACAAAAATGTAGGCGAAAATTTTTAAGTTTACTCATTTCTGTGTGATATTTCTTTCAATGATGCACCAAGTGGAGAAAATGAAAAAACCATTCCAATCCTGCCTTCATTTATTTGAAGCAATTCACCATCATTTCAAGAGAAAACATGGGGATGTTTGTGATCTAGAAAGCAACCGCAGTTAATTCCATGGTCAAACAGAATGCGTTGGATAAACATAGGAAGGATATTCATTTTTGGTTGACTAGTTTCTCTGTCTTTGTACTCTTGCCATGAAATAAAAAGGAAGTTGAAAATATCCATTTGTGTTTGTAATTAAAGTAAAGGATTTTATTTTTAAAAAAAGAGGCTAACTACATGTAGCTCATTTCTATGGAGGGAGGGGAAACAATTTTGAGGAAAAAAGCATAAAAAATACGTCTATGTAAATAAGATGATATGAGAAAATTGGTCTTTTTCCGATACTTTCCATCCATTTCAAGAGCATAAAAAATATATTTAATATTAACCTTACAACCTAAGGCTAACAATAAAATTGGCCTAATAATGAGTAACTTGACATTCGTTGTCGTATCTTCCAAATTTTATACGACGAATTTTATTCCTTAATTGATTATTTAAATTCGCAATAAGTATTTCATTCGTTGCTAACGAATCATATAAATATGATTAGTCATCGTTTTTTCCTTCTAACCAATTATTACATTTAGTTTCGACAAATGCAAATTTTAATGAATAAACCAACTGTTAAGTCATTGTTACATAGACATTTAAAAATGAATAACATTCATTACTAATACAAAAACAAATCCTAATTTTCTAATGACATTTAACATCATAAAATTGTCATATACAAAATTTGCCTTAGCGAGAGGTTCACTATAAGAAAATTGGTCTAAGATAACGAATAATGAATTTAAGTCAATGGAAATATCGTACCTATATGAATATTTAACAACGTACACTACAAGAAAAACACGATTTGGCGATCACAAAAGGACGAGGACGGGACGAGCACATGTGCTCGCCGCCTTTGTGTGAGCTTCTAGCGAGCACATGTCCTCAACCACCTGCCTCGCCCAATTAAATTTTATTGTGTGATTTTAAATGGTGCGTGAAAATTTGGAGAGCACTTGAAAAGCACATTGGCGAGCACATGTGCTTGCCCACATCTGTTAAACAGAACGTCAACAGGCTCCCTATCCTTCATTCCAAATGAAACCAAACCCCAAAAACCCTTCTCCGACGATCTTTGAGCGCCATCCCTCACCTCCATCGACCATCATTTACCTCCAATATACACTACTTCTTCTTCCTTAAGGTATTTCAGACACTCCTATCTTGCTTTCTTTGATTTTGGTTGCATAGTATGGATATATTCAATATTTTAGGGTTTGCAGTTTTTTTAGACTAGAACAACGTATCTTGTTTTTAGAATTCGTTAACTTGTTGATTGTACATCATACGATTATATTGATGTATATTAGATGTTACAATTGATTTTATTAGCTCATTCTATATGTAAATCAACATGTATGGAAGGTGTATGATGAAATGCCTAAACCATTGCCATTAGAAACAACAATATTGTTAAAATTTGTATACTTGTAGATTGGACATTATACGATTAGATTACCATAGATTATATTTTAGAATGAACTTATGAGGCTATTCTATATGCAAATAACATGTATGCAAGGTGTATTACATGCTAATGAAGAAATGATTTAGTTTTTAATAATCAGAGATTTTATTCAGAAAATGTAATAGCCTTTTACCTCTCCCTTTACCGTCTCTGGTCTGTAAGGTAATGTATTTTCTTTTGATATGATATTAATATAATCACTTTTGCGGTGGGTCCTACCTTGGGACTTCACTCTCTTTCTTCTAAAAAAATGTGATGTGATAACCTACACAGATTTTAAATACCCATATTTTTCTACATTTTTTTATAATTATATAGTAATGGTTCATTGTATATGTGCTTGTGTTATTTAAGTATGTGTGTGTGTTGGTGTGTGTGTTAGTATATGTGTACATTTGTGTGTTAAATATATAACGACGATATTATTCGTTGCAAAATTAGTTTTCGTAATTGAAATAATTGACAAATAGTATATCTGTCGCTATATTAGCAACGATCCATATAAAAATGCTTATCCGTTGCTATTTTTCAAAATATTAACTAATCATCGATATTTTTTAGTTCAAAATTTAGTGATGATAATTAGAAGTTTAAAAAATAACAACGGATAAGCGTCAATATGTAGACCGTTGCTAATGCTATAATAACATATATGATATTTATCGCTAAATTCAATTACGAAAAAACATTTCGCAACGAATAATATCGTCGTTATATGTTTAAAAAAGGCTAATTTAGTGTCAGATTTTGAAAAAAGCATCACTATAGCTCAATTTTATTGTAGTGTAAGTACAAAAAATGATTTGACAACGAATAATATTTGTTGTTATATCTTTAATATCGGAAAATATATCAACAAATATTCAAAATAATCGATGTCTTAGATCCAATTCCTTATAGTTATTGGCCTGTACTTTTTTTTTCGCAAAGTTCAATCTAAAACCGTTTTTCCTTCCATAGACACATCATTTTTTGCATTAACTCCTTTACACAACTCATTCATAATTCAGAAGTCAAATATCCATCTATTTAAGATGATTATAAAGTGGATCTTTATCTTGATCAACAAGTTATATTTATATATTCTGAAAATTGATAAGCCTCTATTATATAAATATAATGCGTACTTCGACTGAAGAGTCCCGGCACCATAAAGATAAACAAAGACCAAAGAGATATAATTTATAAACAAAGATTTAGAGAACACAGATGATCCTTTGCTTTTACTGCACCCGCTGTAACGTAGGGGATTCGTTAGACGAGGATCCAAGGATTTCGCGATGCATGCTGACCATCTTCGGTCTCCTATAAAGATCGTCCGATCCTCATCTAACGGATCCTTTGCGTTAAGCGGGGGGTGTTACAACAGAGAAACTCTTCATTTAGGGATGCAAACGGTTACGGATATATCCGTATCCAATCCGTCACCGTATCCGTTTTATATAGATTTTGACATCCGTATATGTATCTGTTTTCAAAATGGATACGAATACAGATATCGTTCTGATATTCGCAAACATTCGTATCTGTATCCGTATATCCGTTTTCGTATATAAATATAGTCATAGATTTATTTTTAACCCTATATAACATAATTGTAGACCTTCTTTTAATATATTTGATAATTTTTATGATACAAACACATTCAGTAAATTTATATCACGTTTTTTCCATATAATTCATATATATTTGAGTCGATTTTATAGAGTATTTCTAACATTGCTCGTATGCGATCAATATCCGTTTTACATATGTATCCATTTTTTAAGAATATGGTAAGATAGTTTTAATATCCGTCAATATTTGTATCCGCATTCGTATTCGTATGTAGAAACGGATAAGGATACGGTAATACCATAGCCGTACCTCTATTACTTGGATTCGAGAGGTCGTGGGTGTTGCCGGAGGGCAAAGCAACTCGGGGCGTCACGAAACCAAGCTGTGTTAAGAGTGTGCAACAGATCAACACCAGACGTGCGCGTCGGAAGTCGTAGGATTAGAGACTCCAATGTCAAACAAAGAGAACAAGTCCGGACGTTGTTTTTGAACGAGTCGGGGATTCTACGTATCAGAAGGTACGCCAGCGAGCATATATAGATTATATATATGCAGGTGCATGCTTAATCTATAGGTTTGTCCCATCTATAAATAGCGTACAAACTCCAAGGTCATGATTCAGATATTAATCAGGGAGTGAAGGATGACGAGGACAGGTGTGCTGATTGCTCTTCTTGTGATTGGTCTGTACCTCTACGCAGGGGAGACCGCCGCGGTTGGGCTTGAGAAGAACTACTACCGTCGGAGCTGCCCGCAGGCCGAGCTCATCGTCAGGAGGATCACCTGGGAAAACGTCGCCGCCAACCCCACGCTCCCCGCCAAATTCGTCAGGCTTCTCAATCACGATTGCTTTGTCCGGGTGAGTCCTTTCGCGTTATCTTGTTCGAGTCTCCGATCAAACAGAACTGTATCGAATGAACCTATGTTCGAATTCGAGTTTGAATCAGATTTAATATATGTTTGTCAGTTTGCGGAGAACTAGACTTCGTTTTGAAAAAACTGGCAACTTGAGTTCGATCTGTAGTAATTCGTTGACAGATTAACTCTAATCTAGTTATCTAGACAGATATACTTGGATTCAGCATCTGAATAACATAGTTTAATAGTTTGGTTTTATGTAAGAACATGAGCAGACGTCGATCCGTCAAACTATCACTACAAGAAAAGTGACCTAAGGCAATGAATAATTTAATATTCGTTGTCATATCTTCCGTAGTTAAATATATAACAACGAATATTATTCGTTGCTTACTTCTTTAAATTAGCAACGGATAATGGTATTCGTTGCTATATTCCTCGCAACGAATCATATAACAACGATTATTCGTTGCCGTTTTCTTCTAATCGTTGCTAAATTTGGCAACGATTAGTGTGAATTTTAACGAATAATTCAACGAATAAATCGTTGTTATATGGACCTTTAATAACGAATATGATATTCGTTGTTAATTACAAGTACAAAAGATGATTTGGCAATGAATAATATTTGTTGGTATATCTTTAACATTGGAAGATATGACAACAAATATCCAAATTATCCGTTGTCTTAGGTCCAATTTCTTGTAGTGTATGAGATATTATGCGTGTCTTCTTCACCAATCTTACGAGGAATAAAATCGCAGTGATCATTATCTAGGTATTTATGATTCAGGTCCAAATCGTCTACTCTGCACAAGCACACATATGTACGAGTTAAAACCAATTCTTATTATAATTGGTGCATGACGTAAGGTTATCCTTCTATATATGGTTGCTTGAAAGAGACATCTAGTCCGTCCTGTTCATCTCATGATAGTTGTATTGGTAGAACCAATTAACGGATTCTATAGTTGCACAACTGAGAACTCAAACGTCAAAAGAGGGGATTCAAATCTGACCTATGCTAAAAACCAGCACTGTTGTTCTTCAAGCCTAAACCCATTTAAGATCTAGATCTGATACATTTCACAAATGATTTTTAGCCAACCAGACGGTTTTTCGGATTTGATTACGGATCCGTTTACCATGTATCATATAGATGGAAGCGGATCATCTCACTACAACAAGATTCAGTTATAGTGACAATTTTTTTAAATCCGTCGCTAAATTAGCCGTTGTTAAATATATAATGACAACATTATTCGTTGCGAAATGAGTTTTGGTACCCAAAATTAGCATAAATATCATATATGTCGTTATATCATTAGCAATGGTCCATACAACGACGCTTATCCGTTGCTATTTTTTAAAATGTCAACTAATCGTCACTATTTCTTTTAGTTCAAAATTTAGCGATGATTATTTATAAGTTTAAAAAATAACAACTGATGCGCGTCACTATGTGTACCATTGCTAATGATATAACAACATCTATGATATTCGTCGTTGCTTTCGGGCACAAAAAATCATTTCACAATGAGTAATATCGTCATTATATATTTAACAACGGATAATTTAGTGATGGATTTTGAAAAAAACCGTCACTATAACTCAATTTTGTCATAGTGTCTGTTACAACAGGTACTGTAATGCAGGGGAGCTGCGGGATGACCATCGGGATGCACATCTGCTATCCCCGTCCCCTTCCGAGAGTTGTCTGATGGTGATCCGACGGCTCCCTTGCTTTACAGCACCTGTTGTAAGATCTAGAGAGGATCCTCTGTTGTAGGGTCTGCTGCAGCAAACTTTGCAGTAGGGGCGTGGGTCGCTTGATCTTGATCGAACAGTTCCCACGAATTCGCACAGTAGGAATTCATAAAAAAGTGCGAATTTGTGAAAATCGCTCGATCAAGATCGATCGGCCACACCCTTACTGTAGAGTCTGCTGCAGAAGACCCTACGTCAGAGGATCCATCTCCTGTAAGATCTGCTCACTAGATATATACTTATGCTTGGTAAGGCTTGGAGGGTCCATTTGCAAGCTTTCATAGTGAGATCCCTAATTATCCATGGTTATATGTCCCACAACACCGGTAGAGTTTTTCAACGTAAATCACTGTCTTCTCTGTGTGATTGTTTGTGTATTATCGTTTGCATGGATCGTTTCTGGACAATTGTTAACCAGATGCATGCATATAGGGATGCGATGCCTCAATCTTACTGGATCAATTCGGGAACGGCAGCCAGACGGAGAAGCAGGTGGAACCCAACCTCTCTTTAGGGGGATACGAAGTGATAGATCTGATCAAGGAAGAGCTCGAAAGGGCCTGCCCGCTGACCGTCTCCTGCGCCGATATAATCGCGTTGGCCGCCCGTGATTCCGTCTCCTTCCAAGTAAATACATTCGTGTTTAACCAAGTTCTAATACCTAAAAAAGCTTCAAGGGTATGGTTTAAACTGGTGTTATGTATGGTGTTCTAGTTCGGGCGGCCCCTGTGGGAGGTCTCAACAGGAAGAAGAGATGGATCCGTGTCCCTCGCAAGCGAGGTGCCTCCCAACTTCCCCAAGCCAACATGGAACTTTACTCAGCTTAAATCTCTCTTCGCCCGCAAAGGTCTCGACGTCGTGGATCTTGTAGCTCTAACTGGTAACTTGATCTTACGAAAAGTTTACTCATCACGAGTTTTATGATGTGCAAATTAATGGTCACTTGGAAGCAGAAGATCATGCACGTAGCTTTGATATGGATGCAGGTGCTCACACTCTGGGGGTCTCCCACTGCACCTTCTTTGCCCAGAGGCTCAACTTCACTGGTAAGGGTGACACCGATCCGTCGCTGGATCCCGGTTACGCCGATTACCTGAGGACGATCTGCCGCAATCCGTTCAACCCGGCGGCAACGGCCGAGCTAGATCTGCGCAGCTCCCGCTCCTTCGACACGAATTTCTTTACCAGGCTCCTCCGGAATAGGGTGCTGCTGCAGTCCGATGCGGCGCTCCTCACGAACCCGGAGGCGGCTGCGATGGTGAGGGATTTCCAGGATCCATACAAGTTCATCTCCCAGTTCGCCGTTTCAATGGAGAAGATGGGGGCGTTTGAGGTTCTCACTGGAAGTGATGGGGAGATCAGGCAGTACTGTCGCTCTGTGAACGTATAATACGATGTATTACAGTATTAGCATACACGTTGGTTTCCATGTTATTTCTGTGTGCAAGAAATAAAATGTCATTTCCATTTGGGTTAGAAAAAAAGCGAGAAGATGATAGGTGATTTGAGATTGGATTTGATCATGAAAAGATCATCTGAATCATGTTCAAATAAAGTTCTTTTAACATTAACCTATAATTTTGAGAATTTATTAGAGAAGTATTATCGAAATACAAGAAAGTTGTATTCATATCATAAAATTTTTCTTACTTTTGATACACGATATGGAGTTCTAATTGGTTTTTATTGAAGACATTTTGATTTCATATAATAGAAAACTACAATTTTAATCAACTCGTAAATTTACTGATCTTGATCAGTGTGTTACCTATTACAGTTAAGATATTTACTAATATTTCATTTTATATTACTATAGCTTATCCATGTATTACTAGCAAGGAACTTATTATTCACGTATTTTACAACTCAATTTACTTATTTTCATTACTTAGTTACTGATGTATTTAGTTAATCTTTTTTTGAATAACATGAGGGTGACCTCCCGAGATGGGATTCACCTCAAGAACGTTGTATTAATATAATAAAAAAGAGTACATTAGGCAGAGATCCAGAACCGATATAGAGATTTACAGTGGGCGAGTACATTCTCCGGATAAAACCTTTGATTTTTGAAAATGAGATCATTCCTCCCTCCCCAAATTTCCCAAAGAACTGCAAAAGGTAGAGCGCAATCATTGTATTTAGTTAATTTACTTATAGATTTTATATTGCTATTGCTAACACAACTGTCACTTATTATGCGCTGATTTTAAAAATAGTCTGAGTTACTGATCTATTTACACTATTTACCGACATGACATTTTTATTTTACTATTGTCTACAGAATTGTTATTTATCTTGTGCCTATTTTGAATTTAACTTTCTCATTTCTTTCACTTTATATTCAAGTGTTTCACAAGATCGAGGTTTTATTATTACTACTTCCTCTTTAGTTCTTACAACTCACATATAGTGGTTTACTAATTCATCTTTTATTTCAGGTATGCGAGATATCCAAACACTTTTTATGTTTCATGCTCAAAATGTGAAATAATGGGGCATTGGTGATTGTTGCATTGCTTCCTGACTGAAGAGGCGAGAAGAACATCTTTGACAACAATATTAAGAACTAATCATTCTATAACTTATACAAGAGGTAATTAACCAATACAGTACACCAAATAAATAATCGACGTGTAACTATAATTTCAGTAACCAATCACAATGGGTCAGTAATATAGACATGGTTACCTACTCAATTATATAGTAATTATTCAGAAGTACTAAGTAACTATTGTCAAGACCTGCCCCGCTAATCGAGACAATCATGACATTTAAGTGTCTATCGAATCTTAATCTTGATTCTTACATTGAATTTAGTAGATTTGACAATGGTTCCTTTCTTTTATGAATCTCCCAAATGTCAACCTATACTTGAATATTTAACATAAAAAATTCCATTCAAACATCAAAAATCATCTTCATAACAACAACCATTAACCATCAACAATTAAAGACCAATGCTCAAAAGAACATTTCCAAATGTTCGTGTATACACACACACACAACTATCACAAGTGTACATACATCTGCCTGCAATTTATAATCTACAAATGCCTTTTTCATATATAAACAAAAGTTTACCAAAATTTTCATGATATGATCAGAGCTGAATCCACCTTGCCTAAAGAGGTGATTCCCTTGTGCCCTATACGACTCCTACTCTCGTATATTTGTATAATATTAAAGAAAAGCGGGTTGAGTCTAAACTCGAATGAGCCTAGACCTAGTGAGCGAGTCTCAAGCATTTTGGTAAGAAAACGGGTCTATTTCTGAAGTAACTTTGTATAAAACATTTGATAGACATGCTTTGGTAAACAAACTTACAGCTTTTCAAAATAATGATGTTGGAAAATATTCAAACTATCTAAAAGAAGAATAGTAACTCCACATAATCTACTGCTAGCTGTAAAAAGTATTGAAACTCATTATTTATTAGTCATAACTACTGCATTAACATTTATCAACATCATTGTAGCTAATTGTACCAAGTTAATGAACATTGAAACAAACTGAATCATACATGTAGACAATCCCAAAGGCTAAAGAACATCCTGCATATGGGTCAAAACCTTTATACATACAGAATGTGGATCCAAAGTCCTCTGAATCATATCTAATGGTCACCATATCTAACGGCTTCGTCATATCTAATGATGTGTTTCAGGGTCATATCTAATGACATCTCAATATCTAATGGCTAGTTCATGATCACTTGTTTGAGAGCAACTATGGTGTTCATTTATATGATATTTCTTTCTGATTCATAAAGTGTAGCTTCAAGCTGAAAAGTGTATGATATCTGATCATATTACTATATAAAACAGGGTATAAAAATCGGACCGGACCGGCCGGTTGGACCGGTCCAACCGGGAATCGGTCCTGGGCCGGTCGATTCCGCCGGTTCTTTGAATATATTTTTTTTAAAAAAACAAAAAACCAGGTTCGACCGCCAGTCCGAACCGGCTCAACCGGACCGATTCGGCCTGGGTCAAACCGGTTTGATGGCTGGCTTTCAAAGGTTTCAAATTTCATGTTGAAAATCCCAAATCCCAAATTGACCTCGAAATCCCCCTGCCCCTCTTGACCTGCCCCTCTCGACCCCGAAATCCCAAATCCCTAGCCCCCATTTCGTCCCTCGCCGCCGCCTCATCCCTTGCTGCCTCCCTCGCCGCCGACTCATCCCTTGCCACCTCTCCTCCATCACCACCACCCGCCTGTCCGTAGCCGCCGTCGCCTCGTCCAGTTGCGTCCCTCGCCGCTGAGTCGTCCATTGTGGCCTCTCCTCTGCCAACCACTCCATCACTACCCCCACTTCGTCCCTTGCCGCCGCCTCGTCTCTTGCTGCGTCCCTCGCTGCCGACTCATATGTTGCCGCCTCTCCTCCATCACCACCACCGACCACTTCCAAGGTAGATATTGGGTCCTTTGTTGTCTTGGTACAATTGTTTATCAATGTATGCTAAAAAAAATCCATCACTGCATTAATTAAAGCTATTGCGATAGATATTGCCCAAAGTAGAAATATGCATTTCATGCTGCAGATATTCCATTAAGATTTGAAAATGCATTGATTGGCTGCTAGTGGTTATGCCAAATTGAAGCTATTGAGGACAATATTGCTCAAAGACAATATGCACCATGTTGTTGATTATATGGAGAATGTTATGGCTACTCATGCAAATGCTCTTTTGGGTTCCTGGGATTCGCAACTTCTGTGTCCGTAATTTGTTAATATACATACATACATACAGACATACATACACACATACACACATACACACATACACACATACACGCACGCACGCACGCACGCACGCACGCACGCACGCACGCACGCACGCACGCACGCACGCACGCACGCACACACACACACACACACACATATATATATATATATATATAGCAGGGTACCATTTGGGTGAGCACCTTTTTCCTATGGAAAAAAACTGATTGGCCATTAGGAAATGTTATCAAGACATGAAGAATCTGAAATTAGTTTATTATTCAGTTGCTGTTAATTCCCCTAAAAGGCTCCTTTTGTGACTTTTAGATTTTGATGAAATGAAGGGGTGACCAGGTCCCTAAAGACCCCATTTGTGATTTTTTTAAATTTGGGTCCCTGTAGGCACCGATCTCTGGGTGTGTTAGCAATAAGCCAAGATTATTACACATGTATCAATACAATAACCTCCTCTTATTACACTGTCATGCTCTAATCTTTTATGATTGAGATAATAAGATATTGGCCTTTCATTATGTGGGTTGCTCTACCGGTAGAGGAGCTAAATCTAGATGGGTTGCTAATCTCACCCGTTTCCATCATTATATTTTTTTTGGATGTGTTATATAGAAGTTTCTATGTTCTTATGCATATTTTATTGATTGTAATTTAAAGAATATTTTTTAGATGGAAGATGATCAAAATGTGCATTCAGATTTACCAAATATTATTGTTGAAGACAGGTCAGAAGATGTAATCATAACAGGTGTCAGGCAAAAAAGTGACATAGCATGGCAATATGTCACTTTGACGGGAGATGGATCGAAAAAAATGTGTATCTTGTTTGAAAATTTTTCATGGAGGAGGAATACATAGAGTGAAAGAGCACCTGACAAAAAAAGGACAAGTAGCAGGATGTAAAAAAGTTTCCAATCATATTCAAGTTTTGATGCAGGAGAACTTGACTGAATTTAAAATAGAAAAGAGAAAAAATATTTCAGTTGGATCATCCAACAAATCCTACGGTGTGGAAATGGATGATGACGATCCTATAGAAATGAGAACTTTGCAAAGAAATCCTACAAGTGAGGATTCCACATCTAAGAAGTTGAAATCTTTTTTCCCTTCTGGGACCACATTTGGTAGTCAACCAGGAATCAAGTCTGTCATGCAGAGGAAGAATGAAATTGAAGAGGTGGATTTACTCATCTCAGATTGGATGTATGATGGTGACATTCCTTTCCATGCCATCAGCCTTCCTAGCTTTCAGAAGATGATTGATGGTATCGCCTCCGTTGGTCATGGTTATAAAGCACCAACTGAATATGCAGTTCGTGAGCCTCTTATGAAGAAAACGGTAGCGATAGTGAAGGAATATGTTGATACACATAGGAAGATCTGGAAAATGAATGGTTGTACAGTCATGGCTGATGGATGGACGGATCGAAGACAACGGACATTAATAAATTTTCTTATTTACTCATCCGCTGGTACTGTTTTTTTGAAATCAGTTGATGCCTCAATGCATTCAAAGACGACTGACTTGTTGTTTGAACTTTTTAAAGATTGTGTATAGTATGTTGGTCCTGAAAATGTAATTCATTTTGTCACGGATAATGCTGCAAACTATCAGACTGCAGGAAAGATGATCACAAGGTATTATGGTAATATTTTTTGGAGTCCATGTACAACATTGTCTTGATTTGATTTTAGAAAAGTTTGATCAAGTTCCGAGAGTGAAGCATGTCATTGAAGAAGCACAGAAGATTACAAAGTTTATTTACAATCACAACTTTGTTCTTCAATTGATGTGAAAATTTTGCAATTCTGAGATTATTCGTCCCGCTGTTACCAGATTTGCAACAAATTTTTTGACTGTGCAGAGATTGCTTCAGAAAAAAAGATGGCTTGGTTTATATGGTTGCATCTAGAGAATGGCTTGACCATAAAATCTCGTGAACCACTATGGGAAAAAATCTATATGAGATAATTTTGAACACATCATTCTGGAGTTCATGTGCAGTGGTTGTTGGTATAGCTGAACCGGCAGTGAGAGTTTTGCGCCTTGTTGATAGTGATGAGAGGCCATCAATGGGATATATCTATGAGGCAATGAAAAGAGCAAGGGAAGCTTATAAACTTGTGTTTAATAATAATGTCACTGAGTACAAACCATATATTGATATCTATGATGATAAGTGGGATAGACAACTTGGTCATCCCCTACACAAAGCTGGACTACTTTTGAACCCCGAATTCTTCTACAATGATGAAAACTTGTCCTTAAATCATCATATCATGGTTGGCTTTCATGACACTGTCGAAACTTTATTTCATAACGATGAAGAGAAAATGGATTCTATCACCATGGAGTTCTCATTGTATAGGGAAGCTATGGGTGATTTTGGACGTCCATCAACGATTCGAAATCGTACCAAGATGGCTCCAGGTTTTTAAATAGATAATTGTAGTAGATAATTAATATTCTAATTTGATTAGTTCAAGTATAACTTACAATTTATTTGTTATAGCTGAATGGTGGAAAATGTATGGTAGAGCAACTCTGGTATTGCAGGCTATGGCTATCCGTGTTCTCAGTCGAACTTGTTCTGCATCAGGATGTGAGCGAAATTGGAGTATTTTTGAGCGAATCCATTCTCCACGGAGGAACAAACTTCGTCATTTAAAATTAAATCAATTGGTTTTTTTCCATGCTAATCGACGTCTCAGGTTAGACTTGAAAGTGACATATAATATTTGTATTTTATATAATTTATTGCCATCATGATTTGTAATATTTTTACAGGAGAAAAAATGAATGCAAGAATGATATAGTTGATCCAATATCAGAAGACATGCAATTATATGGTCATTGGGTAGAAGAACCAGAAGTACCCATCACTGATGACTTAGAGGCTTGGATTGATGATCTCGATGATAAACTGTCGAATTTTCTTGCAATTTAGAGTAATATTTTTCTATTTTAAATGGACCTTGTGTATGTTTGTCTTTCTCAAGGAATGTTGATCTAGAGATATTTATGTTTCGACCTAAGAGGCTCCTAGTATATTTGTCTACTTGAAATGGACCTTGTGTATGGTTCTCTTTTTATGAATTATATTATGAAATTATGTACTTGTTGGATTGCAAGTTGATATCTAAATTAAAAGTATTACGTGATATGGTACTTTTTTCTTTTGTATGTTGAATGAAAAAGTAAAGTCTTCCAATGACAGATTATTTAATAGATATAATATCCAGTTTTTACGATTCACAAAGTCGGTCCGACCGGTCGAACCAGTAAATTAAGCCCGATCCGGTTTTTTCCGGGTCGATAAGAAAGATGATGTCATGCTGACGTCATCGCCGGTCCGACCGAACTGAGAAGAAACCGGTTCAACGTCCGGTCCGGTTTTTAAAACCTTGATATAAAACTCTTGCTACATGCATGTAAGCTTATGTTGTACTATTACAAACTATTTTGAAAACTAGAAATCCTCAAATTATATCACATCCTTACAATATTTAAGGTGAGAATTAGGATTTTATACCATATATAAACCTTGTAGCATCACTACACTTTCATTCAAGATCTGAATCTAAGCATTTCACGTACCATGATTAAACATATCTGATTTCCAAACTAATTAAAAGAAGAATAACTATGTAACCAAAAGATGGCTAGAAGTTCAAACATCAAATTAAATGTCAATATGGGTAAATATTGAAAATATTGCTTGAGGGACCACTCACTCGATCAAGGATTGAGTTTAATAACTACTTGACTTGTGACAATCCAGTGGAACCGTCCCCTTGTTTTGACGAGTTTACTCCTAAATTTAATCAATTACTCTTCTCCCTCTCTACCCTTTCGTGGAAATGAAATTGGTGATATGGTTTGGGTTTATGTCCTCTCTATATAGGATTTCAAAGTCCTTTGCATGTTGAACACATGGGCTCCACATGTCTATCTTAGCTCATCTCTATGTCTCTCTTTGTGTAGATGCATTACACCTTGCAAGACACATGTCTCCTACAACCTAAATGCCACCTCTGCAAGACAACTTGCTGGACACATGTCTTCTCAAAATTGAACACATCCTCCTCAAGACACCTGGACACATGTCCCATTTAACCTACACTCCACCTCCTTATTGTTTGAAATAACTTCATCTAGAATCTTTTAGACTTCTCCTTCTCATCTCACACGTGGATAGAACTATTCCTCCTTATATTCATGCATCAGGCATCCCATTTGCACTATAATTAAATTCTAAACCTTCATTCTCTCTTCTTACTTTTTATACATTTTCCAATAGCCAATTTATCAGCTTTAGTTTTCCATCCATGTGAAATCTAGAATGCTATGAAATTTAGAATGCTACCAATCTATAAAAGCATGCTAAATTTATCCCTTTCATATCGTAAAGGTATTCAACCTCCTTTTAACTGTAAATCAATTTCAACAAATGGTATAAGTGTGTTTCCAATCCACAATGTTATTTGAATGTTGCACTTAACTTGCATAGCTTATTATACATAAATCCTTATATCTGATATCACTTGTACATAAATCTTGATATCTAAACCCATCTGCACTTAATAATGGATAAAGTATCACAATGCTTGCATTTAAACTGTCTATATATGCCTTTATATTCAAATGATAATACTTAAATATACATCTGATACTTGGCATTTCTATTTCATATATTTAATAGGTTAATCCAATACGAATGTTACAATTATAACTTCAGCAACCGATCACAATGAGTTCGGTAATATGAATATTTGTAATCAACACTTATTGTATGAACATTAGTAATTTACCAACTATATTGTATCATAATTATCAGAAGTACTAAGTAGCTATATTTAAGTAACAAATCACAATGATTCAGTAATATGGACATCAATATCCTGTACTTGTTCGTATAAACATTAGTACTTTACCTAGTAAATTTTCTAGTAATTATTAATAAGTACTAGGTAAGTATAACTTCACTAATCAATCATAATGATTTAGTAATATGGACATTAATAATATGTATTTATTGTATGTACATTAGTAATTTACATACACAATTATATAGTAATTATTCGAAAGTCCTAAGTAGCTATACTTTCAGTAACCAATCACACAAAGTTCATTAATATAGACACCAGAGGTTTTAATTCGAATTCTTATTATGTTAAAATGCAAAGCACATCTTCTTGTTGTTGTTGTCAAAACCGTCTCCTACAAAATAAGAGTAATATATTTTGATCGGACTTGATGTACGATTAGGAATAAATGCCAATTAAAATACCAATGAGGACATGAACCATTGGATAAACTCCATATATTATGCATTATATATGCACATGTTGCATGTGCAATGTACGCGTGTATTGGAGTTTGGGTTTGAATCTCTATAAGATATTCTCTAATTTGAACTCCTACCCACATGGAGGGTAAGTCTTAAACTCAAACCTATTAAAAAGCTAAAGAAAAGAGTTTTTTTATGTTAGAGAAGATTTAGTTTCGATATAAATAAACATACCTGATTGGCAACTCTAATAAAGATACAGCTAATCCTATATTCTTTGACTAATATGTATCTTTTCCTGTGAAATAGCAAAGTTATTTGAGTTCTATTATACAACTTATATGAAGGAGGCTTCTTGATTTTTTTAATCAATTAAAGGTCCAACTACGGATGAGTGTATATCAAAAGCAATATTCTCCAATATATATAATATATGTAGGAAAAAAAGAAGCCTACAATTGGAGGTGCACGTAACATCCTACACCTAGCTCTTATTATTATTATTATTATTATTATTTTAAAATAAAACCTTGGTAGAATTAGATCCTCTTCGTAAAGACTTCTATCATCTTCATCAGACTATCAATTTTTAACGTTCTTAGGATTACTGAAACTGACCCCTTCTAGATGAACATGTTTGGAATGTCTATTTTGAATAAAACTTGAAACAGAGCCCTCAATATATTTAGTAAATCCCTTAAGGTTTCCTTTGAAAAAAAATCCAAAAATAAAAAAAAGATCATGTGCAAGGAGTTGCCGGCATAGGCTCCCATATTTATATGTGTATATCAAATCATTTTAAATATTTGATAGATGAGTAGACTATGTATTTAACACTTACATGTACTAGGTTTTTTGCTTTATATATGTATAGTACAGTGGAGTGCCTCTAAGATAAGTAATCATAGTGTGGGATTTACAAATATTAATATGTTGCCTTAAGGGTAGAAAGTTGAGCGTATCTTCACTCATTTACTTCTCCTTTCTCTCCTTTTTAGCCTTAGCTTTGTGTATACTATTTGGCTAAATACGTATACTATTTGGCTTTATGTATATGGTAATGCTCTTATACGAGTGTTTTGAGTGTTTATGCAAATTCTAGGTGTCCTATCGCAAACTAGGTGTCGTTATTTTAAAGATCGAAAAAGCTAAGTGAGTTGTGCTAACATGATGAAACATGATTTCAACAATGTTGCGTTATCGAAAGGGATGTTGCCTCTGGTAACCGATGATGAGTTGAGCCCACAATGCGACCATTGCACTAATGAAAAAGGATAGGAAAATCGGTTTTGTGATGATTTTTGGATTTTTTTTAAAGTGGTGCTCCTTCTAGCTCCTACAATATCAGGTATGTCCTTCCTTCTTGCAATCAACAGTTGTGTCCTCCATCTTCTTGAGCAATTAACAATTGTACCCCTCGCGTTAATTTCCATCATTCCCTTCCAACATAGATGTTATCTCAAGGGTATAAGTGTAATTAGAAAGAAAAAAGAAGGGTACAAGTTCATTTTTTTAAAAATTGAATAACAGGGGTAAGAAAATTTTACTAAATTTTGAAATTGACAAGGTTATGGGCTATCAATCACTAAATGGTCAATCTCAATCAATAAGGTGCCTATGGGGTTTTATAAGATATACATAATTTTAGAACATGGGCAACTAGCCCATCCCCATGGACTTCAGTCACACAAAGGCCCAAATTTGGCCCATCCTCTTTTCTTTTTTTACTTTTAATTTTAATTACTAATCTTTCTGGCCAATCTATTTAGTTAACTTTCTTAATTTCCGTTAATTAAAATACATGTCAATATGGCTTCTTAGATAAAAAGTTTTAGTTAAGCTTAATCAGATTCTTAGCCATTCAATAGTTAATTTCCACTCCATATTCTAGTCTAAACTATTTGAACCAAGAGTAACTTATTTTTTTTATGGTTGATGGCTCATCAAAAAATCCTTACGCAGGATTTTTATACAAAATCAATTTAACAACAGCAAATAGGTGCCATTTATGCCTTCAAAGAAAGCGAAAACTATCTCCATCTATTCGAGGACTGCATAGTTACTCAAAACATCTTCTTGCGCGTTGGATTAAATACATCAATGATCAAATTCAATAACTTTTTGTGCTCAATTTCGTCAACGGGTGCCTACTCTGATGAATTTGGTGGTAGATTTGGAAGGCTTGCTGCAAAAAGATCTTTCAGAATATTCTAGTCACAGAGGAGAAAATTATTTTGGAGACATCACAAATCTGTGTGATGTGTTTAGGCTAAATTTGTCGTTAACTTAGATTAAAATATATAGGCAGTGCATAAAGTTTGACACGTACAAAAAATTTAAAAGCATATTGCTATTTTTCAAAAACTTCATTACAAATACAATTCCAACAAGCGATGCTAACAAAGAACACAAGGATTGAGGAAAAGAAGTAGATAGCAACACGAAAAGGGACGCGAAGTCATCTGAGCAAAAGCGTGAAAGCTAATATAGTAGGAGCTACTATCAACACTTGGTTTTTTGGTATTGGGGAGCCCAAGGTGTTTTTTATCCGTCTCTTTTTTCTGGAGGCATGAATCTCAGGGCTAGTCTCGAACATCAGTTGAACAGCTCCTACGTGAATTGCTCTCGCTGGACAAAATGTTGTTTTTCATTGATCGTTTCATAGCATGTATTGATATGAGTTGGTGATTCTGATATTGTAGTAGAACTCTTATCACTATGTTTCTTTTTGTTATCAATCGATGATAGACCCTTGAATCATTTTTCTAAAAAAATCTCACAATTTCTCTATGCTTTCTCCTTAGATTAACCAACATTCTATTTAAAATATTAAAGAAAAAAATTACATCTTCACATTTTTGGGTGTATTTAATTTTTTTAATTGAAATTAATCGGCTTATTTTTCTTTAGCCTCCGTATCCATGAAAAACAAAAAATTATCCCCTATTTATATTTTTATCATTTTAAATGTTTAAGAGGTTGATAAACATATCAGAAAATTGTCAATAATGCATAAAAGTGTTCAATATAACTTGAATTAATCCCCATATGTTTTCGAGGCTCTAAACACAAAGAATTCAAGTTTTTTCCTGACATTTTAAGTTGAAAAATGTTAAAAAAATCTCAAGAAATTAGTGTAACTTGCGGTGACATTTGTGACGACTGACATCTCATGGACTTTTGGCAAATGAAAAAAAGGACCCTTACAATTTTTTTAATAAGAGCAAATTTTCCTTAATATGTTTACCATCAAGTATAAAATGAAATATTCTATTTTTGGAAACAATCAACCATTATCTAATCTCATAAAATTTTAGATTTTAGCATTGAGTTGTTTACCGAAATTCAAATATATAAGGATCTATTTTTCAATGAATTGTTTCGCCGAAAATCCGATTCCATAAGCCCAATAAGGCGGATATTGCTTTATTCTTAAATTAAAAACCAAATTTCATGTAAAGATGAACCTCTAAAGTTAATGAACCTTGGGCAATTGCACTTCAAAACTATGCCAAGAGCTGATCTTGGTAACTTACCAGATCCCTAGGCTTGCGTATTAATATATAGCTCTTGTTAGTTATTTTCCCCAACATTTTATCTGAATGACTGCTCTTCATGTACGTTCACAACAACGTATTAAAAAATATCATTATTAAATAACGTAGAAGGCTACTTTCACTTATTTATCCAGCTATTTTATCTCGCTTAGTCTGGCAATTTATGAAACATATTATTTGATGTTAAAATAGAATGAACATTCTATTTCTTTTTCAATTGCACCATTTTATTTCACTCAGCCTCCAATTTCTTTCCTAAGCATACTCTGAGATTCCTTTTTTTTAAATCGTGGTTTTTTCCCTTTCAAATTCTTGTGTTCAAATTGGATTCGTGCTTGAATATTTTCTCCAGGGTGAAACGAAACGGAGAACATAATTTAATTCCCAATGACGTGGATGCCCACGTCAACGATCACGTCAAATTTAATATATTCTAAGGCCGTGTTCGGTACAAGGTTGAGGGGAATGGAATAAGGGGAATAAGCCCCCATTTTCCTCCTAACACGGTTCCCAGTGGTACGACTATTTCCCATTATTTCATCTTATTTCACTCTTATTCCTATCTTTATCCCACCTTATCTACCTTTATTTCACCTTATTCTCCTTATTCTTATCATCCAACCGAACGGAGAATAGACCTTTATTCCTCTTATTCCCCATCCTTATTCCTGCTTATTCTCCTACCGAACGGGCCTTAAGGTATAGATTCGATTCTATTGAAAAAGAATTTTTACACCCATAACTTTGCATATTTTCAATATTACATGTATAATCTTTTGTAATAGCGAATTACACTCGGAATTTTAAATAATACTTAACTCTTATAGGGCATAATCATATGCTAATTTCCATCATTTTTCTGTTAACTATGACAGAAGAATCCGTTGAATATTTACCTATTCCACCCTCTTAAGTTTATGTTGTTTGCAAATGATGCCCCTCTTCCCTCCTCCCCTTCCCTCTCTTCTAAGTCTTCCTTAAGCTTGATTCTTATTAGAGCGTAGACCACCATTACTTGGAGATCAACTCAACTCATCGCCCCCATCTCCTCCTTCTTGTTCTTCTTTCCCTACTCCCTCTTTCATTCTTGCAATTGTCTCCGTCTTAAACTTCTCCTTCTTTCGATTAGAACTCAAATTCAACTCTATTGAAACATCGTCTCTAACACCAAACCCCAAATATAGTCCCATACAGGAAACTGACAAAGTTTCAGAGTATGTTATACGAGTGAGGGATAACTACTTGACAAATTAGGCTTAAGCATCTTGGGTGGTTGTCAACGAATCTATTTGGGTCCAAACCCAACAAGTTGTTAATGTCAGTTTTCCTTTATAAAAGATTTGGAGACCTAAGCACATGACATTGCAAATGGTATCAGAGCGGAAGTTCCCTCTAATAGTGAAGTTCTATTTAAGAGGTGGAGCCACCCTACAAAGAGATAGGAAGAAAAGGCTGCATGGAGCATGCATCCGCCACTATCATTGAATAAGTGACGGGCCATGTCACAATAAGGACATTGTGAATAAAAGTATGTGTGGTGGGGTAGGGAGTTGTAACACCCCAACCCCAAACATAATCCCACATCAGAAATATCCTGTAGTTTCAGAGCGAGTTATAAAAGTGAAGGTCAACTACTTAACAACTTGGCCTTAAGCATTTTAGATGGTTGTCATTGAGTCCATTTGGGACCAAACCGAACTAGTTGTAAGGTCAATTTTCCTTGATAATGGTCTGAGGATCTAAACCCGGATGTTACATCTTCCCTTTTCGTCATACCTTTCGCGTAGATCCTCTTCAAGTTTGCATAAGCTTTAGAGTCCTCCATCTTCTCTGCTTCACACATGATTTCACCTTGCTCGGCCCTCTATCTCCCTTCATCCAAGCTTGTGCTTGAACCATAGCACCCCCTTTAGCTCCCTCCAGCCAAACTCAGGCGAAGGATACATAATCAGTTCCAAACCCTGTAACACATCCCATCTCATACTCATCGTCGCATACCCAACAATATCGAAGGAACTCAATGTCCTTCGTTCTCATAGTGAACATTTACATGCCTAACCTCATCAAACCTGACGGAAAGAACCATCCTCGAGGCGGTTATTGCTTAGCACCTTCTTAACCTCGTTAGCCAAACAACACTACTTCAAAGTCGCGGTTATCATAGCCCAAGAATCGATCAACAACATCTCCAGATCAAGGGTGAGCATCACGGTTGGACTGATGAATACGTGATTCATCACTCTAAAATTTGAAAATAGAGCCTTGTTCCCGAGTAATTAGCTGTATTTCTCTTTTTATTTTGCATTATTCTCATTCATACATCTACAATTGATGCCTACATTTTAACATGCATATTTGCATTAAATAAGAAGCCAAATTCACTTGTAAATATCATATGTATATTCACCATATTTTCCCTATTTTATTTATTTTTCTCTAACTTAGAATTGAATAAAATCAACTCTATAGTGTATATATTACTAACACTAATAGATGAAAAATACTAACTAGTAAAATTGACCAATAAAACCCAAATCCTAGTTCGAGACTAAGAATCTTAAAATGTAACTATCTTTCTCATACAACCTACTATGGATCTCTGCTCATTTTGAATTAATGTACATTCAATTACCTTCAAAACAAGACTGAATTCAAAAGAATTAGAGTTCATATGTGAAACTTGGGATTTAGGCCCCTATTGTATATTGTACATATTGACCAAACTACTCTTTTATTTTATTTTTTTAATTTCTAAGTTATTAAAAATTCAAAAAATTAGATTAAGTTGTAAGTATTTATTTTATATTTTCTATAATTTTATTTGATTTTTATATTATTTTAAAATGCAAAAAAATCCATAAAAGATAAATGAGAGGTGAGGGCAAGACGAAGAGCCCAGAGGGTGGTTTCCTAGGAGGGGGTAGTACATCTGAACGGGCTGGATGACCAGAGAGGACTAGACCAGGGAGAGCTAGAAGAGAGGGAACGATTGCTAGAGGAGTTATGGCTGGAAGATATAAAAGAAGAGGTAGGATGGAAACAAAGGTCGTGGCAAAAGTGTTTGCTAGAAGGAGATGCAAATATAAAAATTTTCATTCTATGGCATCGGGTAGAATAACGAGTAATCTCATTCAAGAGCTGGATGTTGGAGGGGTGAGAGTGGAGGGGGACACAACTAGGGTGTGCTCTTAGGGGACATTATGTGGAAGCGTCCAGGAGGAGGTGGGAGGAGGGTTGGGGTGGCTTGGGAGAGGGGTGGAGGAGTTATCGGATGAGCAGGCGGTGAGACTTAAGGTTGCCTTTGAGGAGGAAGAGGTTAAAAAGGCGGTTTGGGGGCTGAATACAGATGGCACCCGTGGTCCTTATGGTTTTCCTATCTTCTTCTATAAAGAGTTCTGGGACATTTTGAAGGAGGATGTTCTAGCTGTGATCAATGAGTTTAGGGAAGGGAATATGGGCTTTGAGAAAGTCGTCAATAGGGTGTTGTTTGTCCTCCTTCCCGAGAAAGAGCATCAATTGAGAGTGGAAGATTATAGGCTAATTACGCTGTGAAATGCCATTTACTTGATTGTGGCAAAGGTTCTGACAAATAGACTTAAAGGCGTCCTTGATTCGGTGATTCTACAGGGACAGTCGACTTTCATACCCGGTAGGCAGATGGCTGATGGTTTGATTATGGCTTCTGAGATTTGCCTTCAATGGAAGCAGGAAAGCAAGAAAGGCCTGATTTGGAAGATTGATTACAGAAAAACTTACAACTATGGGGACTGGAGCTTCCTATGGGTATCTCTTAGGCGGCGAGGCTTTCCAGATCGGTGGATTGCTTGGATGAAGAGATGCATCATGATTGCTTCTTACACTGTCATGGTGAACGAGAGACTCGAAGGATGGTTCTTCCAACCCCAAAGGGAGTTCGGCAGGGTTGTCCACTAGCACCAATGTTGTTTGTCTTGGTTGCGGATGCCTTAGCAGTTCTGTTCAGGCAGGCGGTTGATGAGGGGTGGTGTGAGGGGTTCTGATGTGGAGCCATCTCCGTGCCGCTCTTACAATATGCATACGATACCATTCTCTTTCTGAGGGATACAAAGGATATGACTAGAAAGACAGTCTAGATTGTGGAGGTCTTTAGCAGTCTTTCGGGTCTTCAGATCAACAAGCTTAAGTCCGTTGTGATCCCTTTTGAGATGAAGGTTGAAGAAAGCAGCAGATTGGCAGAAATACTAGAGTGTCCTTTGGGCGAGTTACCGATTTCTTACCCAGGTCTTCCACTTGCGGTAGGTAAACTCATGAAATCACATTGGGAAATTGTACTGCAGAGACTGGAACAGAGATTGGCTGGGAGGAAGGCAATTACTCTTTCTAGAGGGGGAAAGTTGGTCCTTCTGAAGCATGTGCTGTCGGCAATCTCTATTTTCTTTTTCTCAACTAGACTGATGCCAGTTGGAGTACGCAATAAGATCGAAGTCTTAATGAGGATATTTTTTGGGCTGATGGCAGGCAACAAAGATCGGGCGCACGAGATCATTTATTTAAATCTTTTTTTCCAAAACTGTCATCCTTTTTTTAAGGACACTATATAGTTGGAAATATAGTCATTATTAATACATGGTAGCCTATAATTAGAAATATAGTTATGACTAATACACATATATGGCCCAGAATGAGTGTTCACCAACACGCTAATGGGCGAATGGCTCATTGGATAAGCCCTATATATATGTATGTATATATATATATATGTGTGTGTGTGTGTGTGTGTGTGTGTGTGTGTGTGTGTGTGTGTGTGTGTGTGTGTGTATAAGGGGCCTTTGAAATAGGACTTGGTCCTTTCATCCTTAAGGAAGACCAACGATCGTAGCCGTTATATTCAAATGTAACGACGCCATCAATTTATTTGCTCACAAAGGGTATTTTGGTCATCAACTTTTGCATTAATTATGCACGCCAATTAATATTCTGAAATACTAATTTAGTATTTTTTGCAATAACATATTTAAAAAATATCCAGTTTTGTACGGGACGACATTACATGAGACAGTGTTTGTATCCTTACATGTTTTTTTGTAGAATCCGTGGTTCTTTTTGTAACGATTGTATGTTTTTTTAGAATCCATGGTTCATTCAAAAGTTGTCATTTATTTGTAAATTTTACATGATTCTTTGTAGAATACAATTCATATTAGCAATTAATGTGTAGTTCTTCCTAACGAATGTATGGTTCTTTATATAATAAAATTTGTATGGTTCTTTGTAAACAATAGTCATTCACGCTTAATTGATGAGTAAATACAAACCAAATATGTACAATACAAATATAAAATGTATAATGCACATCCAAAATGTGTAATGCACATCAAATATACAAGATATATAAAAAAATACAATTTTCATTCGCAACCATTTGGTATGTAAAAATACATAACAAATATGTATGATACATATCGCAATTGTATAATACACATCAATATTGTATAGTCCACATCAATATTGTATAAAACTGCGAATCGTTCTTCATTCAAGACTGGCTACAACACTCTTTTTTCGTCATAGCTTGCGTGAACTTCTCCGATAGTCATCACCACTCCTGCGTTGTCCTTGGTCAGATACCCGTCCAAATCGGATCGACACATTGTCGTCGGTGCGGAATCATGAGGTCTGTTCCTTACTCTCCTTTGGATGAAATGATTCTTCTTATAGAGTAGAAACTAAAAGCCTCGAATCCAGAAACATCCATCGCAATGGGCACCTGCATGAAGACACGTTATAGCAACATCTCGTCACTATGCAATTCATGTCGCATTTCGATTGCAGATGACAATACATGTAATAAGTTCAACATCCGGTACCACACTGAATATCTTTCGATGTCATTCTGCATCTGATTAGAAAACGACGAAGATTAGCGCGTAGTTCTATCAACAGACACGTGAAGTTTGAAATGGAATTGTAATATCTTGGTGATATGCAGAGCAAGGAATACGATCCACACGAAGACGAGAAAGCCAAGTTTCTTCCAGTAAACATTCTCTATAATTGGTACCTACAAGAAATCAACAATTGAGAGTCCACATATCGAAATGCAATAATAATATTCGAATGGTACCGGTAATTTGCCACCTCTGGATTGAGTGTTTAGATGTGTTCTTGTCAGAATCGTTTGTTGGGCCACTTGGAAGGGATTTGTATTCCCCATTAGATCATGCAATCAAAGCACATAGGAAACAAGAATGAATGCTAAATAACGGAAGATGTAGGAAAGTAAACACTGTCTCAAGCATTATATGCAAAAGTGGTCACCATTAGAAGCAACTTGACTCGTTACTCCAAAAATTCCATAAGAATGAAATAACCTGAAGATCCTGTAAAAATGGAATGCAAAAGGAATCATAGCTCTACCCGCTTGTAGATAGTCTCTTTTTTCCTCGTATCGACACCTCTAAAGAAGGCCTTGGTTGATGTTGTTGACGAGATCTTTGATGATGGCGGAGACGAGCGATGAATGGAGTACATCGCCAACGTTGTTGTCGTGCGCATCCTCCTCTTCCTCATGTTTTTTGTACGTGTGAGGTTAGGGTTTTGGAATGGTTTGTTGGCAACGTGAATGTCAAATTAGGAGAGAGATTAATGAACAGATATTTTAGGTGATTACAAACTATAACTAGATAATGAACAATGACCAAAGTAGATTTTTTATTAATTAAATAATAAAAATAAAATACCTTTAATGACAACAGTCAGATCAATTTTGGATGCACATGATCGTTGGCCTTCCTTAAGGATGGAAGGACCAAGTCCTATTTGAAAGATATCCTGTATATACAGATACATTTATATATATGTCTATCTCTACATACATACATACATAGATAGATATATGTGTGTGTGTATACATACATACATACATACATACATACATACATACGCATCCATGCATGCATGCATCCATGCATAGATGCATACATACATACATACATGCATACATTCATGCATGCATACATCCATCCATCCATCCATCCATCCATAGATACATACATCCATCCATCCATACATACACATAGACATACATACAAACATACATACATATGCACATACATACATGCATGCATGAATACATGCATGCATGCATGCATACATGCATACATACATACATACATACATACATACATACATACATACATACATACATACATACATACATACATACATACATACATACATACATACATACATACATACATACATACATACATATGTACAAACATAAATGCATAATGCATACATGCATACATACATGCATATGCATGCATGCATACATACATGGGGAGTGAAGGGAACAACAAAATGAGAGAGTTCTAAAAAATTTGGCTATCAGAGCTGTAAATATATATGCACTCCTTATGATTCATTTAAATCCCACTACAAGAACAAGAGTGGAGCACTGTAACACGATTACAAAAAAACTAGATAAGATATAATGGGTTTTGTGAAAATCCCGAAAATCGAACATGTACTAAAATGCAAATCTTAACTGAGTTTGAACTTAATTGTAAAATCCGTACTTGTCCAATGATAAAAAATTCAAGTAAGTATTGCATTGCGTAGTGCTCTTCGATATCTTTCCAACAAGTCTAAGAACACAAAAATGCGAATTCGAGAGCCCGAGTTACCGCTAATTTAGTAGGTCAGGGTCTGAACCAAATTCGGATCCGAATTTGGGTTGAACCCAATAAAAAAAATCAACTCAACATTTACCAAATCTACCCTTCTTCCCCAAAAAAATCCTACCACCTTCGACCTTCCCTCCCTCTCCCTCACTGAAGCATCACCGGAACGCGGCTAATCGATGATCCAAGGTCACAATCACGTAGAGAAGGTCCAAGTCAACCTCGTGTGCAGTTCTCATCGTGAACGGAACGTCGATTGTATCATTCTTCAGTGACGGAGTAACCGAGGTGACGGAGATCTTGAGGTACGATACTCCCCTGACCTCTTGCTTATTCTACCATCTTTTTCTTTTCTTTTACTTATTCTATAATTTTGGCTTTAATTACAGTATTTTATACACTAATTAAATGCACATGCATGAATGCTAAGATCTGGGATTTAATGCTATTTACATGCATTTGCTAGGGTTTTTGATGCCAAAATGATAGAATAAAGATAATGAAATGTGGCTTCATCATCCCTGTGTGCTGTGCATCTTTGATTGGTCGAATAAAATATCAATTCTCGCCCAAATTTCACGAAATTTGGAACGTGGCCCCTGCAACTATGTAAAAAATTATGTGAATTTTTGGGACCATTTTGTTTTGATTTCCTATTTTTAAAAATTCAAAAACCCAAAAATTTACTTCTGTTCAGTTTTAAAAATCAACTAAAAATACTAAAAACACTCTAAAAAATTCATAAAAATTAGTGTTTATTTGTTTTGTCGTGTGTTTGCTTCTGTCCGAATATCATTGCATTTGGACTTATAAAAACATTAAAAATTGAAAAACCCTAAAAAACTTAGAAAAATAATTATAAATTCTAAAAAAATAAAACAAATGCAATTTCAGCTTTTATAGTTAGTGCTTTCTCCTTAGTTTACAGTAAAATTGTCTTTGGAATTTTATAGACTATTTACATATTTTTAAATAGTCTTTTGATTCTGGCTGCACAATACCTTTGATTTTTACCCTTTTTTCATTTTTATAAAATCAACTAAAAATCATAAAAATCTGAGAAAAATAACAAAAAAATCTGAATATTCATAAAATCCAAAAATGTTTTTATTTGAATTTTCTGCCTTGTTTTGATGTGTTGAATAATTGTTGGTTTGCGTTTTTTTGCCTTCTTTCACATTTTTCCTCATATTTAAAAATCCAAAAAATTTAAAAAACTTAAAAATCCACCAAAAATAGTCATTTTTGATTTCCGACTACTTCGTAGCCATCACATTCCGTGCTCCTTGAGTTCGACCCTGGTAGCTATACCAGGTAAAATAAAATAGCGAGATCGCTATTTGATTTATTTTCTTGATTTACATTTTGGTGGTCTTCTAGTTTCTTGATTGACTTAGCCTCACGGTTCGGGTCGCAACGACCCTGATTTACACCTTAACCCGGACAGTGGGATTTTTGGGTCATCATAGATGCATTACACCTTGCAAGACACATGTCTCCTGCAACCTAAATGCCACCTCCGCAAGACAACTTGTTGGGCACATGTCTTCTCAAAATTGAACACATCCTGCTCAAGACACCTTGCTGGACACATGTCCCATTCAACCTACACTCCACCACCTTATTGTTTGAAATAACTTCATCTAGAATCTTTTAGACTTCTCCTTCTCATCTCACACGTGGACAGAACTATTCCTCCTTATATTCATGCATTAGGCATCCCATTTGCACTATAATTAAATTCTAAACCTCTATTCTCTCTTCTTCATTTTTATACATTTTCCAATAGCCAATTTATCAGCTTTAGTTTTCCATCCATGTGAAATCTAGAATGCTATGAAATTTAGAATGGTAACAATCTATAGAAGCATGCTAAATTTATGCCTTTCATATCGTAAATGCATTCAACCTCCTTTTCACTGTAAATCAATTTCAACAAATGGTATAAGTGTGTCTCCAATCCACAATGTTACTTGAATGTTGCACTTTACTTGCATAGCTTATTTATACATAAATCCTCATATCTGATATCACTTGTACATAAATCTTGATATATAAACCCATCTGCACTTAATAATGGATGGATAGAGTATCACAATGCTTGCATTTAAACTGTCTATATCTGCCTTCATATTCAAATGATAATACTTAGCATTTCTATTTCATATATTTAATAGGTTAATCCAATACGAATGTTACAATTATAACTTCAGCAACCGATTACAATGAGTTCGGTAATATGAATATTTGTAATCAACACTTCTTGTATGAACATTAGTAGTTTACCAACTATATTGTATCATAATTATTCGAAAGTACTAAGTAGCTATAATTTAACTAACAAATCACAATGAGTTCAGTAATATGGACATCAATATCCAATACTTGTTCGTATAAACATTAGTACTTTACCTAGTAAGTTATCTAGTAATTATTAATAAGTACTAAGTAAGTATAACTTCACTAATCAATCATAGTGATTTAGTAATATGGACATTAATAATATGTACTTATTGTATGGACATTAGTAATTTACATACGCAATCATATAGTAATTATTCGAAAGTACTAAGCAGCTATAATTTCAGTATCCAATCACACAGAGTTCATTAATATAGACACCAGAGGTTTTAACTCGAATTCTTATTATGTTAAAATGCAAAGCACATCATGTTGTTGTCAAAACCACCTCCTACAAAATAAGAGTAATATATTTTGATGGGACTTGATGGACGGCTACGAATGAATGCCAATTAAAATACCAATGAGCACATGAACCATTAAATAAACTCCATATATTATGCATTATATATGCACATGTTGCATGTGCAATGTCGCGTGTATTGGAGTTTGGGTTTGAATCTCTATAAGATATTCTCTAATTTGAACTCCTACCCACATGGAGTGTAAGTCTTAAACTCAAACCTATTAAAAAGCTAAAGAAAAGAGTTTTTTTAATCGTTAGAGAAGATTTAGTTTCGATATAAATAAACATACCTAATTGGCAACCCTAATAAAGATACAACTAATCCTATATTCTTTAACTAATATGTATATTTTCCTGTGAAATAGCAAAGTTATTTGAGTTCTATTATACAACTTATATGGAGGAGGCTTCTTGATTTTTTATCAATTAAAGGTCCAACTACCGATGAGTGTATATCAAAAGCAATATTCTCCAATATATATAATATATGTAGGAAAAAAAGAAGCCTACAATTGAAGGTGCACGTAACACCCTACACCAAGCTCTTTATTATTATTATTATTATTATTATTTTGAAATGAAACATTGAGAGAATTAGATCATCTTCGTAAAGACTTCTATCATCTTCATCAAGATTATCAAATTTTAACGTTCTTAGGATTATTGAAATCGACCCCTTCTAGATGAACATGTTTGGAATGTTTATTTTGAATAAAACTTGAAACAGAACCCTCAATATATTAAGTAAACCCCTTAAGGTTTCCTTTGAAAAAAAATCCAAAAATAATAAAAAAAAGATCATGTGCAAGGAGTTGCCTACACCCTCAGGTATAAGCTCCCATATTTATATGTGTATATCAAATCATTTTAAATATTTGATAGATGAGTAGACTATGTATTTAACGCTTACATGTACTAGGTTTGTTGCTTTATATATGTATAGTACGGTGGAGTGCCTCTAAGATAAGTAATCATAGTGTGGGATTTACAAATGTTAATATGTTGCCTTAAGGGTAGAAAGTTGAGCGTATCTTTACTCATTTTCTTCTCTTTTCTCTCCTTTCTAGCCTTAGCTTTGTGTATACTATTTGGCTAAATATGTATACTATTTGGCTTTATTTATATGGTAATGCTCTTATACGAGGGTTTTGAGTGTTTATGCAAATTGTAGGTGTCCTTATTTTAAAGATCGGAAAAAGCTAAGTGAGTTGTGTTAACACGATGAAACATGATTCCAACAATGTTTTTTTGAATAAAGCGAGGGTGATATCCCGAGATGGATTCACCGCCTTATGGACATCATCTGGATGACCAGAAACGATACAACGAGTTACAGTGGGCGAGAACGTTCTCTGGATAAAACCTTTGATTTTTGAAAATGAGATAGTTCCTTCCCCAAATAGCCCAAATAACCGCAAAAGGCAATGCGCAGTCATCAGAAGAGTTTCCCCCCACCGACCTTACCGACCTCCAGAAGTCAATGACTCCCCCTGTCGAGGTCCACGATGTCCCTACCTCCTTCCACACCTGCTCAGACGTCGGACATTTGAAGAATAAATAATCTGCATCTTCCACCCGATCTCCGCATCTGTCGCATTGAGTGTCTGGAATACCAAATATCCTTCCCCTCCTTGCTTTGTCGCACAACCTACCTCTTCTCAAGCACCATAGGAAGATCTTGACCCTGCACGGGATTTTGCTAGCCCAAATAATCTTCATATCCTTGCATAGATCTGCATCCAGGGGCATTGTTATCCTTGCATAGATGATTCCAACAATGTTGCGTTGTCGAAATGGATGTTGCCTCTAGTAATGGATGATGAATTGAGCCCATAATGCAACCATTGCACCAATGAAAAAGGATAGCAAAATCGGTTTTGTGATGATTTTTGGATTTTTTAACAGTGGTACTCCTTCTAGCTCCTACAATATCAGGTATGTCCTTCCTTCTTGCAATCAACAATTGTGTCCTCCATCTTCTTGCGCAACTAACAGTTGTACCTCTCCGGTTAATTTCCATCATTTCCTTCCAACACGAATGTTATCTCAAGGGTATAAGTGTAATTGGAAAGAAAAAGGAAAGGTACAATTGCATTTTTTTTAAAAAAAAATTGAAGTACAACAGTAAGAAAATTTTACTAAATCCAGCTTTGAAATTGACAGAGTTATGAGTTATCAATCACTAAATGGTCAACCTCAATCAATAAGGTGCCTATGGGGTTTTATTAGATATACATAATTTTAAAACAGGGGCAACGAAGCCCATCCCTATGGACTTCAGTCACATAGAGGCCCAAATTGGCCCATCCTCTTTTTTGACTTTCTAATTTTAAATACTAATCTTTCTTTAGATGGGCCTCGTGCCACAAAGGCATCTCTGGCCCATCTATTTGGTTAACTTTCTTAATTTCCGTTAATTAAAATACATGTCAATATGGCTTCTTAGATTAAAAAACGTTTTAGTTAAATGTAATCTGATTCTTAATCATTCAATAGTTAATCTCACAATTTCTCTAGACTTTATCCTTTGTTTTAACCTTCTATTTAAAAGATTAAAGCAAAAATTACATCTTCACATTGGTGGGTATATTTAATTTTTTTATTTGAAATTAATCGGCTTATTTTTCTTTTGCTTCCATATTCATGAAAAATGACAAATCGTTCCCTATTTATATTTTTATCATTTTGTTCAACATAACTTGAATTAGTCCCCCCATGTTTCGAGGCTCTAAACACAGAAAAAAAATCCAAGTTTTTTTGTCATTTTAGGTTGAAAATGTCAAAAAAATCTCAAGAAATTAGTGTAACTTGCAATGACAGTCCTGACATTTCATTGGTCCTAGGCAAAAGAAAAAAATAGCTCTTATAATTTTTTTAATAAGAGCAAATTGTCCCTAATGTGTTTACCATCAAGAATAAAATGAAAGATTTTATTTTTGGGAACAATCACCCATTATCTAATCTCATTAAATTTTCGATTTTAGCATTGAGTTGTTTACCGAAAATTCGAATCTATAAGGATCCATTTTTCAGTGATTTGTTTCACCGAAAATTCGATTCCATAAGCCCAATAAGGCGAATATTGTTTTATTCTTAAACTAAAAACCAAAATGCATGAAAAGCTGGACCCGTAAAGTTAACGGGCCTTGGACAATTGCACTTCAAAACTACGTCAAGAGCTGGCCCTGGTAACTTGTAGGATCCCTAGGTTAAAAATCTGAAGCTTGCATATAGATAGCTCTTACTAGTTATTTTCCCCCAACATTTTGTCTAAATGACTGCTCTTCATGTGCGTTCACAACAACATAGTATTAAAAATGTCATTATTAAATAAAATAGAAGGCTACTTTCACTTCTTAATTCAACTATTTTATCTCGCTTAGTCTGCCAATTTATGAAATATATCATTTGATGTTAAAATAGAATGAACATGCTATTTCTTTCTCCATTGCACCATTTCATCTCATTTATTCTCCAATTTCTTTCCCAAGCATAATCTTTTATATAGTTCATCATGCTATTTTCTCGAAGCTGCTAAAGGTTGAGATCATGGTGGCATGAGATTCCTTTTTTAAAAAAATCGTGGTTTTTTTCCCTTTCAAATTCTTGTATTCAAATTGGATTCGTGCTTGAATATTTTCTCCAGGGTGAAACGAAACGGAGAACATAATTTAATTTCCAATGACATGGATGCCCACGTTAACGGTCACGTCAGATTTGAATATATTCTAGGGTATAGATCCCATATCTATTAAAAAAAGAATTTGGCACCCACAGTTTTGCGTAGTTTCAATATTACATGTATAATCCTATAATAGCGAATTACGCTCAGAATTCTAAATAATACTTAACTCTTACGTAGCATAATCGTACGTTAATTTCCATCATTTTTTCCGTTAGCTACGACGGAATCCGTCAAATATTTAACTATTCCATCCTTTAAATTTATGTTATTTACAAATGATACCGCTCCTCTCTAGTCCCCTTCCCTCTCTTCCAAGTCTTCCTTAAGCTTGATTCTTATTGGAGCGTAGACCACCAGTACTTGGAGATCAACTCAACTCATCGCCCCATCTCCTCCCTCTTGTTCTTCTTTCCCTACTCCCTCTTTCATTATTGCAATTGTCTCCATCTCAAACTTCTCCTTCTTTCGTTAGACCTCAATTCAACTCCAATGAAACATCTTTTGTAACACCCCAACCCCAAACATAGTTCCATATAGGACTCAGGAAGTTTCAGAGCAGGTTATACGAGTGGGGGATAACTACTTGACAACTTAAGCTTAAGCATCTTAAGTGGTTATCCATGTATCTATTTGGGTTGAAACCCAACCAGTTGTTAAGGTCAGTTTTCCTTGATAAAATGTTTGGAGACCTAAGCACATGACATTGCAAATGGTATCATAGTGGAAGTTCCCTCTAATAGTGGAAAGGGCTACCTGAGAAGTGGAGCCACCCCTACAAAAAAATAGAAAGAAAGTGCTGCCTGGAGCGTGCATTCATCACTATCACTGAATAAGTGGTAGGCTATGTCACAATAAGGGCGTTGTGAATATGTGTGTGTGTGTGTGATGGGGGAGGGAGTTGGAACACCCAAACCCCAAACATAATCCCACATCAGAAACTCATGAAGTTTCAGAGCGAGTTATAAGAGTGGCGGCGAACTACTTGGCAACTTGACCTTAAGTATTTTAGGTGGTTGTCAATGAGTCTATTTGAGCTCAAACCCAACAAGTTGTTAGGGTTTGTTTTCCATGATAATGGTCCGAGGACCTAAGTCCAGATGTTACATCTTCCCTTTTCGTCATACCTTTCGGTTGATCCTCTTCGAGTTTGCATAAGCTCTAGAGTCCTCCATCTTCTCCGCTTCACACATGATTTCACCTTGCTCGACCCTCTATCTCCCTCCAGCCAAGCTCGTGCTTGAGACATAGCACCCCGTTTAGCTCCCTCCAGCCAAAATCAGGCGAAGGATACATAATAGGGATGAGCATGGGCCGAGCCCTGAAGGGCCTAGGCCCATTTAAAAACTTTGGACCTTGGGACGGGCCTAGGCCCGCAAAAATTTTTCTGGTTCGGGCCAAGCCCATGCCCGACCCAATTCTTATGGACCGGGCTCGGGCCGGGTCGGTCCATCTCCACCTATTATAAATTATTAACTTTGAGTTTTTATTTAAAGTCAATCTCAATTCAATTTAGACGAGTTAAAATTATTAAAAACATATGTCATAATACTTGTGAAATAACTAATCTCATTTTTTACAAGTGCACTCAATGTTAGACATCATAAATGTCTCTCATTACATAAATTGAAAGAGTGAACCAAACTTACGCAATTAACAACAACATGTGCACCTGTCAGTACATGTTAAAAAATAGGCATAATGCCCATATTGGGTAAAGGTTCAATAATAAAAAAATTCTGATGGAAAAAATAAACACTGAGAAATTTAAGAATAACCACCGGAATCTAAACCATAGATTAATTAAGGAAAATTAATTTCGAACTGAAATACAATGATCATGTCATATGTCCCATACCTGACTTTCTTGATTTATTAACATTGTATGAAGAATGGATACACGAATAGAGTGTGCATGCAACAAGTGAGAGTTTCCATGCATGTATTATACGAGAATGGTTCGGGTCCTCTTCGGGTCGAGCCCTTGGGCTGGGCCGAGCCAAGTCCGAGCCCGGCCCAAAAAAAATTTGGGCCTAAAAATTGGTCCCAGGCCCGGCTCAATGTTTGTTTGGGCTTGGGCCGAGTCGGACTTTTTGGGCTGGACTTCGAGCTGCCCGGTGCACATCCCTAATATAATCAGTTCCAAACCCCGCAGCACATCCCACCTCACATCGTAGTTGTTAAAGAGGGTTACACGCATAATGTTGAAACTGTACAAGGTTATGGGCGTGAAAATCCTTTAAAAATGCGATTTTTGTACAACATTTATGCCTAACCGTTTCCACAGTAATGCCCTTCCCTTGTTACACATGTGCCCTTATATAATACTAACGAAGGGCAATACTATTAATTTTGAAATAATATAAACGCATAAATGTTATTGCAAACCATACAGGGGAATGAGTGTCTTCGGAAAAAAAAACTCACAAGAAAACAAGTGTAAAAATACATAAAAGAAATGTCATCCAACCATTCCTTGGGTTAATGGGTTCAACTAGCCCAATTTTTACACTAATTCCAAACCAATAAAAAGAGCAAACCATATTATGTGAAATCTTGGGAAATGTGAAACACGTACATGTTGTGTTCTTGTGGATAGTATGTTCATATATGTATGAACATGATTTTGAATTTGATTTCACCGGAGATAAGTGGATGAATGTTTTTTAATATATTCGAGCTACAAATAGATAGATAGATAAATATATGGGTAAAATGGGGCTGCCCCTATATGAGTTAACTTGGCTCATTCGCTCTATTTTCCCATATTTTTTTACTTTTTGAAAAATATTTCCGTGGATTTTCATTATTATATCCCTGTACTCCTGCAGCCTCCATCCATTTCAATAATTTTACGACCGTTAAAAAATGACTGTCTAGACGGAGGCCGTAAGAGTCTTTGTTTCTCACGAAACTTGAATGACATAATATAGGGTTATGCTGATGAATTTTCACCGATTCATTTTTCAAAGAGAAATAAAAAAATAAGAAAAATAACAGAAAAACTAAATTAGCTCCCCGAGAGGACAACCCCATTTTCCCCAATATATGTGCCCAAGTCTAAGCTGTATTTTGGAATGTATACCATTCCAATTATATCGGTATATAGCAAGGGAAAAAATGCGTACATACCGGTCCTGCTATGTATTCGTACTCAAGTCATAGAGCTTCATTGACATCTTTACACCTCATGTATTATGTATTGGTAAAATAAGCTTCTGGAAATCCCGGTAAGGACGAAAGATGACTGAATCCAAGATATTATTCTTATTCTACTTACAAAATCTACCTTCTTTTAATCGCAGCTGACAACTAATCCTAATTTGATAAGCTATAGGTTTATCCAGCTTTATAAATTATCGTTTGAAAGTAGTAATTTTCCCTAAGAAAAACCAAACATTATGAATGCATTCCAATTTTTGTAATAATAAGAATGGGTTAGTGTACAAAGATACGAAAATCAAACATATACACGTTAAAAATGAAGATTAGGGTTAGATGCAAAAAATTTCAAAAATACAAATAATTATAAGGATATTTACACCGGTACCCATAATCCTGACTAATTCCGTAACTATGATCATAATCCCGCGTAATCGTGAATTACACTCAGGATCTCGAATAGTACTATACTCTCACATCCATAACCCTGTATTAATTTCTATCCGATTTCTTGTTAACTATGACGGTATTCATCAAATATTTTACATTTATACCCTTTAGGGTCCCATTATTTACGAAGGAGACCACTCCCCTCCCTCCTCTAGTCAGCCAACCCCTCCCTCCCCCCCCCCCCCCCCCCCCCCACGCCGACCTCCTCCCGCCGACCACCTCCTCCAGCTCCCCTTCCTCTTCCGGATCCCACCCCCTCCCATCGTTGACCTCCTCCTCCTCCTCCCCTGCCTAGAAGCTCCCCTCGTGGAAGCCCCACCCCCGTCGTTGCCCTCCACTCGTCAAAGCCCCCTAACCCTCGCTGTCGTCCTCCGCCCATCACCCTCCGGAAGCCCTACCCCTGTCACCGATCTCCACCCATCACCCCTCTGCAAGCCCCCGTGGAAGCCCCACCCTCGTCGACCGCCCTCCACAATTGCCACACCCCCGCCTAGCAGCACAACTGCCTCCTCCCTTTCCTCCTCCAGTTCGTCGTGCCTTCGCTCGCCCCTCTGTTGTCATCACTGCCTTCCTTTGGCTCAAGTTTGCGCCGTCCTTTCAGGTTCCCGTGACCTCGCCACCATGGGCATCGAGGCCATCGTCCACGCGGGCAGGTTCCTCGACGACGTCGAGGTGCGGCAAGGAGGTTCTGGGGAGGTGGTCGGCAGCTGGGGGAGGGGTTATTTTTTTTGTTTAATTCATAACCGTTGGATTGAATGAGTTAGATTAACTTGATTGTGTAGTTAAGTTAACGTAATAAACTAACGGAGGGTTATCGGCGTGAGAAAGAGTGACTATCCAAGATTCCGAACATATGTTATCCATAATTAGGACCTGTGTCCAAAGAATCCCACTCAAGAAGTTCATCGGAAAACGCAAGATCCTTACACAATCACAACTTTCCATCGGCCAAACATCTTCTCCTCGTTGTTGCATGTTGATCGATAATACACGCGAGTGATTTTGACTTGGTTTTTCCATAGTTGAAGAAAATGTTATTAAAATCGGATAGACTTGGACTGTCCAGTTAACCGTTTTTTACCAGTTTTATTCGAAATCAGACTATTTTGTTCCAACACGGTTCAATTGATTATTTGAAACACAATTTAAATAGGTTCAACTCAAATTGGACTACAAGTCAGATTTGACTTTATTCCATATAACCGTATATATTTGGGATATTTTTACATCTGTGTCTCTTAACTTCGCAATATCTGCTATGCTCCCCTCCTTTTTGCTCTAGTTTTATCATTTGTTTCTTTCGGCTTAGTTACCGTCCATTCACGTCTCAAACATGCGTTAACTTTTGGACATAAGAGTACTAATAGATTAAATAAGATTAAATGAAAAGGATATAGAAGTAATGTAACACCCATACCCCAAACATAGTCCCACATCTAAAACTCACAAAATGTGAGAGTGTGTTATAAGTGATGGGGATTACTACTTGACAACTTGGGCTTAAGCATTTTGGGTGGTTGTCAACGGATCCACTTGAGCTTATACCCAACAAGTTGTCAGGGTCAGTTTTCCTCGATAACGGACCGTAGACCTAAGCTCGGAACGTTACAAGTAATTTTATCTAAACACCTTCCAAATTACCCATCACAGCCTCCTCTCCTCCTATCCCCTGTGCCGGGAGACCCCACTCCCCTTCCCTGATCATTGAAACCTCCTCCGAGTTACATAAGCTCGAGGTGTCATCCTCAAGTGCAAGTCTCGGCATATCCCACCGAGCCACGATGAAGCGAATGCTGCATTCTCTTTGTTCCGTTGACCCACCTGCAACAACCCTTTCTCTGTCTGAATGAGATGACGATGCACCATTTACAGATCACCTTCATATCCGGGACAACAAAGGACCCTCAATGATAAGAAGCGGATGTGCTTTCTGATTTCTTCAATTTCATTCTCTGATCATCATGAGTTGATTCAGATGTTGTCTTTCCTGGATAGCCGAGCAACTTGTGAGATTTGCATATCGACAATGTAGACTCGATCCCTTGTCTTGGTCATCGTGCAATCGCAGTCGAGCATTTTGAACCACTTGGAGCATTGTCCAACCCACATATAGACGCTCCACCATTCATTCGAACACCATCTGAATCAAAGAAGAACAACTTGCGGTTCGGGAGAATCATCATCAACATCTCTGCAACGAAGAATATTATCCTAGATCAAATGCACAACATCATCTGGATCACCACCAAGAGCATCCATCCTCCAGTCAGCGTCGTATGCAATCTCGACAACTGTCGATCAGAGTCGCCTGAAAGTGTCGTTGCCTTCGATCTAGAGCACAACAACCTTGCCGTCATCCAAACAACTAAGACCATTGGAGCATTACTGATCTAAAGCCACACCATCATCTCCAATTCAAGCACTGTCTCCTGGAGAGATCTCACTGTGGCTCTCTCAAAAAAAGGGAGAGACTAACCCTAGCTCTAAATGCTATAGATGATCGACACATGTCCAGCTGAGACGAGGAAGGCATCGGAGAAGGTGGCGGCGACAAAGGAGGGGGCGATAGGCTTGGGGCGGAGGAGGTGAGGGTTTCCAGTTATGCACCTCTTACCTACACCTTAGTTTAAATAACACACCCGGTCTAGTGTTCTAAAAGGATAGAACAAACAATGGTCGTTGTATAGACCAGGTGAATTTTACCAGAAAAAGATTTATTTATTATTTATACTCCTACACTAACGTGTATAGCAATAAGTACGGGAGTGTCAAACTCAGGGAGGCAAATTGTGAAAAACTAAGATAAAAAGGTACAATGACTAAGGTACAAGGGTTTTCTGATTTTTATTTATTTTTAAGGCTTTTTATTGATTTTTATTTGATTTTATAAATTTTTGTACTATTTTTGTGATTTTATATACCTATAGATAAATGAATATAAATATTATGTTATATTTTTTTTGGTTTTTATTTCATATTTTTATGTTTTTTAATTTTATTTCTTATTTCTATGAATTTTAATGCTTTTTAGGATTTTTATAGGTTTGGGATTATTTTTAAAGTGAAAAATAATATTTTTATTGAAACAAGGAAGAGTTTTTTATTTTTAAAACAAAAATTAGCCATAAAATTTTTTATTTTATTTTTATTAGAAAGTAGAGAAAAATACCCTTCCAACAAGGAATAATGTGTATTTTTGTGATTTTTAGTGAATTAGTTACGGATTCTTGAAGTTTTGTGTATTTTTTATTAGTTTTAATATAAAGTTTTTATTTTGTTTTTGGGTTTATATTTAAAATATAGTAGAAGTTACTATAGATAATTTTTTAAAAAATTTAAAAGTATTTTTTTATTTTTATGTATTTTTAATATTTTTGTATTTTTTATTTTAATGATTTATTAAAAATAGAAAAAATTTTATTTTTTAAAACTGATTTAATACTGCATATATTATATTACTAAGTATTTTTTATGTATTTTTATAATATTTTTATATTTTTGGTTGATTTTAATGTGTATTTAATACGTAGAGTATTTAATATGCTGTAATAGGGGTGAAAGAGTAAAAATATGGAAGTTCTGGGGCGTGTGTGTAATAAGTAGAAAGCCCGGGATAATAACGCAAATCTCCCAGTAATCACGTGATGCTTCAAATGAAGACTTCAGCTCCTGGACTTGTAAGAGATAGCAACAAATAATCGGAGCTCAACCTATAAAAATACCAGTAAAAATACTAAGAAGCGTGTGGTAGAACACGTGCTTGGAGTTCAATAGGGACCTGTTTAATATTACAATATGAGGCGAGACACAATCTGCAAAAACATCAATTATTGGCCGGATCTCGCATGCCTCACACGTGAGGCTTAAGCGGTGGGGCGGTGCTAGGGATGAAAACGGTCGGATACGGATAGAAATGTATGTATAATCATATCCTTATCCATTTACAAATACGAATACGAATGCAGATACGAATATTGACGAATGTGAAAAATGTGTTATCATATCCTTAAAAACGAATACGAATGTAAAATGAATACGAATCGGATACGAATAATAAGAAAAATAATTTACTAATACACATGTTTAGGATGGTTTAAACATAAAATAGATATACCAGATAATGCAATTTCATAAAAATTATATCAACGATAGTGAATGCAATCATAAAATGTTGTTACACACATTTATAAATAAATATATTACTATACTTGTATTCGAAAACGAATATACGAATAGGAATGCGAATATTAACGAATGTTAAAGTGACATCCATATCCGCATCCATTTTAAAACGAATACGAATACGAATGTCAAAATATGTATAAAACGAATACGATAGTGGATCGGATACGAATATATTCACATTCGTTTTCATCGCTAGGCGGTGCTTCGTTCTGATTCCAACACGTGGCAGGATTTGAGGTGTTGGATGAGTTGCTCGTGCGACTCATATCGAATCTTGGTTGTCGATCGGACGGTGATGATTTGCTAAAGGCTTCAAATCGAGCGGTATCTGTACACCGCGTTCATCTCCAAATTTCGAACAGATCTCTGGGCAGTGGTGGAATAAAATCTTGGTTTCCGAAGCGGAGGATCAATGCTCAATAGTTCAGGGCTTCGATCTTGATGCTTCATTGTTGTGGTGATGCTCGGACTCGTATCGTCGGTTAGATGGAGGCATAATCAGATCGATGATGCTCGATCGCGGATGAATGCTTCTGATGCAGGATGTGATTCCAGTGGATGACCTTCACGGTGGATAGATTCTCTCTAGGTTTGATCATCACTCGTCGAAGCCTTTGCTCGTCTCTAATGCGACATGCTATCAAGTGTTGCGCCTTCAGCCTAAATGCAGATGATCTACTTAGTCGATGATGCCCGACGAGATTCTCAGATCATCCTCGATGATGCTCTTATCTACGGCAGCTGTGTTTCTACACTTGCAAGTGATGAAACATAGTTTGAGTTTGATTCCTCGACCGGAATGTTAGGGAGACAGATGGAGTTGATCCCCTGACGGGAGTGGAGGAAGAGGATCGAAACCCAGATCCGAATGAATCTGAGATGATCAGACTGGACTTGATGTCGAAATGATACAGAACTAGAAGTGGAATGGATGAAAATGAATTTGATCAGACTTGAATCGACGAGAAAATAGAGAGAAATGGAAAGATTAAGGAGAAGAGAAGGCAAATAAGGAAAATGTAAAAGGGATGAAATTGAATGGATTATGAAAGGTCCAATGGTTCTCTTATATAGGAGAAAAACCCATTGGATAAAATACAAAAGATAAATAAAGAATTACAAAAGATAAGAGAAAAAAAACAGAAATTGGAATTATCTAAATATGTAAAATAGGGATTATCTCAACACTCCCCCTCAAGCTGGAGCGTAGATATCAATAAGACTCAGCTTGGAACAACATTTCTGATAGGGTCCTCTTGCCAGAGCCTTTGTAAGTATATCTGCCGTTTGGTCTCCAGAGCCGACATGTGTAGTAGTGATAAAGCCCTTTTGTATCATGTCTCGAGTATAGTGGCAATCCACCTCTATGTGTTTCGTCCTTTCATGAAAGGCTGGGTTATTTGCAATGAAGAGAGCAGCTTGATTATCACACTGGAGATGCATGGGAAGAGGTACTTCTATAGTTAGATCAGTAAGAACAGATCTGACCCACATCATTTCTGTACTAGCCTGTGCCATAGCCCTGTATTCTGATTCAGCACTTGACCTAGCAACCACCGCCTGCTTCTTACTTTTCCATGAAACAAGAGAATTTCCTATGAACACGACAAATCCAGATGTAGTCTTTCTATCTTTTGGACACCCAGCATAATCTGCATCTGCGCATGCAGTCACTGACAGAGATGTGCCTCTGCTGAAAAGAAGTCCAGTACCAGGTGAAGTCTTCAAGTATCTTAGAATCATATGTACTGCATCCATATGTGCTTGTCTGGGCTGCTCCATAAATTGACTCACTTTACTTACTGCAAATGCTATGTCGGGCCTGGTAATAGTTACATATAATAGCTTGCCAACCATCTCTCTGTATCTTCTCTTGTCGACTTCCTCAGTATCATCATCATACAACTTCATGCTTGGGTCCAGCGGAGTAGTGGCAGGTCTGCAATCTGCCATACCTGTCTCTGAGAGAAGATCTATAACATATTTTCTTTGGGTCATTACAAGACCCCGTTGATTCCTGGCAAACTCTATTCCAAGAAAGTAACGTAAATGTCCAAGGTCCTTGGTCACAAACTGCTGACCTAGGAAATCCTTGGCATCCTGAATGCCCTGCTCGTCATCCCCTGTAACAATAATGTCATCCACATAAACAAGAATGACTGTAATACCTCTCTGGGTTTTCTGTATAAACAAGGAGTGATCTGCAGTTGATCTCACAAACCCCCGCTGCTCTATCAAGTCCGAGAGCTTTTGGAACCATGCTCTTGGACTCTGCTTGAGGCCATAGATAGCCTTATGTAGCATGCACACCTTATGACACTCCCCCTCAGCAGCAAACCCAGGAGGCTGCTGCATGTAGACCTCCTCCTGTAAGTCACCATAGAGGAATGCATTTTTCACATCAAGCTGATGAAGAGACCAATCTCGTATTACGGCAACAGCAAGGAGTATACGTAGAGTAGAATGTCTGGCAACTGGAGAGAAAGTATCTTGATAGTCTACCCCATATGTCTGGGTAAACCCTCGTGCCACAAGTCTCGCCTTGTAGCGATCCACACTGCCATCCGTGCGGTGTTTCACAGTGAATACCCATTTGCATCCTACAACTGACGCATCAACTGGAGCAGGAACAAGACTCCACGTACCATGTGACTGTAGCGCAGCCATCTCTTCCTCCATAGCAATCCTCCAATGACTATCCTTGAGAGCCTCCTGGTATGTCCGTGGTATTTGCACGGCTGACAGTGCTAGCGTAAAACTCCTGAAATCTTCTGACAACCTATCCAAAGAACTCTGGGCTGCAAGTGGATAAGTAGCACATGTCCTTTTTGGCTTTCGCAGAGCAATTGGTATGTCAAGATCGTCTGCCAAATCATGGGCCTGGGTATCTCCCTCTTGAGAGGGCACATGCTCCTCATGTCTAGAATCCTGGTGTACAGTCAATTCAGTAGTGCCATCAGTAGAAACAATATGCTCATTACATACCTGAGGCGTGTTGGATGATGGACAAGGCTTGTGAGCAAGGCGAACAGAGCGAGATTTGCGAGAAAAAACACGTGGCAAGAACTGAACCAACAGAGGAGATGGAGGTGGAGGTGGAGGTGGTGGTGGAGGTGGTGGAAGATGAGGGGTAGGTGAGGAATCAACTGAAGGTGGTGGTGGCATGTATATTTCATCATCAGAGTCAGATGGAATAAGTCTGTCACCTGAAGGAGAAAAATACATGACCGATTCAAAGAAAGTAACGTCAGCACTAACAAAATATTTCTGGCTTAGTGGATCAAAGCAGCGATACCCTTTTTGGGTACGAGAGTAACCAACAAACACACATTTGATAGCTCTAGGAGAGAACTTGTCACGCCCTGGAGAGACATCATGAACAAAGGCAACAGATCCAAACACACGAGGTGTACGAGAGAAAAGATCCTTCTCGGGAAACGCAATCGAGTAAGGAATCTTTTCTCCTAACACGGATGAGGGCATACGATTAACCAAATAGCAAGCAGTAAGGACAGCATCACCCCAGTAAGCATGAGGAGCGCGCTCTGTATTAACAATGTTTTGGTTACATCAAGTAGGTGACGATGTTTGCGCTCGGCAACACCGTTTTGCTGGGAAGTATAGATACATGTTGTCTGGTGAACAATGCCATGGAATCTAAGAAACTCGGAAAGATACAAGGTGCAAAATTCCAAGGCATTATTAGTACGAAGATATTTGACTTTGGCAGAAAAAATATTCTTTATTTCATGAATAAAATATCTTATAACAGATCCAACCTCAGATTTAGTTTTTAATAAGAAAACCCAGGAAAGTCTAGAAAAATCATCTACAACTACGAGATAAAAGCGGTGTCCTTGGAGATCAGGAACACGACTAGGACCCCAAATGTCTAAATGAAGGAGCTCAAATAGCTGAGAACTGCTCCGACTCTGACGGGATGGAAAAGGAGAACGGTGATGCTTCCCAAGTTGACATGCCTCACACTGAAAGGAGGATCTCGTAGAAATCTGAGGGAGAACAAGGCATAGCTTCTGCAGAGGAAGATGTCCAAACCTAAGGTGCCATAAATACGGAGAGACAGGTCCTGTAGGTATAATGGAAACACTAGCATGAGGCGGTTGGACTAGTCTATAGAGTCCTCGTTGCTCACGGCCACATCCAATCACCCTGCCCGTAAGTATGTCCTGAAACACAAGGGATGAGGGGTCAAAGATGGCACGACAATGCAGATCTTTAGTGATCTGACTAATAGAAAGTAAATTCATCTGAAAAGCAGGAGCATATATAACATTCTTCAGGCACATGGAAGGTGTCAGTTGCACCTCTCCCTGTCCTGTAATTGGTAAGTGGTCTCCATTAGCAATGACGACCCATCTGCCAGGTGGTATAGCCCTGTAGGACTTCAACTGTGTTTTGTCTCCACACAAGTGGTGAGAAGCACCAGAGTCCATAATCCATTCTGTCAGGTCTGTATTTGTACTACCAGTAAAAGCATATGTGATACCTGAGGAGCTTGAAGAGGCTCTAGATACTGCAGCGGTATCTGTGGTGCTGTCAGCACTAGGAGTCATGATCTCGCGAATACGAGAGACAATATCATCCAGTCGAGGATCAGCCTGTGGAGATGAGATCTCTGAGGGCGTAATCTGCTCTGTTGCTCGACCAGAAATAGGATATCCATGTTTCTGATAGCATGAATCCTCTACATGTCCAGGCTTGCGGCAGTAGGTGCAGGGACCACGTTGACGTCCCCCTCCTCTTCCTCGAGGTGTGCGTCCTCTGAGGTGGGTCGCACCACCTCGTCCACGAGAAGCGGCCATCGCTGAGGAGTGTGAAGGCGTGGGTGTCGAAGGGATGACGAGCCGAGTGAGACGGCTATAGGCCTCTTCTATACGGGGAATGGTTGCTCCAGTAAGAAGATGAGTACGTGCAGCATCATATTCTTTGTCAAGTCCAGCCATAAAAACTCCGACCATCGTGGAGTTCCTATATGTCTTCTGTTGCTCAGTAGACGTCGTAATGGGCATGTAGCTATGAAGTTTTTCGAACATACCGCGTAGTGAGGAATAATAGACATGTAAGGGACGACCATTCTGCTTGGTGTTGTAGATATCAAACTGGAGTTGAAGAATCTTGGCTTCATTCTTTGCCTGAGCATAGGTGGATGCTAAAGTGTCCCACATTGCCTTCGCAGTTGGCTGAGTTAGTATATCATTAGCTATTTCTGTAGAAAGAGTCCCACAAAGCCAAACGCGTGCATATGCGTCATCTTGCTTCCAAGAAGCATTAGCTCCGGTCTTCTCCGTTGGTTCTGGATCTGTCAAGATGTGTTCTTTGTTGTTGCACTGCATGAGGGTGAGAAACTGCATGGACCATAATTCATAGTTGGTCCCATCCATCTTAACAATGGGAGCCGGACCCTTGAAGGCCCCAGAGAAGATGTCACCCTTGTTATCGGCCATGATGTGGAATAGCCAAACAACGGAGTTCAACCGAAGAGTAGACAGATATAATGAAGTCTACAGAATCATACGAAAGATTGGTTGTATGTGTAACTCATACAATCATCTTTGTTATTTGCTAGGACCGAAAAAAAATGAAGCATGCAGAACTGTTAATAGATAAGGTGCAACGTACGATCTAGGCAGGTCGCAGGGGCGGTATTGGGCAATTTTCTTCAATCAAATCCCAATCCAAGGGAAAAACAGAACAGAGGTCACCTGGATTCTGGGCGATGCTTTTGCTCTTGGGAAGAAGAGGGTCGCGCTCCGCACGCGTTGCACAGTGTCTTAGGACCAGCCGAGCCGCTCCTCCAGAGAGGCGTCTTCGTTGCTCTGCAGTCCACGCAGGACTTAAGATGGGTGGGATTCTCTTACTCTTCCTCGACGTTCAGCGTTGACGAAGGGGCAACGCTCCTTTCTATGGAGGCGTTGAGCGGTGATCGCTCCAGGGAGGAAAGGCGGTGGATTAGATGGCAGTCCGCTCCTGCGGATGAAGATGGAGGCCAACGGCGACACGCGAGGGCGAGGGTGCGCAGCCGAGGGGCGTGCAGATGATAGATGGCAGCCCGCTCTTGCGGATGAAGATGGAGGCCAACGGCGACAGGCGAGGGTGAGGGTGCGCAGCCGAGGGGCGCGCAGATGTGCGGCCAAGCGAGAGGCGTTGAGCGAGAGGCGCTGAGCACCCAGGCGAGGGGCGCTAGCGCCTGGGGTCAGGCGCGACGAGGGCGACGCCCAGGCACACGCGAGGTGTCGAGGCACGCGCAAGGGGTCGAGGAGGCGTGGCGGCACGAGTTACGTTTTAGGGATGGATTAGGGCTCTGATACCATGTAAAAGGGATGAAATTGAATGGATTATGAAAGGTCCAAGGGTTCTCTTATATAGGAGAAAAACTCATTGGATAAAATACAAAAGATAAATTAAGAATTACAAAAGATAAGAGAAAAAAAAACAGAAATTGGAATTATCTAAATATGTAAAATAGGGATTATCTCAACAGAAAAGAACAAATGAGGAAGAAGGAGTATCTGGAATGGATCTACGGATGACTGATTTGGCTATCGCATGTGGATGTGGTTGCCTATGGATCGAACCTCAGAGGAGGCTCGATGGTCGTCACCTCAACGTATGACAAGATGGAGGCTGGAATCGCAACAGCGGAGCTAAGCTCAACACCGATGGAATCTCTTTCCTCGACCTCGTTCCAGGTAAGAGCGTCGTCGTCACTCTCGTGCCACTTCAGAACTCGGGAGGTGGAAGAAATAAAAAATGGCGGATCTACGAGGACGAAGGTGGTGCATGTGCTTATATAAAGAAGGAGATGGGGGAAGCTTGGGGAGCATGAAAGGATGTTGGGTGAACGACCCGACGACCAAGACGTTGAGCAGTTGGTGTGGAAGAGAAGAAGAAGAAGAGGCAGAGGAGGAAGAAGGAGAAGGGAGAAGTGGGAGGAAGAAGAAGGACGTCTGGCAGGCGGAGGAAGAAAGGAGGATGAGAAAAAATTAATTAATTAATTATTAGATTAATAATTAAAATAAATAAATAAATACAAATTATAAATAATTTAATAAGTAATTTAATTATTAATTTCAAATACATAAATAATATTATTTAATTAGTTAAATACATATATAAATAATATAGGTGTGTTATACATATATAATTAATTAATTTAATTATTTAGATAATTTAATTTTTAATAAATTTTAATTTTATTTTAAATTAATAATATAAAATAAATAGGTAATAAATAAAATATCAAACACAAGAAATGATAAAAATTAAATAGAATAAAATTAAGATATATTGTACAATTATATCAATAGGGTCCCAATCCTACTTTTTGCATATTAACTCCGATTATAGTGATACATTTTTATTTGATAGATAATTTTGTAAAACAGACTTTAAAAGTCAGTACGTCCAATTCGGAGTTCATATGACCGAGTTATGAGGTTCAGAATTTCATGTTTACATCTTTTTCCATTTTGAGATTTATTGGTATTTATTTTGATGATTAATTTTAAGTTATATTTTTATATTTTTCTACTTAATTTTATAAACATTGTAGAAAAAGAATTAAGTTAAATAGATTAGGAATAATTAAATTGAAAATGAAGAAGATTTATTAACATATAATACATATATAAAAAGGGGTCGAAATGCTAAAACTCACACATTTTATTTTAATTTTTTTTGATATTTTTAATAAATAGTATTAATATAAAAATGAAATTTAAAAGCGAGTTCGGTCAATTTAGAATTTTTTTATAAATAGTTATGAACATGAAAAGTTTGCTTTTTAGGCTTTTTGGTTCATCATAATTATTTATTTATACATTAAATAATTTTCTAATATTTTTATAAATTAATATATTATTATGAATAACTTTTCTGAAGGAAATATTTTTTTTTGAATTATCTGAATGCTAAATAAAATAGGTAAACATATGTGCAAGGTGAAAAATGTGTTAATGTATATTTATATTCTTGATTTTCTGATATTTTAAAGATTATAATCCTTATCTCCCCATATTTATTTGTCGACTAACTCGATATTGACCTCGGAGTTAGGAGCAGTCTGTACATGTATCATATATACATCATTCTCTCTTTTATTTTTATTTTTCTTTTTCTCTTTATTATTTTATTTTAGATAAAATAAGTATTAAATATATAATATTAACAAATGATGTTGGAATGTCAATTAGTGAGAATTAGTGAATATTTACTTGTATTTTAATAAAGATTTTAGCCAAAATGAAAGAAGAAAGGAGATGAATCATGGATTCATCAATAACTCATGATTTAGTTCAACTTTTTGACGGCTAAACTAATGGAAATGCACAAGTGACAACAAAGCAACAATTGAGGAGCACATCTGATATTGTAAAAAAAGATAAGGGACATAAGTGATGTTGTAGAAGTTAAGAGGCGCACACATGTAAAAATAACCCATATAAGTGTATGTAAAACATTTAGTGTTGCATCAAAAATATATTTTATATGCAATAAGATACATGCATTGATTGCGTATCATATCTCAAAGTAGTGATCCCTAAGGTCTAAACAGCAAAATCATGATAAAAAGTGGACCGTCCCCTAAAATCTCCCATCTGAGAAGAGGATAAGAAACTTCATCATACGACGCAAACGTACAGCGAAAAGGCCAAATACGAATGCCAGGAAGCACCGGTGGGTTCATAGGGGAAAACTCCATTTGCCGAATAAAATAAATTAAAATAATAGATAATCGATAAAGACCCGGCGAGCTTTACAGTGAGAAAGGCGTAATTATCCAATATAGTTTGTACGAAGCACATATATCGTAGTATTAAATATAACTGCGCGGATGACATATATACCCCCAGCCCTTCTAGAAGACGGGGAGTTCCCGTCCTGACCACCCCCCCTCCCCCATCTCATCTGTGTGCGCTGAGGGCGACGCCACTGGACAATTGTACACGGATCGTTCCCATCAATCACAGCCAAAGGTTGGCACGCGCGTCCGTCTAGAAACCCAAACCCAAACTCTATATATAGCCAAAAACTAAAATAGAGAGGGAGGGAGGAAGTCGATCGATTTGGTATCAAGCAAAAACCACCTCATGGCAATGGCATCCCGACCGATGGAGATGTTCGCGGAGGCGTCCGGCGACTCCGAGATGGTTTCTTGGGACATGCATAATGTCAACATGGAGTTCGACGACGACGACGACAACGAATCATGCGTCTGCGGAGGAACCCACGACGCGTACGGTGACGGCGAGGAGGAGGAGGTAGAGAGCGAGGATCTGTCGACGACGGTGAAGATGGGGTACGAGTGGTTCAAGGAAGACGAGATGGAGGAAGGGGAGGTGGACTCCAATGGCGTGAGCAGGAGGGAGAAGGACAAGCTCTTCTGGGAGTTCTGCTTGGCTTCTGGCTTCCCTTAGTGGATATCCTCAACGTAGATTCTTCTTCTTCTTGTTTCTTCTTAGGACTTTGAAATATGTCGTCCATCGAGATTGGGCATTTCTTTTACTTGTTGGATTTGACTGAATTGTTGACTGGTGTTCGGTTCTAAAGAAATCTGATAAAGAGGAGCATGTGGTTCTGTTTCTGATAAAGAAATCTGAGAAGTCTCGCATGTGTTGATCATAGCTGTTGTGTCGGCAGCTTTCGCGTAGGCCGATCGACTTCTATCCAAGTTTGATTTCTGCTAATGTTATAGTATTATTTAGTCCGATGAATGGATCGGGATTTGGGGGACTGGAGAGCTCGACGGATTCGGTTTCCTTCCTTCCAAAATCTCACAGTTTCCTGATTTCGAAGAATAATAAGAGTATAAAAGTTCCACTTTTCGCTCTTCTAGAGGGAGAGGTTGCAGAGTTTTGAAGGCAGCGATATTTTCAAGAAGAAACTGCAGGAGATGAACCCATCCTTTTTTTCGTGTGATTTCGCCTGTTCATAGACAGCAATGCATGCGGGATTACTGTTCTGGGAAAGTTATGGAAAGGTAATGGCATTGCCATTAATTTCAACAGCTTTTTTTTTGCGTGTCATCCGTTTTTATACATTTTCTTTCCTTAAATTTTCGTGGAACAGGAGAATCCCCTTTCCTCTGTTTCAGAAAAAGTAAATGGGCATTTACCAGAACGGGACGAGGGAAAAAAATTACTCAAAATGCATTCGAAGATATTTATCAGAATGAACATATATCGGCAAATCATTTATAATGGTACGTCAAATGATTTGTTACACAATGTAAACATTGGACGGGAAGATGTTCGGAACCTAGATTTTCATCGCGGATGCATGTTTTTTGCAATTCATGTGACATGACAACTGTTTGCTGCTTGCGATACATCAATTGACAAACGGTTTGCCAATATATTTTTATTTTGGGAATTACTTTCAAATGGTACCTATTTCGAGTAATATTTTGCAAAAATATTGCCATTGTCTTATAAAACGAATAACTTAAATATTAATTGTATTTCTCCTTCAATCTTGAATTTAAAAAGAAAAAATATTTTCATTATAAGTTTATCTTTGTTACTTAAAATTCACAATGAATATCATATTCACCGTTATTAATTTATATAACGATGATTATCCATTGTTTTTTCTTTAAAATTTGTATTAACAATCGTTAATAGGCAACTGTTAAGAGGATTTTTTGGAAAGTCTATTGATAAAAAATGTTGTAAATTTATTGCTTGAATAATTGCAACGAATACCAAATTCAATTCGAAGCTTAAAAAAATGAAGGTAGATTTGCAAAGAATAATGTTCATTGTTATAAATTTAACATTGAAAAATATAGCAACAAAGTCCTCAAAATATTCTTTGTTAATTGCTATAGCTTCAATTGTCGCATTTGATGAAGTTTTTTTTCTATATTTTAATTATTATAAGCGAATGAACAAACATCAACACTAATCAACATATGATAAAATTGCTTTATTTCCTTCCAATTAGTTTCTGTTGGGCATGAGGAAAAAATACCAAATGCAAATAATACAAATCGAATATGGATATTGGTTGTATTCTGAAAATAGATATGTTAACACCAAAAAGATATAGATTCAGATTCAAATATTCAAATACAAAATATTATATATTTTACTATATAATATATATTGTTCAGTAACAACTAAGTTTAACCTATATCCATGCATTTCCTCGACCTCAGACAACCACTGTAGTTCTTTACTTCGACAACTGCATAAGAATCACAATTGGACAAGCCTCGTGTAGGATTCAACTCCTCGACGACTAGGGATGCAAACGGATATGGATATATCCATATCCGATCCGTCACCGTATCCGTTTTATACAGATTTTGACATCCGTATCCGTATCCGTTTTAAAATGGATACGGATATGGATATCATTTTGATATCCGCAAACATCCGTATCCGTATATCCGTTTTAGTATATAAATATAGTCGTCGATTTATTTTTAACCATATATAACATAATTCTCTACGTCATTTTACCATATTTATATACTTTTTATGATACAAACACATTTAGTAAATTAATATCATGTATTTTCCATCCAATTCTTATATATTTATGTCGATTCTATAGAGTATTTCTAACATTACTCGTGTGCGATCAATATCCGTTTTACATCCGTATCCGTTTTTTAAAAATATGGTAAGATATTTTTAATTTCCGTCAATATCCGTATCTGCATCTGTATTCGTATTAAAAAACGGATAAGGATATGGTAATGCCTATATCCGTATCGGTATCCGACCGTTTGCATTATATATCTAGAGTAACCCCTTTGCGATTATAACATTATTTATTGGTTAAATACTTTTATCGTGGTATTTATATATGGGAAAAAGGACCCTACGCCGGTGTGTGTAGGAAACTCCCTACACCCGGCCTAATTTTTCATTATTTTGATTTTTTTAAATGAAAACTTGGGGGATTTAGATCATCAAGTATCATGTTGTCATTCCAAAGTCAACTTAATTCGAGTCCTCTATTATCTCCATCAAGACTACCAAATTTTAATGGTCTCATAATTGCTGAAATCGACCATGTCTAGATGAACGTGTTAGAATTGTTTTTTTGCATGAAACTTGAAACACATATTCCCCTCAACATATTAAGTAAATCCCCCAATTTTTAATTCAAAAAAAAATAATAAAAAATAGGGTGGGTGCAGTGGCGGATCTAGGATTACAGCCTAGGTGGGGAACACATAAATAAAAAATAAATAAATGATATTACAAGAAAAAATAAATCAATATGTATATACATATGCATAGAGACATATAAAGAATTGTTTTGCACATAATATTTTATGGAAGTGATAGGAGATAACATGTAAACCTATTTTTTTTTAAATCATGATTTGAAAATCATGATTTCAACTCATGAAAAATATCCAACATAAAATAACGACATAAATAATGGTCAATTAAACAATTGCAAAGCACCCAAGTAACATCTACAACATTAATGTACGTATTGGTAAAAAAATTGATTCCGATTGCATTACCCAATTGGTAAAATGATATATGTTTTGCTCAAACACACACATATATGTCTACGAAGAATGAAGATATTGTATTATTGTTACATGCATTGGAGTTGGAGACTTGTAGTGTATGAAAACTATGAGGTTACAAGGGAGTTGAGATTGCATATGCTCCTACTCCTTGTTGTGGCACATCCAAGACTGGAGAGAGAGATGACCGCGAGAGAACCGGGGATGTCTGGTGTTGAGACGTGCTCTTATCAGGGACTCGAGAGGAGAGGCGAAGTATCGGGATGCGTATCACTACACAGAGGAGACTCGGGGAAGAGCATCGACCTAGAGAGAATGTGCGGAGCCAAACTGAGATCCGAGGGTGGAGTGCACGAGGCATGGGGAGGGATGGAGGTAGGGATGCAAACGGACGAATACAGACATGGATATATGTATTACCATATCCTTATCCGTTTTTGAATACGAATACAGACGCAGATATTGACGGATATTAAAACTATCTTACCATATCCTTAAAAAACTGATATGGATGTAAAACGGATACGGATCGCATACGAGTAATGCTAGAAATGCTCTATAGATTGATTTAAAAAATGTACGAATTAGATAGAAAACACATGATATAAATTTACTAGATGTGTTTGTATCGTGAAAAGTATACAAACATGATAAAAGAAGGTATAGAATTATGTTATGTAGGGTTAAAAATAAATCTATGACTATATTTATATACGAAAACTTGTATATGATTACGGATGTTTGCGGATATTAAAATGATATCCATATTTGCATCCATTTTACGGATACAGACATGAAAATCTGTATAAAATGGATACGGAGACGGATCAGATAAGGATATATCCGTAACCATTTGCATCCCTAGATGGAGGGCACGATTCCAATTCTAAATTCTCGGATGATGTGTGGCACAGAGGGCTCGTGTGGATTTCATATTCGTAATTCTCGGATGTGGGGGGGGGGGCACAACCATATGTTACCACATTTTTAAAATTTTTAAGAATACAAAATAAAAGGGATGTGAAAATTTAGGGAGGGCACGTGCCCCCCATACCGAGTATGTGGGTCCGCCCATGGGTGGGTGCAGGGAGTTTCCTACACCCCACGGTGTAGGCACCCTGCCCTCTTTATATATATATATATATATATATAGGGAAAAATGTGTATGCCCCCTAGGGGGAGCTAACTTAGCTCCCCCGCCCCTTTTTAACATATTTTTTTTATTTTTTTTGAAATCTAAAACCGTGTAAATTCATTATTAAATCCCTATATTATGCTATTAGAATTTCGTGCGAAACAGAGACTCCTACGACCTCCATCCAAACGGGGTCGATTTAAAAAATCATGTTACCGTTAAAAAATGACTGTCTGGATGGAGGCCGTGGGAGTCTCTCTTTCGCACGAAATTTTAATGACATAATATAGGGATATAGTGATGAAATTCCACGGAAGAAAATTTTAAAAAAAATAAAAAAACCGGGCGAAATGGGGCGGGGGGAGCCAAGTTAGCTCCCCCCCGGGGGCAGCCCCATTTATCCCATATATATATATATATATATATATATATATATATATATATATATAGGGTAAAATGGGGCTGCCCCCAGGGAGTAGCCAACTTGGCTACTCCCACCCCTATTTTTCCCTCATTTTTTATTTTTTTAGAAAATAAAAATTTGTATATTCATCATTATATCCCTCTCACATTCTATTAAAATTTTGTCAGAAACAGAGACTCCTAAGCCTCCATCCAGACGTCATTTTTTTAACGGTCGCAGGATTTTTTTAAATCGACCATGTTTGGATGGAGGTCGTAGGAGTCTCTGTTTCTGACGAAATTTTAATAGAATGTGAGAGGGATATAATGATGAATATACAAATTTTTATTTTCCAAAAAAATAAAAAAATGAGGGAAAAATAGGGGTGGGAGTAGCCAAGTTGGCTACTCCCTGGGGCAGCCCCATTTACCTCATATATATATATATAATCTTTTTCAAAAACACTTCATCTTTAAATTAGTTTGATTCATATTCATAATTTATCTTTATTCGCTCACTATATATTCGTAACCGATATTACGTCGACCAGTATCCCTATTCACTCTTTATTCATTCTAATTCGTATCGATAAATATTTCTATTTGAATTCATATCCGGTTATATTACGTTATGATTTTCTAAATTCATATCTGATTCATATTCATGTATGTATTCGCATTCGATATAGATGACGTGAATATGGATATATAATTTACATATTCGATCCATATATATCGGATTTATTTTCACTCCTAGTTGAGTGCAAATTTGTAAATTTCTTCGGCACAGCTCCATAAAATATAAATAGGAAATTAAAGATTCTTCGTAACAATAAAAAATGCACTCTAAGCCTATTTTTAACTTTGCGATCGTACACTCTGCATAAAATATAAAATCCAAAGTTTGAGAGACGGCTTATTGAATAGAAAAAAACGTAATGGTACTGATTAGACTATGTGGAATGGTTCTGTTGTTTAATTAAATATTATCGAGAAGGGATTATAATATTCTTTCTAGGAGTTAGCTTTTTTTATATTGCTCAGTCCTGGCAATTAATAAAGATATTATTAAAATAAAATTATTTACAATAATGTTAGACATATTTTCAATAAATGCATATATTCTATGGAGCTGTCACGTGGGTAGCTAACTTGCTCCCCTGCCTTAATTTCTCTATATTTTTATATTTTTTAAAAATAAATTTGTGAAAATTCATCATTATATCAATATATTATGTCATTCAATTTTCACGAGAAACAAAGCTCCTACAACATTCATCTAGACAATTATTTTTTAATGGTCGTAGAATTGTTGAAATCGACCCCATCTGGATGGAAGCTATAGGAGTATTTGTTTTGCACGAAATTTGAATGATGTAATATTGAGATATAATAATGAAAATTCCGAAAATATTATTTAAAAATAAAAAATATATATAAGAAAAAACAGTGAAAGAACCAAGTTAACTCCCCCAAAGGCAGCCCCAATTCCCCCGTATTCTGTATAACCATTTTATCCATTTGTGGCTGATTGTTTATCTTTATTTGACAACATTAAGGTACTCATTTTATTCTAACATGCATTTACTTTATTCCTAGATTATTTATAGTTCAAAGGTCATAGTGTTTTGAATTTGGAATGAATTTCGGAAGCTTCAAGGACCAAGCTATAGTCAAATGGTTTCAAACATAATATTGTTTTATCAATCTTTTAATGTGGAAGCTTCCATGATAATGGATACCATTTAATCCATGAAAATGACATAGTAATGCCAAGCATCGATCTAGAAAAAAAAGGACAGATGCCACGTGGCACGGTCTTATTGAGCAAAGGGCAAGCATATTAACAATTTGTTAAATATTTAATGTTCTTCTCAATCTTTTCAAGTTGTCAATAATTCCTACAAGGACCGCATAAACTACCATCTTTTTACCGGATATGCATATAAATAGAGTTTGTCAAGTATTTAAATGAAACGAAGAAAAAAATACAACTTTACTACATCTTTATGTATTTTTAGTCATTTTATAAATGAAAAAATGGAACTGTCCTCTATTATTTTTCCGTAATTTTTTTGCAAGTATCACCATGTATATTCATTCATGGATTTTTCTAATATGTCGTTCAAATTTTGTCAGGAACAAAGACTCTCATACCCCCCATTTAGAGCACACAATTTTATAGGTCTAAACATTGATGTAATCGACCCGTTTTAGATGGAGGGCACAGAAGTCTTCTTCGTTTCGAACGAAATTCGAATGACATATTGGAGTGATATATAGTTGAATATACATTGTGATATTTTTCAAAAAAATAAAAAAAGTTGCAGAAAAATGACGTAGGGGCATCTCCATCTTACCCTTTTATAAATATGCATTTATATTTAGTTTTTTGATTTTATGGTTTTTTATTGTTTTTCCATTTTGGATATACTTATGTAATAAATATAGGTATGTATTTTATATTTATATGAATTTTATATCTATATGTTTGTGTTCTTTTTGTTTCATGATTTTTAAATGGACTTTGGGTAAATAATTTTAACGTTTGAACAAGAACTATGAATGTAAGTACATAAATGGTTTTTCGTTTTGGATTTAGATGCAAAATTTTGTGTTCAGTGTCTTCTATATTGTTCTTGAATTTTTCAACGATTTAAGACCTTTTTTGGCCAATTACTACTTGGTTTAATAAAAACACTTATATCTCGAGAAAACTAGTAGTATTAATAGATTTTATAATAAAGTTAATAAAGAGGCTCATTGTTTTTATTTTTATAATATAGTAAATGAAATTGTTTTACAAAAGGATTTTTATTTTTTTGGAATTATCTAGATTTTTATATTAGTTTGCAACTTTTTTGATTTTTTTGGGATTTTTAGGTTTATGTGTAGTATATTTGGTTGATTTTTTATATGTAGCAAAGTAAGTCAGTTTACCATGTCAAGGGTACACATGTATCCACTATTTAAGATTAATTGATAATAGATGATAGTGATTTAATCAATAAATAGAAAAAAGATATATACAATAACTTTATTTTATGATAAAAAATCACTCATTTCACATTTTACTATTTGATAATGAAAACTATGTAAAGAACTGTAATATATTGTAATGTATTATTGATATTTTTTCATTTTATGAGATGTTTGATTTTTTAATGATGTTTTAAGTATTCATTGAAGTTTTATTATTTAGAAAATAATGATAGACTATTATTATTAATAGTAAAGATAAGTCTTATTGATGAATCTACGTTTCATCATCTTTATTCTATCATTTAGCCTCAAAAACCCTAGTAAATGCGTGTAAATAGCGTTAACTCATGCATTTTATCATCCATGCATGCTTGTGTAAATAGTGTATAAAATATTGTTTTTAAAGCCAACATTATAGAATAAGAAAAGAAAAGAAAAAGAATAAAATATAGTAAATATTTTATGACCCGAAACCCCGAGACCTAGGCATCTAGATGAATAGGTCGACAAGGAATATAGTAGGGGGAGATAAGGTCCAGAATCCAATAAAAATTCCTTTTATTCAATTCACTCTTTATTCATTTTGGGACCTATTTTTGGTTCCACTTTTTATACTTCAAATAAAGAAACTTTGTACCTGAAAGTTGTAGACAATTATTATAGAAAAATATAAATTGATTTCATACAAAATAATGTACAGATAAAAAGTTATGATCTCAATAAGATTCCAAAATACCAACTTCTCAGTCCTTATCTCACAAATAAAAACTCGAAACGTATCAAAATCCCCTTTAATTGTATATAAATTTCAATAAGCTATTTAATGAAGGTGATTTCATATTTTTCTGAGTTACAGTTTGAAAGTTAGGTTTTGGACCCCTATTGTATACTTATACTGATTAAAATATTCATTTTATTTATTATTCATTATTTTTGTAATTTTATGTTTTTATAATCTTGTAAATATTATTTATAATATATATACATTAAAACATGAATAAAAACATAAAGAAAACATAAAAATAAAATACTTATACAAAACACATAGGTATAATACCTGTAATCATACCTATATAATTAATACATCTATTTATTTAATTGTATAAAATACATCATAAAAAATAAAATAAAAATATATTTATCCATAAAAATAAGTTATAAATTTATAAAATAATAAACAAAATTAATAAAATTAATTATATAAATAAAATAATAAAATATATAGATATACATACCTATATAGGCCATAAAAGGTAACTTATAATTTTATACCTCTAAAAAATAAATAAAAACCATCATAAAAAATTTATAAAATAATAAACACTTTTTATTTGACAAACTAAATTTAATAAAATAAATTATTATTTTTAAATGACTTTTAAAGTCTTTTTCCAAAGGTTTTTCTGAGAGTTGACCAAGCTCACCCGCCTCTGTTGCCCTCCTGACACCTCGATTTTTGCTCGATTCTCGGATTTTTCGAGCCTCCATATTTCACCATTTTGTGACAAGGTCGTTTTGACTTTTCTTCCTCGTTATGTGATGATTCACGCCCAAACGTAACATCGGGCTTCGGATCGTTGAGGCTCCTGATCCGCCTCGATCTTCCCAACCGCTTGTCAACCCATTCAAATACCACCTCCTTATTCCCTTGAAATTGAACCCCATTTTGACATGTTTCTCCCCCCATTCGTTGTGCTCTGGACCGGTGGTGGTGACAGCACCACCTCCTGCCAATCAGGGCGACGTTTGACGTGCGTCTGGGCCGTTCCACCTACCTCCGCCGGCCACCAGCATCGAGGTCTTACTGATGAATTCATTCTGATGGCACAAAAACCCGAGCGACTAAGGTAGAAGGTACAGAAATTAGGTCGTTGCGACCTCAATCACTCGGACGTGTCAATCAAGAAAAAATGAACCCCTAATGATAAGCAAAATCAATCAAGCACGGAAAAGAGGTCCTGTTATATATTTAACCTGGTATAGCACCCACGGTCGAACTCAAGGAGCACGGATTGGCCGAAGGCCTACGAAGTAGTCAAAAATGATCAGAGAACAAGGGAAAACATTTTTAGTGGTTTTTAATTGTTTTTTAAATTTTTTTTGGATTTTTAATATGTGAAGAAAATGAGAAAGACTAAAAGCAATCACACTTCGACAAATTATTTAATGCATCAAAAACCAAGCAAAAATTCAGACAAAAATATTTTTATGTTTTTTAGGTTTTTTAATGTTTTTGGTGAATTTTTGGGATTTTTCTGATATGTATTTTATTTTCTAAAAATCAAACAGTACTAAAAAGACAAGGTACTGTCCAGCCAGGTCCAAAATCCAAAGATAAAATATCTAAGGATCTCAAGAGGGCCTGGAGGTATTTTTCCTGTATTCTAGATAAAATAAGGAAAATTTGAGCACCAGAATTATTGTTTTTGGGTTTTTATATTATTTATTATAATTTTTATGAGTTTTTAGGTGTTTTTGAATTTTTAGGGTTTTTAAGCAATGAAAAATAGCCAAAATTGGCTAGAAAAATCAAAGAACACACAAGAAACAGAACCTAATTTTTATAGAATTTTTAGGGGGGTTTTTATATTTTTTGTGATTTTTCAAGTGAAACAGTGCCAAAAATAGATGTTTTTGAATTTTTAAAAATAACAAATAAACTCAAAAATGTCCTCCAAAATTCTCAAAAATCCTACAACATGGCAGGAGCCATGTGTCAAATTTTCATCGAATTCGGAGGTGATTTGATATTTTATTCAAAAATAACAAGGGAGCACTGTGCACAGGGACCAAAGTGCAAATATCCAAAGTTCTAGGGGTCCTGGTGCAAAATACCCAGCAAGTTACGCACGTGGCGCGTGCCTGGGGCACTCAGGGACCCAAATGTGATAAAAATAAGTCCCGAGGACTTATTGGTAACAAGTACCAAAAGTCCAGGGGCTTATCTGCAAAATACCCAAAATATAACGCACATGTGGAAATAAATCACGCACAGGGGTATAAATGCAAATAGAATAAAACTTTCATTCATTCAAGAACAACCAGAACTACAGGGTCTCTAAATGCAAATAACCCAGAGAAACACGTGACGAAGCACGTGACATACAACGCACAGGGGTATAAATGCAAACAAACTAAAGTGCGAGGTCCAATGTGCAAATATCCCAAAAACTAAACAACTGCATTCTATATTTACAGGACTAAATGATAAAAACTAAAAACAGAGGGGCCTAAGGACAATTACCCCTTATTTAAGATCCAAGGGCAGAGCGTGCGCCACGTGTAGATCCGACGGTGGAGAGGCGGAGGCGCCTCACTCCTGTAACCCTTGGCGTGATCGGATGGCTGAGACGAAGACACGTGGAGGATCTGACGGTGACTGCTCAACTGCGCCTCATCTCAAGATCAAATGGTCTGGATCACTCCTCCTTTGATCGTGCGGTGCCTGACGCTCCTGGAACGGATGGCTCAGATTGAAACTGGAGCTGGAGGGCGATCGAACGGTGCCTGAAGGTCGAGGAAGAACAACTTCGCCGGCCCAGTACGTGCGCTCCTGACCTCCCCTGCTGCCTCCAGAGATCGGAGAAGGTGCGCGATGAAGCTCTGCAGCTGATGGTGGGCTCCGATGGCCCAGTCGAGCCCTGGAGGGCTCCGGCGAGGTCGGCGGAGGAGAAGCTCCTGTCTGAATGTCGGGAGGCCTCAGATAGCCTCCTCTGGTCCTGCAAAAAGGCTCAGTAGCTTCGCGGGTCAAGGGCAAAGTGCCTCGACCCGGTTAGGCGTCGTGGAGGTGATCTGTGCATCGGTGCGGGCGAACCCCGGCGAAGCGACGGCGAGGGGATTCGAATCCCAGCTCCTGTGCGAGCTGGGTTGAATGGAGGGGCGGAGAAGATGCGCGGAGGGAAGGCGAAGACGGATATGGATTCCGATGATCGAATGGGTACGCGAGGTGGTCAGAATCGACGAAGAACGGGGACGGAGCGATTTGGGGAAACTCGAAATTAAGCGAAATGGGAAAGCTAGAAGGTTACCTGGGCGGTGTGGTAGACTAGGCTGGAGCTGAGGTAGCTCCCGGTCGTGGCCTCGAAGGTCGTCAAGTCCTGAGGCTCGGGCTCCTGCACTGGGCGGAGCACGGCGGCGCAATGTCGCCGGATCAGTGGTCCACTCACCTCCTCCTCGCTGCGACACGGGCAATCGAGAGCTGTCACCTCAAGGGATGCAGTGGAGGTCACGGGATGAAGGGTGGAGAGCCAAAGATGGCGGAATCGAGCGGCGGAGCTCAGAATATATATGAGTGCAGACCCGACTAGGGCTGATCGGGTAGGGTCACGGTGGCGCGTGGATCCCGATGTCGATGCCCGGCGAGGATGTCGGATGTGGGAGGTGTCAAACGGAGCCGGGGTTTAGGTGTTAGGCAATCGGGTCGAGCGGGTATAAATCCGAGAAGAAAGTCCGGCGCTCGAATCCGCGAAGAATGGTTCTGGGGGGGTCAGTTGACCGGGCGGTCAACATCCCCAGGGCCCAATGAAATCAGGCTACGTGGCAAGATCTTGAGGTGACAAATACACCTAGCTAGGGGCCGAATCAGCAAAAACTTTCAACATGAAATATTTTTCTTTTATTTTTTTTCTATTTTTTGGTGATTTTTAATTAATTTTTGGAAATAAAATAGGGTATTTACATAGTATAGCTATACATAGGTATTTGTACAGTGTGGGGTTTTTTTTAATTTTTGATTTTTAATTAGTTATTTTTATACATTTTTATCCCTCTTTTATATTTTATTTATTTATAGAATAAAATGAGGAATAAAAGGATATTTTTATTTTATTTTTATTATTTATATACATAGGTGAAATAAATAGTTATGTACAACTATATACATGGCATATGTACAATATATTTTCGTAATTTTAGCTTTTGATATTTTTATTTGATTTGATTTTTTTTGTTTTGTTTTGTTTCTTTTTATTTATTTTATTTACAACATAAAATATTTACAAAAAGTTTTGAAAATAAATAAATTTATTTACAAGGTTAAATACATGTAGAAGCATGGTCTATATACATGGTGGAAGGATATTTTTGGTCTTTTTGATTTTCAAATTTTTATTTTGTTTTTATCTTTTCCAAATATGTACAAATATTTACAAGAATATTTTTGGTTGAGGAAAATATAATTTTATTTATTTACATAAATATTTACACATGAGCTCCTATCTCCCTCTACTGTGGCTTTTATGCGGTCAGGCCCATGCTGAGCCCTCCCTTGGGTTAGGTTGCTCAATATTTATTCTAAATATTCCCCTCTTTTTCTTTTTAATCTTTATTCTTTTATTTTTGCACAAAAACATGCTAATTATAGGTTTTTGCACAATGCATGCTTTTGGTAATTATTGATATTTACATATATCTACATGTATTTGCAAAGGTTTTTGTAGCTAAAATATAAGAATAAAGAGTTATGAATGGGTATTCATCACCCCCCTATACTTAACTTTGCTAGTCCCTTAGCAAACACTTATTTGAAAAAGAAGTGAAAAAGAAAGAAAGAAAAAGAAAAAGAGGATGTACATGGATCAAGGTTGAATTATTAAACTTTCCTTCATTAAATTGAAATATGGAGCTCGATTAGATCTTTGGATTATTAATGTGTCGGAACCTTATTTGGACTTAAGCTTAAAACTCAACAGCCTCTAAGTTCCACCAATCTATGGACAAGACTCCTCAATAAACCAGATCAGAACAAGTCTACATACACAAACTCTAATGACCATGAGTCTTTCCATGCAGTGTAAGTGATATTTGGCTCCCCACCTCAGAAGTAACAAAGAAACAACCTCCCTCAACCTGGTAACTCTAATGCCTCGGTCTAGCAACTCTTTCCTCGAGAAGCGGGGTATTCCCTTCTAAGTTCAAGTGCAACCGGCTCAAGAAGAGGGGGAAGAAGTATAGAGTTTTGGAAGCTTAGCCAGTGTAGCTAAGTCTCTCGCTGCAAGCTTCATGAGATGTAACATGGATACCATAAGCTTTGCTTTATTTGACTATGTACACTCCGGTGGGGTTATTAAATTTTCAATCCGACCCACCACTTTTTTGGAGTTCTTTTTGCATTTTTGCATTTCTTTTTCAAGGACTTCTGTACAGCATATCTACATGGTGCAACATATTTACAAGAAATTTTCCTCTTGAGCCAGTAGACTATCCCTCTTTTGAAGCTTTATTGCAACCCACGGCTTCTGTCTTTAGCCTTCATCACCACTAGACCAAGTTGAGGTGCACTTCCTTCACTAGAAGAAGAAGAGAGGTTCCGCCTAGAAGTACTACCCTCATATGCTACCCCAAGCCAAAGGAAACTGCCTCCTCACCACCTCATCCGTGGAGAGCCATGTGTAAAGTGCAGGTGCAAGTCAAGCCATTGTCTCTAAGAGTCATGCGTGTGTTGTTAAGTGCTCTACTTAGGCTCATCAAGATGACATATGCTCATAGCCTAGTGGACTCAAAGAATTAAGTCCTTATGGACCTGAAAAGCCTTAACCCTAAGTCCTATAAGGTTCCTCTTAAAGTTAAGTGGATTAAGATCTTTTTCATGCTCCATTTCTCAATTTAATTCCAGGCTTAGTTTAAATGTCAACTCTTATCCAGGAAAAACTATATACATATATGTACACAAGATGCTATTTACAAATATTTTACAATCATGCAAAATTTTTGAAAAAATGTTTTGAAATCATGGATGATGATGATGCATGAAGTGCAAGTTTTGCAACAAGATATTTACAAACATTTACACAAAATTTTTGCAACTTTTTGATTTTCAAAACATTTTGGAAAAATTTTGTACTATTTACATAATTTTGATACAAAAATATTTACACAAACTTTACACAAAAGATTTTTGAAATCATTTTTACAAAAATACTTTATACACTAGCTATGTATGTGCAAGATAAAAGAAGTTTATGTACATGAAAATTTTTTAAATTTTTGTGATTTTTAGCCATTTTATTTATTAACACACTCACACAAAGTACGAGTTATGGCTAAAGTATATATGAAATATATACACACACCCCTATACTTAGCTCGAACGATGTCCTCAGAGTGATCAAGAGCGATGAAGAAGACATAACTCGTGCTTAGTAAAAGGGAAGTGAAAAGGAATGGCTAAGTATAGGAACGAATAAATGAATAGAATGAGAGGGACTCGGTGGTTTCCTCCTATACTTAGGATTAACTAATCCTAAGTATAGCAAGCTGTACATGAAGGGAAAGCCGAGTGAAGAAGATACAGAATCTGCCCCCCCTATACTTAGGGTAAAATATCCCTAAGTATAGGCAGCAAAACAGGAGCAGAAAGACACGAAGAAAATCATGAATATATACCAGAAGGAGGACATCACTCCCCCTATACTTAAGGTGAAGAACCTTAAGTATAGGCAACAAAACAGAAGTGATGAAACAGACGAATGAACAACCCGGTGTTTCCACCCCCCTATACTTAGGATGAGCAATGTCCTAAGTATAGCAAAGATAATCCTAAGCGAGACCTGGGGTGAAAACAAAAACGGAAGAAAGAAAGATCAAAATAAGACGAAACACGTATATACAAAAGAGTACAATGTTGAGGTGCCTCTCAACAAGCGCTAGATTTTACGCCCCTAGCTGGGCGCAAAGGCTAGGACAACGCAGTATCAAGGTTCAGGACGGCATCGGTAAGTCGAATGCCGTACTGTCGTCGCAGTCTCTGTGTGAGAACAACGACGAACTCAACAGTGTAAAGTAAGACACCCAGGTATGCATTCAGGCGGGTGTCTGCTACCGGCCAATGATATGAGCATAAGTAATCGGGATCCGGTAGCACAAAAGAAATCAGTGGCTCTGGATCAGACTGGAGTGAGAGTATAGAGCCGAAGAAATCAAACGTGGAGAAGGATGGATCAGTCATGGAATCCTCCACGTCAATGAGTGTCTCAAACGGATGTGGACAATCAGGATCAGGAGACTCTCTAAGCAGAATGATATCCGATGCATGTAATAGAATCAGATCAGGCAAATCATTGAATATCTCCAGAATGGGCTCATCCTCGCGAGGGTCGTCGAGGTGGGAAGGCTCAGAATCAGAATGATCTAAAGACTCGGTTTCGTGTTCCGCCAGATCGGAAACACTGTCAACAGGTGAAATCGAGTACTCATCGAGTGCGGCATCCTCCCGTAGATAACCCTCGGGGAGAGATGCCAGATCAGAAGTGACTAGAAGAGGATCAGGGTCTAGATCGACATCTGCACTGCTATCAAGTATCCACTCAGTGCACCAGGCTGCATCATCATCAAGAGTGTAGATCTCGGCAATCTGGAAACAGGAGAAGGTACTAGTCAACAACGCGGAAGCTGGCAAAGTGTCTGTGGCTGATCCTCGCTCTGCGGCTATGCTGGCTGTCAGCTGGTCCTCAGAAAGTGTATCTGTCTCAACAAAGTAGAGGACAAACGGCTCGAAGACGGGATTCTCTGTGTCTGTACTCTCAAAGTGGTGTCCCTCATCAAGCTGTGGCTGCTGAGCTGAGTCCTGGTGACTGTCTGCATCCAAGAAGTGTCTCTGCAGGAAGGAAACTGATTCCTCCGGGACTGGAATCTGAAGTGTCTGAATCAACGGCTGCAAAAGCTGGGGCTCCTCCGGCTCCTGGAGTATTAGAAGATCTGATATCCAAGACTCGTCAACAGGGAACTCTGGGGTTGACTCGAACTCCAACTGGAAGGCCAACGGGAACTCGAGTAGACTCTGGGTCCGAACCTCTGCTATCACAGTCATCTCCTCTGTTAGTGGTGCTGCATCATCCAAATCCTCGGGCTGGTGTGTAGAAGCTGGCTCACCATGTGAAGTGACACACCGCACTGGTACTGCATCGTCCTCATGTGTTGTGCCGACCGAAGCATCTCATGAAGAAGAACTCTGTGAAAGTAGCCTCGAGATGGTATCCAGGAAGTGAATGTCGGAACTGCGGTGTGAACCGCCACATGTGGTAATCACCAGTACAAGCTGCTCTGCGGTCATCCCCCGCATGGAGATCTCAATCAAATCTGTCAGTGGAAGTCCATGGTCTGGAAATCTCCTCAAGAGGTCAAGAAACCTCAACCATGCCTCGTGCAATGGCTCCTGGGGGTCAACTGAAAAGTCCCTGATCAAAGACCGCATGAAATCTGCTCTACGTGGGGGAAAGTATCTCTGTAGAAACTCTCGACGTTGCTCTCCCCACGTCTCGAATATCCTCCCCAATCGTCGGTGCCATCTCATGGCTCTGTCGTGAAGCGTAAAGGGGAAGGTCCTGCTCATCAGCTCCTCTGCAGTGACGTCTGAATATCTCTGTGCTCTACAGAACTCCTCGAAAGCGGACAGGTGAAGATAAGGCTCCTCGTGCGCCTCTCCTGAAAATATCGACAGTCGCTGAATGTAATCCAAATCCAAGACGAATGGGGCTAATGTAGAAGCTGACTGAGCTCCATGTGCTATCTGCTCCTCCATCCCTCTAGAATGGGATCTATCTACTGATCTCCACTGCTCTCTCGGGTCACCAACAGAGTGCGCTGTCAACTCAGCAACAACATCGTCCGGGTCTCGTATCTGCTCTATCTGGTATCCTCGGACGTCTCGTACAGCATGCCCAGATTGATGAGATGAAAGGGAGGGAAGGAGCGGGAGGTTGGTCGGAGATCCGACCTCCCTAGAAGGTGGACTGGAGTGATGGTCAGAGGATGGAGAAGAAGCCGTAAGAGTCGGCTCAAAGTGAGGGGAATCCATCATCCAGGGATAAGGGAGAAGAAGAAAAGAGTAATGAAGGGAGGTGAGGGAGGGAAATAGATGGACGAGAAAGGTCGAAGGGATCTGGCAATCAAACAAGATGAACAAGCAAACCCCCAATTCACCTACGCACATGGAGCTGAAGACCGAAGGGATCGGTCAATTATCTTGTCAGTTTTATTTTAGGTGATCATCCAGTCTATCAGAGCGATTACGTGAGGTCAATAGGTATCCAGATCTTTCTCAACCGACTGTCCCGTACTGAAAGCCGGTAATCAGTCAAGAATAGATCGGAGGCTCTATCCTAATGTGCGGATCACTCTTTCGCTCATCCAAACCAGACAAGGAGGGGGTTACTCTCCCCAAGACAGATTTTCAGTGAAGTGTCTTTTAGGTCAAGTATGATTAGCAGTCCCGATTTTATTGTTTTTGTTTTTAGATATTTTTCAAATAGAAAGCAAACGCCTAACGAATTTTTCGGTTCTCCTGATTATTAAGTCCGGAAACAGGGGGGAGAAGTCGAAAAAGCCGATGCGCGAGAAATCAATGATGCATGCTGAGATAGAAATGCGTACCTTGTCTCCAGCACTCTACATGCAAGTGATCCGCGCAGAATTTAAAGACAGAAAGAAAACTACCTAAATGATGCAGCGGGAAAGCCGAGTCCTAAACGAGCAATTTCTAGCGCAGAACCGTCTAACTCAGTCACTCGCCCTCGATCCAAAGAGTCCGGTCTAGACCCACCCCTCCTCTTCTCGACAGGTCGAGTTCAGGAGTAGCGCTTGACGGGGCAGGCTCGCGGCGCGTAGGCTCTCAGGAAAGCGACTAAGTTATTTTTATTATTTATTATTAGTAGGTCCAATTAACGTTCTATGGGAATAGATAAGCAGTTAGGTGTGTAGATCCTACTAATTACGGCACAATCACCAGAAATTCCTAAGTCTAGGGGCTCGAGCAAAAACCGCGTAAACACCGGAAAAGGCAGCTAAAAAGCTAAAACCGCGAAAAACCGTGAAAAACTCCTAAGGTTCCCCCGAGCACACCGGTGCTCGGCGAAACAGACCCGCTAAGTGTCAAGCACAGTCTCTGAGTGTACCTGTATTATTACAACAATAAAATAGAATATCCCTAAACTATCCTCACCCACTCAGCTCTCTCTCTCTCGCTCTCTCCTGCGGCTCGATGAAGAAACGAGCCGCCTCCGCTTCGCTCGGGTGCACCGGCGCTCCTAGGAATGTCGCCCTCGCTCCTCGGGCCCTCGCAGGAAACAGAGAGAAAAGTGGTCAGTCCAAAAATTATTGTCAGAAATATGAGAAAAATATATATACAAAAATTCTATACAAAAAGCCACGAAAATCAAAAACCGCGGAAAAAGCTAAGAACGACTACTAAGCCGTGCTCCCCGGCAACGACGCCATTCTGATAGCACAAAAACCCCAAGCGACTGAGGTAGAAGGTTACCTGGGCGGTGTGGTAGACTAGGCTGGAGCTGAGGTAGCTCCCGGTCGTGGCCTCGAAGGTCGTCAAGTCCTGAGGCTCGGGCTCCTGCACTGGGCGGAGCACGGCGGCGCAATGTCGCCGGATCAGTGGTCCGCTCACCTCCTCCTCACTGCGACACGGGCAATCGAGAGCTGTCACCTCAAGGGATGCAGTGGAGGTCACGGGATGAAGGGTGGAGAGCCAAAGATGGCGGAATCGAGCGGCGGGGCTCAGAATATATATGAGTGCAGACCCGACTAGGGCTGATCGGGTAGGGTCACGGTGGCGCGCGGATCCCGATGTCGATGCCCGGCGAGGATGTCGGATGTGGGAGGTGTCAAACGGAGCCGGGGTTTAGGTGTTAGGCAATCGGGTCGAGCGGGTATAAATCCGAGAAGAAAGTCCGGCGCTCGAATCCGCGAAGAATGGTTCTGGGGGGGTCAGTTGACCGGGCGGTCAACATCCCCAGGGCCCAATGAAATCAGGCCACGTGGCAAGATCTTGAGGTGACAAATACACCTAGCTAGGGGCCGAATCAGCAAAAACTTTCAACATGAAATATTTTTCTTTTATTTTTTTCTATTTTTTGGTGATTTTTAATTAATTTTTGGAAATAAAATAGGGTATTTACATAGTATAGCTATACATAGGTATTTGTACAGTGTGGGGTTTTTTTTAATTTTTGATTTTTAATTAGTTATTTTTATACATTTTTATCCCTCTTTTATATTTTATTTATTTATAGAATAAAATGAGGAATAAAAGGATATTTTTATTTTATTTTTATTATTTATATACATAGGTGAAATAAATAGTTATGTACAACTATATACATGGCATATGTACAATATATTTTCGTAATTTTAGCTTTTGATATTTTTATTTGATTTGATTTTTTTTGTTTTGTTTTGTTTCTTTTTATTTATTTTATTTACAACATAAAATATTTACAAAAAGTTTTGAAAATAAATAAATTTATTTACAAGGTTAAATACATGTAGAAGCATGGTCTATATACATGGTGGAAGGATATTTTTGGTCTTTTTGATTTTCAAATTTTTATTTTGTTTTTATCTTTTCCAAATATGTACAAATATTTACAAGAATATTTTTGGTTGAGGAAAATATAATTTTATTTATTTACATAAATATTTACACATGAGCTCCTATCTCCCTCTACTGTGGCTTTTATGCGGTCAGGCCCATGCTGAGCCCTCCCTTGGGTTAGGTTGCTCAATATTTATTCTAAATATTCCCCTCTTTTTCTTTTTAATCTTTATTCTTTTATTTTTGCACAAAAACATGCTAATTATAGGTTTTTGCACAATGCATGCTTTTGGTAATTATTGATATTTACATATATCTACATGTATTTGCAAAGGTTTTTGTAGCTAAAATATAAGAATAAAGAGTGATGAATGGGTATTCATCACTTACCTCAGGTGATACTGACCTTCGAGGTTCCGTTTATCTTTTATTTCTCTGCATTTTCTCCTTCGTCGTAGCTGTAGGATCTTATCCTCGCCTTTCTTTCTGTGTTTTCCCCGTCGAATCATCATCTCAACCACCTCACCGGAGCTGCGCTCTGGCAAGCTCCCATCTACGCTATCTCTGACCCGTTATCCCTCTCGAAGGTCGCATCAATTTGCCCGCGCCCTCCCCTCGCTTCTCTTGCAGGTTTTGGTGCCAAAAGATTTGACTGGAGCTCATTTTGGTCATTCGTTGTCACACTTGGAGCCCCTCAGCTCCGCCGCCAACTCGCGCGAGCTCCGACCGTCCCTAGAGGATTTTGGAGCCTCCAACAGCTAGAGGGACCCCCAAGAAGCCGTCACGTCATTTTGGAGCTTCAAAAAAGGTCGGAGGAGGAGGATCTTGACAGGAATAACTCGCCTCGCCGATGGTTCTTCCCCGTTCGTCCGGTGCTCCTCTCCGCCGTCCGATCAGTCGAGTTCTTCCTGGAGCACAACAGTCGTTCGATCGCGCCTGCTGCCAGCCATTGGATCCCCAAGGATAATCTAATTCAGACTGTCGAAGTCGAATCGTCATCGACAGGTGGATTGTTGACACGTGGCAAGTCGATGTAGATCAGTCGTCCGATCCGCAGAGCTTTGGATATTTTGCGTTTTTCACCCTTAGCATTTTTGTGTTTATTAAGCAGTACTTAAACTTTCATCTGCAGTTTAATTATTTTGTAAATTTTGCAAGAACACCCCTGAACTATTTAAGTTTGCTCTTCCGTCCCTGGCCACATCAAGTCACGTGACCCGTGCACGTGGGGCTGGACATTTTGCACGAGGGACCCCTGTCCTTTATTGTATTTCTTAATAGCCCAGAAACTTTTATATTCAGTTATAATATATTTTGGAGATTTTGCACGATATCCCCTGGATTTTTGGAAATTACGTTCAGGTCCCTACCAGGCGCGTGTGTCAATGCATGTGGGTTTGGCGTTTTTGCAGAGATACGCCTGGTTCTTTGATGATTTGTGATTGGTCTTGAATTATTTTTATTCATTATATATTTTGTAAAGAAATTGCACGCAAGCCCCTGGACTTTTGCTTATTTACAAATATGCCCTTAATAAAAGTGTCGTTTCTCTTTGTTGTCTGTTTTTATTTTATATATCTATAAATCTCTTAAAAATTTAAAAAATATCATTGTGTGTCTGTTGCATTGTTCTTCCACGTCATATTTTATTTTACATTTTTGTTGCATTTTATTATTTATAAAAATTCAAAAACATACATTTTCATCACTATTGCATTAGAAAATACATGAAAATTATAATAAATTTTTGAAAAAATCTAAAAAAAATTATATTTTGTTTGTTTTTGCATCTTTTACCTTCAGACCAAAAATCACAAAAATAATACAAAAGAAAACACATAAAAATTATAGAACACCTAAAACCTTTATAAAAATATAAAAAGCACACAAAAAATAAAAAATATAATTCTTGTACCTGAATTTTCTCTATCGTATTATCTGTAGTTTAAAATCAATTTAGGAAATTTTTGACACTGTTTGCTATTTTTCATCTCCATTTTAATTTTAGCCATTAATTTTGATCGCTGTTTTGAGTATTATTGACTTTAATTATACCAAAAACATAGCAAAAATACATAAAAATCACAAAAACATTAGAACAAATACAAAAAACACAAAAACATTTTATTTCATGTATTTTGAATATTTTTAGTTTTTTTATCTCTCTCTCATCTCTCTTGTATATGTATATCCTATATAGTTTTATATCTTTATTAAAAGAAAAAAGGAAATATAAAAAAATATAAAATATAAAAATAAAATACAAAATCAGAAATTTAAAAATCAAAATATAAAAATATAAAACAAAAATCAAATAATAAATATAAAATTAAAAACCCACAAAAAATAACACTTATATAGACAAATACATCACATTCATTCTTGAGCATTGATTTTGCCCGATCTACCTGCTTGCTTCCTGTGTTCGACCTCTACATACTTGCACCTATACACATCTTTTATGTAGAGTTATAATAAAATTGAACTCCACATCTTGCTTTTCATTATTTGATCATTGGTGTGGGTTAATTGTTGATTAATTGGGATTTCATGAGTGGTCGCCACATCGACTTTGTCTCCGCTTTGTGTGAGACATATTTTGACCCTCGCAAGATCCCGATCATCACTTATCTAGTTAGACTAAAGTTATAATTTTTGTTTTTGTGAAATTTTATTATATGTACTTATTTTACTTTCTAGGCGACACTATGATGAATCTATGATTCATCTACTCTAAATGCTTGATCTTAGTTATTTCCCTAATGTAATTAATCCAATAAATCACAAATTGACATTTCTTTTTATCCCAATAAAATGTACTGATTAAACTCTTCATGGAAAAAGCTGCAAAATATGGCGTGTATTTGTGTAAATATTCACCTATAAATAAGAAAAATTTCAGTAATTTTTAATTATCTCATTCTAACTACAAATGTACTAAAAAACTATATTATTTACATATCACTAACCTTAATCAATGCAAATAGCATAAAATATTAACTTATATTTTTGAACAATAAACATAACCCTAATTTGAAGTACTAAAATCCCTAAAGCTCTATATGTCATCTATACAGTCTCCTATGAAACTCTATTCTCCATTGTTTTAATGTACTCTCAGTAATTTACAAAGAAAGACCAAAATCATAGGAAATGAAGTCCATACGAGAAACTTGGATTCTGGGATTGATTTGTATAGGTTAAATAACCAATCTTAAGCTTATTATTTAGTGTACATAAATTAATATTTTTAATTTATTTTTTCATTTGTTTCCTTTATTTATGCTTTTATAAGCTACAAATAATTGAAATAAAAAAAATCAAAACCAGACGAAACTGATGTTTTATAACCATTTATATAACGTACATATTTTCTATTTCTTGATTTTATTTAACTTTTTCTCAAATACTAGAAATCCAGAAAACGGTTAAATAGTGTTTGTTTTTTACTTCTAGCATTTTATTTAATTTTCCTTTGGTACAACTTCTATTAAAAATCAAAGAACAAAACACAAAAAATGAAAAAGAGATATTTTATTCTCACATAGAGTACCATCTAAAAATGTATCTTGTACATAAGTCTTCTTTTGATTTTGGGGTCTTTATGAACAATGACGCCAACATTTTTCATGATGACCAATTTCTCTTTTGAGTGCATCCTCCACTTCTTCTATTTTGTCTATCTTGACTCCATCCTCCTTGTGCTGAATCATCGAAATGATATTTTTCAACCATGAAGTCATCCCTTCCAATCACAAATATGATTTTTTCTTGAGCCCGTCTAGTTGTTATTTGAATAGGCAAAACAAGTAAATTCGTATCCTTTGTTGCAGTAGGGGAATTCGTTCACTGTCTACAGATTCTCTCTCTCTCTCTCTATATCTCTCTCCATTTGTTCTCCTCTCTCCTCTTACTTTACCTCACACTCGCACACCACCACCAATGTTTCCCTAAGGCTAAGGATCCTTGGCCGTTACTCCACGCCTGATCACAACCTCATAACCCACTTCCGTTACCAGCATCTCACGTTTGCATTTGTTACCTTTATTAACCACCTACAAAAAACCCGTCCCACTACAAACCATCTGCTGTGAGTGAGGAATCGAGGCCCAGCTTTCAATCAAGTCCAAGGTGACAGCATGGATCACCATCATTGATGGCGAGGATGACCTACATAGCATTCCATCTTAGGTGTGTGATCCAACGAAGAGGGGATCTCCTTCTACTACTACAGCTGCATTTTTGTGCCGATAAAGCTTCGAGTCGACTGATTGGCTATTGAGGCAAAGAACGCCAAATCTCTTCAAGCTCCATCACCCTTCAAGTACACAAATAGAGGTAATCTTCCTCTAAAGCCTCTCTTCATTTCTACCCTTTTATTTCTTCTTCATGCATCTCTCTATTACCTTTTCTCTACTACTTATTGTCCTTCCCTCTTTCAATGATTTGAAAACCCAAATCAAAATCCCACCCAAACCGTCCTCACCCACCATCTCCTTAATGCCATTTGATGAGCCGATCTCCGCAAAGGTTTGAAAATATCCTCATTGAAAAGTGAAGATAGAGTGTCGCTGAGGCGACCACTCATGAATCCCAATTCAAACAACAAGTAGCCCCAATATATAAATGATCAATAAATGGCAAAAATGTGAGTACAATTTCTTACTTTACAAACAAAGATGTACAATGTATAAGTATGCAAAGGTCGAACTACAAAGAGCAAACTTGGTACCCTAATGATTATTTCTAATCATAAGTGAAGTTGCACATAAGTGTCCTTTTTATTTTTTATGGTTTTTTATTTTAATTAATTTTTTCAATTTTTCTTTTGAATTATTTTTAATATTTTTAATATTTTATTTTTTAATTTTAATGTTATATAATAATTATAAGTGTATATAAGATATGATATGAAGCATATTTACATATTATATAATAAATATAAAAATCAGAAAAAAATTAAGAAATGTAGCCCATTTTATCTTTTGTTTATTTTTATTTTAAATATTATAAGGTATTTAAAATAATAATTTAATATAATATAATATATATTTATACAATATAGGATATTATAGTTATAAATATAGATAAAAATAATCAAAAATTACAAAATATAATGTTTTTCTGATTTTATGAGAATTTTGCTAATTTTGTGCTTTTTAAAGTTAAAAATATCCCACAACATGGATTAAATAAATATGTAGAATTGTTTTGAGATTTAAAAATAGTAAATAAAGTCAAAAATTCTCAAAACTAATTTTCATATGTAATAAGATACATAACTAAAATTAAAAATAGAAACAATTATTTATGGAATTTTAAGGAATATTTGTAATTTTTATAAGAATTTCAAAGACTTTTAATTTTATCATTTTCTTTTTTTATTTTTAGAGATTTTTGGTCTGAAGCCATAAAATACTATAATAGACAAAATATGATTTTTTGATTTTTCAAAAAAGGTTTACAATGGTAGGTATTTTCTAAGTCAAAAGGGGGAAAAGTGCTTTTTGATTTTTTATTTAATAGGCAAAGTGCATAAAATGCAAAAATATATGGAGTGAAACAATATACATCCAAGTACATTATCCTATTTTTGCATAATTTTTGGGGCATGGATGATATTATAAAAATTATATAAACATGCACAAAAATGAATACTAGCAGGTACCTTTTTGCAAATATAATTAAGTTTCCATGCATTACAAAACCCTAAAATAAAAATCTAGGGGCAAATATGCAATTTATATATGAGTAATTAAATTAAATGTTCATGACAGGGGCATAAATGCAATATTAAAAAATTTCAAGGTCCTTTGTACAGTTTTCCACAAAAATTAACATTAAATATACAAAATGTTGGACTATTTATAAATACTCGTAATGCTATAGCTGTAAAATATCCACCTCATGTGGGGGGCACATGAGATGAGCTGGCATAGACGTCGATGTAAATACATCAAAAGGTAAGGGGTTCCATGTAAATTAACCAATATTATTTACATTTCAGACCTAAATTTAAATATTAAATAAAAATATACAATAATTGCAGGGACACATGTGATATTTACCCACTAATGCATGTCCACGGTTAGCTATGGTAGTGCCACGTAGGCACCACTTACTCAATTAACGTTTGGGAACAAGGTATCGTTTCGTCTGGAGTGAACGACCTAGATTAGATCTGGGCCTCATTGAGGATCCGACGGCTCTGGAGGGGGGGAGGAAGAATAGGGAAGAACACCTCCCTATCCCTCCTGCGATCGTGCTTTTCTCCTCGTTCCAGCCACCTGGGGGGGCTCACTGGCGGTTTTGTGAGCTTCATGGATGTGTCCCGCATTGATTGATGTCGTCAAGAAGGTCCATGCCTCGATGGGGAGAGACCTGGAGCCAAGGGAAGGATAGTGCTTCTGGGAGGAACCTCTCTCTGTTGTGGAATCAGACCTACAAGGATCTCTAGCACCGCATACATGCAGGGAAAAACTTAGGGGCTCGAGGTAAGTCGCCTCGAGCCAAAATGAAGCTGTTGCGCAACAAGAATAAACGAGGAGCTTCGACGAGAGGCAGAGGAGGAACTACGATTTGCTGATCCACAGAGGACCAGGTTGGTTCAAAGTGGGAAAAAGATGCAACAGGAGAAGGGGAAGGGAATGAACATGAAATGTGGGTCGGAACTCAGTGGAGTCATGGTAAATCATTTACGGAGCAAAGAGCTCCGATGATCCAAATTTTTGATTTTACGCTATAAGAATCTACATGCAAATTAAATGACAGAAATAAACTAACACTAACTATATATACCTAAAATTATAGAAAATGAACAACACGCACCTGAGAATCCAGGGATAGGGACCATGCCGAAGATGGATTTCTTGATGGTGGTGGACCATTTGTACTCCTCCTTTCTCCTCACCGGGGGTACTCCTGCTAACACCAGGAATACACTCATGCACAAGGATTGGGGTTGCAGGGCTCGAATAGGGATCAAATTGGGCTAGGAGGGTTGATGTACTTATTAATAAACTTGACGATAAGTCTTATTGCAGATCAAATGGAGGTCGATATGAAAGAGATTGATGGGATCTAAAGGTCCTGCGTGAATCATGGAGATCCCATCTGCAACTTTTATTCAAGGCTCAAAGTTATTCGGTCATTGGATCACAAGGGGAAATGGTGAAAATTTGAGTGCTCGAGATTCTGACAAGGGTCAGAGGCACCAAAGGGGTAGTTGACAGGGGTCAATTAAAGAATGGTTCTCGTTGGTTCACGTGGACCAACCATAAAAATACAAGGTGAAAATTTCTTGTAAAATAAATAATAAATAGTATATGAATCTATTAATTTTAGCTTATAAAGTAAAATTGTTTATTTTTTGTAGTATTTTATTCCGATTTTTATTTATTTTATTGAGGTTGTTTATTACAAGTTATTATTTACTTGTATAATTACAAGTATATTTACCTATATATGTGCATTTTATTTTTATTTTGTGTTTTAGATATCATTATTTTATACTCATAATTTATGTATTTTAAACTTATTTAGATATACTTAAATATATTTTTATTATATTTTTTGCGTTCATTTCTATAAGTAGGTATAAATTATATAGGTATAAGTATAGGTAATTCATCTATATATTTTATATACTTATTTTTTTAGTTTCTTTTCAATAGTTTTCTTTTATTCTATTTATGTACACATATCATAAATAATATTTACAAAATTACAAAATATAAATTAATGAAAAATATAAAGAATGAATAAAATAAATATTTTATTTAGTTATATTGTACAATGGGGGTCCAAAACTTAACTTTTGCATCTTAACTTTAAATTAAATGAAACCATCTTCATTGAATAGTTAATAAAAAGTTATATAATTAAAGGTGATTGTGATACATTTTGAGTTTTTATGGAGAATATATGCATATGCGAAGGTTGGGTTTTAGAATTTTATGAGTGTAGAGTGTACACTGTGCATTATTTTTTTGTGAAATCCATTTTATATTTTCTATTATTTTTATCTACAACTTTCATGTACAAGTTTATTGATTTGAGGATAATAATAAAGAATAAAATAGGTCCTACAGTTGCATTATTGAAGAATAAATAAATAGGATTTTTATGTATTTCTGATCCTCTCCCCCTACTTTATTCCTTGTCGATCCATTCATCATGATGCCTAGGTATCGAGGTTTAGGATCATAAAATACATTTGGTATTTTATCTTTCTTTTATTTTATTTATTCTTTAATTTTGGCTTCAAATAGAGTATTTTATGTGGTATTTATACAATAAATAATGGATGTTACTTTGGGCAAAATAATGATATTTACATGTATTTAGAAAAGGAATGAAGGCCAAAATGAAAGAATAAATGTGATGAAATGGAGATTCATCATTCCCTCAATATTTCTTTTTGCTTCCATTCTACCTACTAAACCTCCCACCTCATGTGATTTGCATTAGAGGAGCTAGGACTCGTTATTGAGCCCAACGAGTCGAGCTAGGCCCTAGCTCGGGCTTGATAAGCCCAGTTGGCCTCGAGCTCGATCTCAGGTTCGGTGAGCTTAAGCCTCTTATCGAGCCAGCTTGGGCTCAATAAGTCTCGAGTAGTATGCAGACCGAGCCTCCCTCTACTTATATAAACTCCCTGCTTCTATCAAGTTCAGCTTTACCCGATTTGGGGTTAAAGTAAAGCCCTTTATTGAGACCAAGCCCCTTATCGAGCACTTATCGAGTTGAGCCGTTATCGAGCCCCTTATCTATTGGGCACAACCCCTTATCGAGTTATCAAGCTGAGTCAGGCTCGCCTCGGGTTGGCTCAATCGCTTAACGAGCCATGCTCATGAACCCTTATCGAGCCAAGCCCGAGTCTGACTCATTGAACCGTGACTCAATAGCTACTCGTATGAGCAACAACTCCATTCTCGCCGCTGTCACCAGGAGCACCATTCTCTTAGCTCTGTTCTTTACCCCCTTGCCAAGTTTGGAGGTTCGAACAAGTGTTTACAATCGCAGGTCTTTGACAAATCAGCATCTCTTGCAGTAGTTCTCCAAATTTGATTGCATTAATTTAGCTTCAAACCTTGTCATGGAGATAACATTTAGTCCTTCCCATCTTATTCCAGAACAACGAATGAAACTTCACCATTTTAATCAGTATGCTCATGGTTTGAGATTTGCGTTAATAGAGTTTCATTCGTTATCAAACACTGAGATAAGCTTTACACGATATTTTGATATATATACGTTTCAGAAATCTCGTGTGATATTATATTCAAGTTTTTAATGTCCAAGTGCATTCATGCACGTCATGTGAACATGTGGTATTCTATATTTGTTGAATTCGAGCCTCTGATCTCTTCCACAATTGCCTGCAACGTGTTTTGCTTGGAACCATTACATTGCTATAACTATAATCCTTAAACCTGAAAGCCTTCGGTCCATTTTCTATCTCGATATTGAACACGAATATTTTGATAATCTTTACTCAGTCAGAGCTTCTGACCATAGCAGATTTAAGCATAACCATCCAGCTCGATTCACAAGCTATTTTCCTTTTTGCAGATAAAAAAACCAGTCAACCAGATCTGGTATTTGGGAACTCAGAACATAACATCACCAAACTATAGAAGAAGCATACCCATAGAAACTGCTGGGAGCTCACTGGAGGCGTGCAACATGCTGAAGCGCCACCCCTTGGCCGAACCTGGACGGAAAGGAAGAATGCTGAAGAACTCGCAACTCCAAGACTGCTAGTTGCAGGTTACTCCTAAAAATCGATCATCTGTTGTAAATGGCATTTGCAGCAGGTGCTGTAGTACACGAGGATCATCAGATGAGAATCGAACGACTTTCATAGGGGGCTGGGATAGTGGGCTCGCATCTCGAGACCGTTCATTTGTGATCGGACGGCTGTGACATGTACATCAGGATCTGATCTGTATCCGGCTTTTTGGAATTTGAAGATAAGCCATGATTTGGAACTTTTTGCTATATAAACTTAATATTTGTGGCCTGCCTATGGTTGTTGCATCAGTGACTTTATGTGTAAATTCTTCTGTAACACATTCTTCGCATTGATAACAATTTACTTGATAGTGCGGAGATTATTTGCGGAAGTATTTATCTATAAAGATTTATGTGCATCAATGTACATGGGTAATTAGGATATGCATGTGTAGATTCTTTAGATGTGAATTTTATAGATGCATAGTTTAAATTTCCTTTGCGCCTTACTTTTGCATTTTACTTAGCTAAGAATTACTAGTGTGAATATTCTAATTACACTCTTTGGGGCAATGATATTAACTAATTAATATTTTCTACAGCTTAAAACAATGACGATACTTAGTAGCCTTTTATGTTTGATGAAAAAAAATCTATTTAATCTATTTTGAACCTTTGCTACCCACAACTCTCACACACAGCTACCCACATCCCATCACTCTTTGGGGGTTGATATCAACAAATTAATTTTCCTTAAACCTTAAATGCCAAGGCTACATAACAATTTCAGGTTTTACTTATACTCTCAATTGTTTTTAGCCCCAATCACCACCCACTCGGACTAGAGACAATGGAGAATATATATCATTTTGAAATTATAGACTAGTTGTTGGCATATCTTGAAATGGTGTGGTGATTATGATTGTCTCTAAGGAATCATCTTGCAACCTTTAGATTTTCTTTTATGAGAATTAGAATTATTTAGATAATTGAATAAGAGTTTGAGAATCAAACATGGGAAATTTCATTTTGACTAAGAAGTTTGTTTACATGGAGCTCCTTGATCCGAATAATATTATTTCATGTTTGATTGAATTTATTTGCTTTTTTCTTTTTGCTCTTCTATAAATTCATGCTCATAAATTTAAATTTAATAGTTGATTCCTCTTACGTACCTATGTTGTAACCTTTTAGGATACAACGAGTAGTGAGTGGAAGTTTTGAATATTCTGAGCCTCATTTATGTCTATTTTTAAAAAAGTTTAATTCTTCTAAAAACCACAAGCCCTTTTTCCCGAATCTATTTTTTTGTTTTAGCTTGTGATATAATTTCATGTAATGTCACATAAAACCTCATATAATATCACATTAAATTTACATCAATCTTTACATTAAGTTTAACTTGTGATATAATGTCACATAAAACCTCAATTAATATGCAATTATGTATACTAACTTATAATTATAATTTTTAGTACAATAAATATTGTCACATTAGATCCACTCCTAAGGTTGCGTTTGGTTGGCGGGTTAAGGCGAGTTAAACTGGTAGAGGGTAACCTGCTTTTTGGATTTTGATGTTTTGACAGAGTGTTAAATTGGGGGTGGTTTAGAAGTGAGTTTGAGGTGATATGACTATATTGAAGTTTGAAAAAGTAAGTAGTTATTGTGATTTGATTGTATTGAAGTTTGGAAAAGTGAGTAAAAGTGGAGTAGTTTATAATTTTTATATGATATGATGATATAATATATTATTTTTTGATAGGATTGATGATGTAAAATTTATTTATTTATTTTTTTAAAAAAGAATAAAGTGGGGCCCACGTGAGAGAGAGGGAGAGTGGGTTAAAGGAGAGTTTAACCTGGTAGCCGAACTCTACCTAAGAGATGTGTACTGTACTTTTGTTAGTCTATTCCTCACACTTGAAAGATTCTTATATACCAAAGTTCCAATCCTCATATTTAAAGGATTTTTTTATTTTGTTACAATTAATTGTGAAAGATTTTGTGATAACAAAAATTCTACCGCCACACCATAAAAAATCATGTTGTAGGGACAATTTATGGTATTTGATTTTGTACGTAAAGCAATAAATTTTCAACTTGTGATAATTTAAGTGTCTTGCAATATCCATCTTTAAATATATACGATAGCGAAAGACCTTTAGAAATTGTGTACTCATTGTCGCTGCCTGAATAAATATCACACGTAAAGAATTCTTCTTAAAAACATTTCTAACCTTCTTATAGTAAACATTATTATTATTATTATTATTATTATTATTAGGGTAAAATGGGGCTGCCCCTAGGGAGTAGCCAACTTGGCTACTCCCACCCATATTTTCCCCTCATTTTCTTATTTTTTTGGAAAATAAAAATTTGTATATTCATCATTATATCCCTCTCACATTCTATTAAAATTTCGTCAGAAACAGAGACTCCTAAGCCCTCCATCCAGACGTCATTTTTTTAACGGTCGCAGGATTTTTTAAATCGACCATGTTTGGATGGAGGCTGTAGGAGTCTCTGTTTCTGACGAATTTTAATAGAATGTGAGAGGGATATAATGATGAATATACAAATTTTTAATTTCCAAAAAAATAAAAAAATGAGGGAAAAATAGGGGTGGGAGTAGCCAAGTTGGCTACTCCCTGGGGGCAGCCCCATTTACCTCTTATTATTATTATTATTAAATATTGCCAATAAAGTATTCATAGCCACAATTTCGTTGCTAGTAAACTAACTTATTACAGTGAAAGTTGCCGGGATTTTTTTTAAATAATTATTAAGAAATTAATAATTAAATAAGCATCAAAGAAAAAAATTAAAAAAATAGGCATCGATCGGCACCTGAGGTGCCGATTTGGGGCGCTCCCTCCAAATCGGCACCTGAGGTGCCGATTTGGGCAGAGGCGCCAAATCGGCACCTCAGGTGCCGATTTGGGATGGGCAATTTACAAATCAAATCCCTTCACCAATGTATTTCAAGTTCAGTACTGCCAGAGATTAGAAATTATTATTATCTTCATTAGATATGAATAATTTAAAAATATTTTGAGGAATTATGTAAATAATTTTACAAAATATTATTCTACAATTATATTTATGTTCATTTGAGTAAATTTGAGGAATTACTTAAATAAATTTAAAAAATAAAATATCAATATTTTCCTTCATCACACTATTTTGGATCTATCAGTAGAGCTTCGTGGTCTCATCTTCTTCCCGATAACGTTATTGTAAAATGTTAAGTATATCTCTATTTTTTTATTATATTGTTCATTATTGATACATACTTAGAATATTTATAATTGACATGTCAACAATATTGTATTAAATATGAAGAAATTGAGAGTGTGAACAACATCATTTATCATTGATATATGTGAACTCAAAAAGGTACAACTTGACATGAATTAATTTTAAAAAATTACAAGGATTTTATTAAATTCATAAGAGAAGAAATATGAGTTTACAAATAATAAGAAAAAAATTTACAATAACTTAAAGTTTCCATATCTTCATAAATCCCTTCAGACCTCCTCCTCCACCTCCTGCACCACCTCCCTTGTCGTTTCCTTTCCCTCCATCTCCTAATTTTTTGTGAGTCTCTTCATGTGTTGTCTTCTTCTTCTTCTGCTTGGACATTTGTTCTGAATGTGTTGGAACGTGTCCTGGAGGATGCGGTCTAGCTGACGACTTCCGTGGCGGTTCGATTGTTTGTGATTCCTGATTCCTTGACGTTCGTACACTTGTTGAATGGCGAGGCGGCTCTGATGGAGGAGGCTCCGTGATCCTTACTCCGGGAGAAGGTATTCGAGGCGGCTCCGGACGTTGTTGTGGTATCGTGGATATACCAAACAACTGTCTATCAAAATCTGTTACCTCCATTTGCCGAACACTATCAAATATCTGCGACTACAAATCTTCTGAACTGTATTGAGTAGACGGTATGAGCTGAGAGGGTCCAGAGTCAAATTGACTCGAAGGTCCAACAAGCGATGGTACTACAAGATTGAGACATTTTCATTGTTATAAGTATCACAAAATTTAAACATAACGTATTGAATTGAGTTTGTATATTGTATAATATATTTATACCTGAACCTCTAAATCCGGCTTCACCGATTTGAGACCCTCTAAATCCATACTCGATATAGCTCATACCTGAAAGATGTTAATTACATTATATGTCAAATAACTTACCTAATAAGTAAGAGGAGAATGCAATATAATAAATTAAGTACACTATTACCTGTAGATACGAATCCTGGTTGAATTGGTGGAACTTCTTGTCCGATGTATCCCTGACTCGAAGGACCAGCAAATGATGATCCTGCAAATTGAGATTGACTAAAAGCTTCTCCATATCCTGCAAGAATTAGATATTCAACTTTTAGAAAATAATACATAAGATAAAAATTTGTTATTTAATTTAGTCATTTTATTACCTGAAGCTCCAAATCCAGTTTGGTCATATTGAGATGCGAGTCCTTGAAGACCTGATGAGTACCCTTGCCCGCTATATCCTGCAGACGTCATTCCTGAGGTGCCAAATATTGACTCCTCCATTGTCTGACCCTGGGAAAATGCCTGCTCACCTAGTCCTCCTATATTTTATGAGGAGCTGTTATTATATGTCTAAAAATCGATATATGGATAAGAGTTGACTATACATAAACAAATAACTAAAACCTGAACTAGCAAACATCGGTGGTGGTTGCGTCCCCTCCCCACCATATTCCGTGTACTCCCTTCCTGTAAAATTTTCAACATAGAAATTTATAAATTCACGATTTTAAGATAAGAAATTAGTTTACATTTGTAAGAAAAAAATTACAAAACCTGATACTCCTGAAGTATGATGCTCCTGTGATGGCATGAATTGTTGATGCCCATATTGATGGAAGGGATACATCAAGGAGAAAATGTCCCGACGATCGATAATTTGTTTTAATAAATTCAAAAACCAGCCCCATGCTGAAATATTCTCGTTCTTTTCAGCAATGGCAAATGCCAATGGAAAAAGGCCATTATTGGCGTCAATTGCTGTGCCTACGTACATGTGACCGGCGTATCTCCCGTATAAATGTGTTCCGTCAATAGACAAAACAGGTCGACAAAATCTGAACGCTCTACGACACGCTGCAAATGCTACAAACACTCTCTGAAAATGTATAGTGCTGGCGGTTTGGCCTTCTACTGTCTTGAACCACGTATATGTGCCAGGGTTATGTCTTTCTAAAGCACGAATGAATCTCCGGAGATCACGATATGATTGAACCTCATTTCCATAAACTATATCCATTGCACGACGTCTAGCATTCCAAGCTGTCATGTAGTTGATTTCAATTTTCAACTCGTCCTTTATCTTGTACATTATCGCTCCTGGGGTCATACTAACTTTTGCTTTAAAGGAAGATAAAATATATTGTGCTACAAAAATAGAGGTGCATTGACGATGTTTTACTAAGAGGACAGGATTTCTGCATGTGTGCTTCCCCCTATATCCTGAAACGTACCAATCTCCTCGCGATTTTCTTTCTGATGCATGTAAACGCCACCCACAATCATCATAAATACAAACAACCGTGAAAATGTTCTTGTTTGACGCCTTGGGTTTGTATTGCACATGATTTTCCATGCTCCACTTCTGTAAATCGTATTGCAGATCTCTTTTCGACTTATAATTCCTACCTAACCAATAATTTAATCCGGAATCATCGGTGGATTCTGATTGACTCTCTACAAATACTACATCTTCTGCTTCTGCGATTTCATGATCAAAAACGTTCGACAACTCCTCCATCGGTTCTTCTTCAGCATCATCGTTATTAGCAGAATATGAGTTCCCCCTATCCTCATCACCTAGGGCTAGAACTAACGAACCATAGCCAAAATCATGACAGGTATTACCACCAACATTTTCTTCTAATGTTTGAGTATCATTTTCTGGCTCGTCATTTTCAGACTCCTCATTTTCATCTACTGTTTGAGTCTCATTTTCTGACTCATCATTTTCGGACTCCTCATTTTCTTCAGATATTTCTGTCACTAAGTCATCTTCTACATTTACTTGTGATGGCCCCTTCGATATCCTCAAACATGGTCTCATTTGTTGGCCTGATTTATTTAAATTTTTGTCAGTTTAAATATAAATGGTGAAAATGTTATATAATTTGAATGTGAATAATTTTACCTCGAAGATGACGACATATTTTGCATATTAAAGGGAGTAGCTTGTACGAAAAGATGGATAAATCTCACATCGACGATTGAACTCAACATTGCTAATGTTGATTCATCATCGTCAATCGGTACTGCAAAGAAAGTTGATCCCTCATACAACCACTTACAAGTTAATGTAAGTATATACTTGTCGAGGGGGAGATCAGTGACTTCGGAAACTCGAGACAGTAAGCCAGTGTAAGTTAATTGGCATGGTAATGTAACCATCCGTTTCTTACCCCCAATATATTCTACGTGGTCATCAGAGACATCAATCGATCCTCCCCAATATATTAATACATGAGCGGTGTTGGGGGCCATCTATACGAATAAAATAATGATTTAATTAGTTTAATTACACAAAATAATTACTTAATAATCGGATGTAACAATTACTTTACGAATAAAATAACATTTCACTCGGCTGTTATCTTTAATAATCAATAATTCAATTGATATACTAATCACTCAGAAATGGAATCCAAAAGTCCGGTCTTGGGGGCTCATCGGTGCTCACCACAGTGAGTCATGCCAGCGCTGTATAGAGACCCTCTCGGCGCTCGATTCCAAATCTAAATGACAGTAATTTTAACATGAATTTGTGCACTTTTAAATCTAAATAAATGAAATGCTAATGTAATGTGTAATGTCCCCTATTTAATTAATTTATTTTTTTTGATAATTATTACAAAAATGTCATAATAAAATGTCAACTGTCCTTAACTGATTTCAAATTTTTTAATTATTATTACAAAAATCTCCTAATAAAATGTCTACTATCCCCTACTTACTTAATTTCGATTTAAATAACTATTACAAAAATTTCTTCATTAAATGTCTAATGTGAGTGACATTAAAAAAATCATATTACATTTATAATTACTATTGTCCAACATCATTAGATTACTTCATAGACAAATGATTTACCATTAAAAATAAACAATAATTATTTTGAAATATGTTTTAACTAATCATGAATTTTGCACAACTAATTACTTGTTAAATTTAATAAAAATTCATGAATAAAATTACCTGGAAGATGCGTGTCTTCTACAAGAAATGTTATCCAAAATATAATAATATAGCGTCCTCACTGATATAGCGTCCTCACTGATAGAACCCTGCAAAAAACGCAGAACAAAATCTACAAACAAAAATATCTTATTCTTACTTGAATAAGATTAATCGATCGAGAGCAGCAATCGCACTTCAGAATACAGAATTAGGGAACCAGAGAGAATGAATGGGGAGATGATGAAGAAGGAGAAGGAGAGGGGGAAATTGTGAGGAGGATGGAATGAGGGGGGGGGCGTTTTATATAGGAAATGGGGAGGAGGGGACCGTTGGCAAATTTCCAACGGCCCTCTCCCAAATCGGCACCTGAGGTGCCGATTTGGAGGGGGCGCCCCAAATCGGCACCTCAGGTGCCGATCGATGCCTATTTTTTTAATTTTTTTTCTTTGATGCTTATTTAATTAATTATGAATTTCTTAATAATTATTTAAAAAAAAATCCCAAAGTTGCCGCCACTGCAGAAATTTACATTGTCTCTAAATAATTAAAATAAAAGGAATATCCGTTGAATTCTATGATGGAAATTTCCTACACTTTGGTTAATGTCGACGATCTCAAATTAATTTGTAATATTTGTTAAAAATGACCTATCGAACTAAAAGATGCAGTTGACTTAGATGGAGGCTGTATATATGAAAGTGAGGGGAAGGGCACGAACGGTTGATGTTACGGCTATATATCTTCCAGGAGAAAGGACTTGGCAACAAATACACATGAAAATCGTTTCATGTATCCACGTATACATAAATAAATATATATATGACCTCTCATGTGATGGTAATAATAATAATATTATTAATCTTAATACTAGAAGAATTCATAGCCATCGATACTGATGGTTTTGAATACGACCTCCGTCGTTTGAATTGCAATTCTGCAGCTCATGTTTTGCGTGGATAGACCTTTTTGACGACACTTTGGTGAACGTGACATCTGCTCGGATTTTCTAACAGATAATGGACTTTCCTATACAGGAAATTTATAATTGCTGTGTAAAATTTTGTACAGTTGATAGTCGCGTTAAAATCCGTGTAATGTCTTCCTTATTATACCCATTTTCCTCCGCCGTCAAATCGGTTGGTCAAATTCTTGTATTTGACGACTGAGAGCGTACTCTGCACTACCGTACTGTAGAGTCTGCTGTAAAATCAGGTAATCGCTTGAGCTGTTCGATCATAATCGAGCGGTTCGTACAAATTTCTGCAGTTTGGGCTCACAAAAATAATGAATTTGGGTGAAACGTTCGATCAAGATCGAGCGACTCTACAGTACTGGAGACGAACTGCACGCATCTGATGACACGAATTATCAAGTAATACAAGTAATTCTTGTATTTGACGACTGATAGCATACTCTGCACTACCGTACTGTAGAGTCTGCTGTAAAATCATGCGACCGTTCGAGCTGTTCGATCTTCATCGAGCGGTTCGTACGAATTTCTACAGTTTGTGCTCACAAAAATAACGAATTTGTGTGAAACGCTTGATCAAGATCGAGCGACTCTGCAGTACTGGAGACGAACTGCGCGCATTTGATGACACGAATTATCAAGTAATGAAACTACTTACAGAAAGATTAGGGATTAAAAAAGGACATTTTTAGCATTTATTTTTACTATTTAAGGGGAGGGTGGGGTTGGAACGCTGATCATGGAAGTGCGAGCATACTACTTCAACCAATAGACCATTTAAGTGGGTTCTCTTTCTTTGTTCGTTTTTCCTTGGTACACTTGCTTCAACATTAGGAGTTATCATTGCAACAACATATGTTTGCAGTGAATATATCTTGTCACGAAATTACTTCTTGACACGATTGGCATATCTGTCGTTGTATCATTAGCATCGATTAACTTAGCAGTGTTTTATTCAAGACACACTACAACAAAATGAGGCGATAATGTTGTTTTTTTCAATATCCATCACTAACTCGTGTATTGTTATGGCGAAATCATTTTTAGCTACTTGAAATTAGTGACAAATGTTCATTATATCATTAGCAACAATTATAATGATGCTTATCCGCTGTTATATTTCAAAATTTTAACTAATTGTTGAAAAATTTTTCGTTCAAAATTTATTGATAATTGAAGGATATGGAATTATCCTCAAGCGCATCATGGAAGCGTGATCGTCGTATCGGATACGACGAAGAACGACTAGTCGTACTAGTTGTTCGGTGCAGCAGAATTTTAAAAAATTTTATTCGATGAAACCACATGATCCGAGAACCATTCTCAAATCGTTTCATCTATAACCACAACAAGTATAATGCAATACCTTTTGAAGCGTGGTTGATCGAGTCTCTAAGAGAAGAGACCTCCTGTCTCAAGTCCGATCGTCGGCGAGACTGCTTGCGAGCGCGGGGATGAACCGCGTTGTCCTCGCAATCCAAGAAGTTGATCCAAGCGTGGTTGCTTCTGATCTCGTCGCACGAGATCGAACGTCTCCTTCGTGGGCGTAGCATACCAAGAAGACGGAGAACCGAAGAACGTCGAAGCGGCGGCGTGGTGGCGAGGGCGTCGACGATTCTCTCCTCTAGGGTACGGTGGACGGCCTCCAATATAAAGGGAGAGAGGGTTGTCGTGTATGAAGAAAGAGAGAGAGAGAGAGAGAGAGAGCTCCAAGAATGCATGTAAAGAGAGAGCATGGTATGCCTCTCTATTTATAAGATTTTGGGATCCATGGATCTCAATCCATGGGACATATAAAATCAATGGATGAGATTGATTTATGTCAATCCAATGGTCAAGATTGTTGTTAGTAAAAACCAACAACTTGTGATTTAATTTTGATTAAATATATTTGATAAATCAAATATATATTAATACCAAAAATAAATCAATCAAATAAGGAGTATAATTCAAAGGAGATCATCCATCCCCATGGAATGGAGTGGACAGCCACCAATTCCACAAGGGAATTGGGTGCCGCCACCTCCTTCCAAGTGGGGAGGGCAATCTCATGGATTTCCATGAGATTGCATATCTCCTTGATTTTCTCTCCATTATTTATCCAACAACTTTTATTGAGATTTTATTCATAAAAAATAATTCACAATTATATTTGAGAATATTGCAATCTTCCCATGGAAAAATTGTGAATCATATTCACAACCCAAAACAACATATAATTTACATTGTCAATTAATTACACAATGTGTATCCAATACACATAATAATTAATCAACACATACAAATTATAATTAGCTCTCTCTAATACATTATAAATCCCATTTATAATATATTATGAATAATTGGATATTTTTATCCACATTATTCTTATCCACATTAATTAAATCACATTTAATTATATTGGATAATTTCTTCATACATCAAGATGATTAAATCACATTTAATCATGATTTCTTCATTGCTTAGATCTTATGGAATTATTCTTGAACCCTTCAAGAATAATGCAATCTCTCCGCAGATACTTGGAGATAAGGATAGGGTGATTGTATTGTTCCACGTATAGTGACTTAGATGTTGAGATCATATCTCAAATCCAGATCCCATGGACCTCCCACTGATGCTTGATCAAATCAAGACCGTAGACTTAATCTTCTCATTGCATCTGAATCTCATTCAGATCAATGTCCAGTTCATGGACTAAGATTAGGTCACTTCTCAAATGAGAGGAGTCACTAAAATTCAAACTTGTTTCATCACTCCCTCGGAATGGAAGCGTCATGGTTATACAACCGTATATGATCAAATCACCCTCAGGTATTCCCAATACCTGTACATCGTACATACTGGAAGACTTATGATCATTCTGAAGATAAAGATCACTTTTGCACTGTCATCTTCAGGGTTAGATCATTTAAATTTCTCAATCTTGGTCATTTGGGATTTGGTATAGATCATATGCTTTCATAAAGCATATATCTTACCTTCAAATTCATGTCATGCTTCCAAAGCATGACGACCATGCATGGAATTTGTTCAGTCCCAATACCTCATGAGTGATCTCATGTCTCCTGATTCACAAGTGAACCCATATGATCCCTTTGAGAGATTGTATTACTCATACGTCCTTACATGCACACCAACTCACCGGTATATAGACCTTGGTTAGGTCATCAACCTATTGATCTGCCAAATGTACACACTCAGGCATATAGCAACACATCTGTCTCTGGTCAGAGGATGCATGCCTATGTTGTGACAGTATTCAACGTAGGTCTTTGGTTATCTCGATCTCGTCAAGTCAACCCATTGACTCAACTAACCTGACACCTCTGAATCACTATTCCTATGCAGAGGACCTGCATCAAGAGGTCAGTCATCAACCATTTGAGAATGGATTGCCATCTCCTACTCAGGCTGGAGATCATCACTTAATAATCATTTGACGATGCTTGATGAGTCCTCTATCTAACTCTTTAGATATTCATCCAAGCATCAACCTCTATGATTCATCCAATGAATCAACAGCTGTATGATCATCAAGTTGGCCATGGTACATAACCCTTATTGTACAGAGGGACCCTATAGTGCATTCATTCATTTAATCTCAGAAAGGGAGTGAAAAATAATCAATAACTTTCATTGAAAATTTATTCATTACAATAACATTTATTGTAGAAATGGTTCGCCCGGGGCTCACATTGCTAACAATCTCCCACTAGCACTCAGAACCATTCAGGTACAATCTTTAAACCCATACTCATTACATGCTGGTCAAAAACCTTCTGTGTCAGAGGTTTGGTAAGGGGATCAGCAACGTTGTCGGCAGAGGCCACCTTGGTGATGATGATGTCACCACGCTTTTGTATCTCCCGAATGATGTGGTATTTCCTTTCCATGTGCTTGCTCTTCTGATGCCATCTGGGTTCCTTTGCCTGGGCAATGGCTCTCGTGTTATCGCAGATAACGGGATGGGAGTATCATAGGAAACTACGCCAAGCTCCAAGACGAACTTGCGCAACCTCTCCGCCTCCTTTGCAGCATCCGATGCAGCAATGTATTCGGCTTCTGTCATTGAATCTGCAGTAGTATCCTGCTTCTTGCTTCTCCAGCTCACATCACCACCATTCAACAAGAACACGAACCCTGATGTCGACTTTCGATCATCTACATCCGATTGGAAGTCAGAATCTGTTTATCCCAAGACTTGGAGATCACCATCTCCATAGACCAAGATGTAATCTTGCGTCCGTCTTAGATATTTGAATATGTTCTTTACTGCATTCCAGTGTTGCTCTCCATAGGAGGATTGGTAACGACTTACCATTCCTACTGCATGGCAGATATCTTGGCCTAGTACACATCATGGCATACATTAAGCTTCCTGCGGCTGATGCATAAGGACATCCAGCCATGGCCTTCTTTTCCTCAACAGTTTGAGGAGCCATTCCTTTAGACAGGTCGATACCATGTCTTAAGGGTAGGAATCCTTTTCTTAGAACTATCCATCTGGAATCGTTCAAGAATCTTCTTAATGTATCCATGTTGTGACAATCCCAAAATTCTCTTTTCTCGATTTCTGAACAACTTCAGGCCTAAGACGTAAGAGGCTTCTCCAAGATCTTTCATGTCAAATGTATGGGATAGGCAAATCTTTACACTGGTCATCATTCATTCCCAATGATAAGGATGTCATCTACGTAAAGCACGATGAACACAATGGCGCTCCCACTAGTCTTCTTGTATACACAAGGTTCATCAGGATTTTGCACAAAATCATAACTCTTTATGGTTTCGTCAAATCTGATGTTCCAGCTATGAGAAGCTTGTTTGAGCCCATAGATGGATTTCTTCAGCTTGCACACTTTGTCATCCTCAATCATGAAACCCTGAGGCTGCTCCATGTAGATATCCTCGAGGTATCCATTGAGAAAAGCCGTCTTGACGTCCATCTTCCAGATGTCGTAGTCAAGATATGCAACTATATCTAGCAGTACAGTGTCCTGATGGATTTAAGCATAGACACAGGAGAGAATGTCTCATCGTAATCGATGCCTTCTCTCTGTGTGTAACCCTTGGCTACGAGCCGTGCCTTGAAAGTCTCTACTTTCCCATCAGGTCCCCTCTTTCTCTTGAAGATCCATTTACACCCAATGGGTTTTACCCCTTTAGGTGGATCCTCTAGGGTCCATACACCATTCTTATGCATGGAGTCAATTTCTGACTTCATTGCTAGCATCCATCTATCCATGTCTTGATTCGCGAGTGCTTCATCAAATGAAGTAGGATCAATGTCAGTCTCACTTGACACATGGAATCCATACCTTTCGGGTGGTGCAACCACCTCGAACTCCTTCGAAGAGGTATGGATGTTTCATCTTTATGTATCTCCTCAGTTTCTAGTCTGGGAAGCTCAGAATCCTCTTGGGATTCGATGAGTTCCTCTACTTCATCTTTATCTTGACCTTTAAGGAAATCATCCTCCAGAAACTTCACATCTCTAGAGACAAAAACCTTTTGGGTCTCAGGGTCATAAAGCTGGTATCCAATACCATCTTTAACATACCCAATGAAGTAACACCCACGAGAGCGAGATTCTAGCTTACTTGCGTCCACATTCTTCGCATGGACCAAGAAACCCCAAACCCTCAAGTGATTGACACTAGGTTTGGTTCCATACTAGAGCTCATGAGGAGTCTTAGGTACAGATTTGCTAGGAATCTTATTCAGGATTATATTGCAGTCTCTACTGCATATCCCTAAAAACTAAGAGGTAAATGTGCTTTACTCATCATTGAACGGACCATGTCCATGATGGTCCTGTTGCGTCTTTCAACAACACCATTAAGTTGGGGAGTTCCAGAAGGAGTGAGATTGGAAAAAAATTCCATTCTCCTTAAGGTATTCCTTAAATTCATCTGATAGGTATTCGCCACCTCGATCAGGTCAATTCCGTTTAATCTTCCTATCGGTTTGGTTCTCAACCAAAGCCTTGAACTCTCTGAACTTTTCAAAGGTTTCGGATTTGTGACGTAATAGGAAGACAAACCCGTATCGCGAATGGTCATCGATAAACGTCAAATAATATCGGTATCCATTTCGAGTCGCGGTACTGAAGGGACCACATTGATTGCCGCCCCGCACCCTATGTTAATTCGAGCAAATTAATGTCCAAATTAATGTTAATCGTTTGTTGCAGTCGGATACGAGAGGGCTAATCAAAAACCACTTTAATTAGAGCAAGTTAATTTCAAGCGGCAGATTTTTTTACTTGGTGGAAGTCCAAGGTCGAACTCAGGGAGGCATCTTTCTCCTTAGGTGAATTTTGAGCAAATATCAAGTGTTGGATTTTCAGGGAGAATATTTTTGGTCTTTTTCGGTTTTTTTATGCAATGCACACGCAAAATCAGGCCAAATTAAATGTTAATTCATAAAGATGGTCAAATTAATTCCAAAAATTATGAAACTTGGCCAGACTATGAAATGGGATGAAATTGAGCTACTCTAATTTTTTTGTAATTTTTAGACACTAAATGAATTTACTGTGAATTAAATATGCAGACAGGGTGATTTTCACTATTTAATTTTTAATAAATAACAAATCACAATTTCTTTAAGAGAGAAAATTATCCTAGATAGCACTAGTGATGAGGAATATAGGAAAATTGACAGATCTTAATTTCAATGTGAAATGAATTTACTAAAATTAAAATGAGAAAATCACTCAACAATTTATTTAGGCCTCGATATGTGTGCAAATGACATGAAATTTTTATGGCATGTTAAGAGTACTGTCCTTAAGCTACTGCGAATTTTTGAGGATTTTTGGAATCAAAGAGAGTAACTAAAAATTAAAAGGTGTCACTGGGCAAAATATTCCACAAAGCAACCAATTAATTCATTTAAAATTCCACTGTAATTACAAAGACATGACACGTGGCGCAATAGACAGAGGACAAGTTTCTCAACTAAATGCAATTTTTGGAATTTAAAAATGATGTAAAATGCAACCTAGGGATGCGTGCAAACATAGGGGTGTAAATGCAATACAGGAAAATAAACTTACATAAAGTAAATATGCTGACAGGGACGTAAGTGCAATTACCTATTATGATGGGGATTCGAGTGCAATTTCTCCACAAGGCACGTGCTCCTCACGTGGGGGCTGCTTCACAGGGACCTTTCTGCAATTCTGAAAAGTTCCAGGGGCCTCTGTGTAAATTTCCCAGGCCGCACATGCTCCTCACGTGGGTGGCCCAGGGTCGGATAGCTGCGGAGGCTCGGGGCTAGGCTCGGACGCTTCTGGAGGTCTGGAGTGAGGTTCGGACGATCCGAACCTAGGCTCGGGGAAGAGGCTCGTGCCGAGGCTGCGTGGCGAACTGGGGACCCTCGGATCGAACTTGATCCGATGGATGGCGGTGAAGACGCGTGGTGTGACCTCAGGCCATTAGATCGATGCTGATCCGACGGCTACTGGCTTTGATGGAGATGCGACGTGGCTGAAGATCCGCCGCTGGATCAGATGAGAGATCAATGGCCGAGAGCTGCTGCGGAGAGGGGACGCGTGGCGCACTAGGATCCATTGGATCTAAGGGATCCAACAACTCCTGTAAAGCCCAGCCGAGAAGCTACGTGGCTCGCTGGGGTCCGTTCTATCGATGTGATCGAACGACAGTTGTACGTCTCCTCCGATGATCCTCCGCCGCCTGCGGAGGAGATGGCGGGGCTCCGGCGAAGGAGCCTTTGCTCCGCCCGTCCTTCCTCGTGCCGATGAAGCTCTCCGACTTGTCGGAGCGATCTCAGAAGATTCGTGGTGTGGCGGCGAAGATGCTGATGATCTCAGGAGCGGCGGAGGGCTGTCGGAAGTCGCTGGCGATGAAGGTCGAAGACGACTCCGGCGAAGCTCCGACCAATGAGCAGAGAGATACCTGCGAGTGCTAAATACAGAGAGGAAGCTCGTGCGTGCGAGTGGAGAGGTGAAGGTGGGGTGGCGAGGCCTAGAGCGGAGGGAAGATGCTCCGATGATGGTGCTCCGGCCAAGTGGCGGAGCTGGAGCTGGTGGCGAGCGAAGTGAAGTGACTGAGTGCGTGAAGGGTATCGCGAGGATGGGAGCTCCGTCGCGGAGCTCGGTGAAATGGAATGGAGGCGAGGAGATGAACGGAGGCGGCGGATAACAAGCGAGAAAATCGAAGAAGAAATGAAGAACAAATCAGAGAGGGATGGAGGTATCACCTGGGGATTGGAACTCTTCTGAGAGTTCCAGGTCGTCGCTCGAAGGGCCGGTGGCTCCCTGAGCTCAAGCAGCTGCTCAGAGGAGAGGCTGCGACACGGCGGAGGAGCCGCGGATCTCGCCGGAGAAGATGGCCGTCTTCGCTCAAGGATTCGTGTAATTACTGTCACCAATCAGACGCTCCGAGCTCGGGGGATCTCTCAGGGGTGGCGGATGGCTGTGAAGGTGGCCGGAGGTGGTCTATTTATAGGGCAATGGCGGCAGCAGGGATGGAGGAGAGGCGAAGTTCGTGGAAGTTGTGGAGCGTCTCTGGTGGAAATCGTGGTGAGTGAGGGAGCTTGCGAGGAGGAGGGAAGAGTGGGCTCCATCGTGGCGGTGTTGGCGGTCCGAGAGGGTGGCTGAGGTGGAGCCGAGAATAGAAAGGGGGTGCGTGTTCCGCAAGGTCGAGATCGTGGGAGAGAGAGCGATCGGAGGTAGGAGACGAAGTCTCCACCGTTGGATCTTGTGATCCAACGGTGGTGATCGAAGCGGGCTGGAGCGGTTGAGATTAGAAGATTAGGGCGTGATCGAAGGTTGTAGATTAGCCACGTGTCGGGCTGAAGCGCGCGCGCTAATGGGCGGCCTGGATTAAACGTGAGGGATGATCGAGCGGCCAAGAAAAGAGGCGGAAGCAGCGGCCAAGATGGAAGCTCTGAAGCGCGATCGAAGGGCGCTCAACGCGACACGTGTCAATCTCCTGGCTAGGGCGCTGATGAATCCACGTTTCATCATCTTTATTCTATCATTTTGGCCTTAAAAACCCTAGTAAATGCGCATAAATAGGCGTAATTCATGCATTTTAGCATTCATGTATATATGTGTAAATATTGTATAAAATGCGGTTTTTAAAGCCAAAATAATAGAATAAAGAAAAGAAAAGAAAAAGAATAAAATATTGTAAATATTTTATGACCCGAAACCCCGAGACCTAGGCATCTTGATGAATAGGTCGACAAGGAATAAAGTAGGGGGAGATAAGGGCCAAAATACAGATAAAATATCTATAGTTTTTATTCATTCTTTATTCATTTTGGGACCCATTTTTGGTTCCACTTTTTATTCATCAAATAAAGAAACTTTGTAAATGAAAGTTGTAGATAAATTAATAAAGAAAAATACAAAATTGATTTCAAAGAAAAATAATGTACAGATAAAAAGTTATGGTCTGAATAAAAATCCAGAACGCCAACTTCCCAGACCCGTATCTCACAAATAAAAACTCCAAATACAGCGTACTCACCTTTAATTGTATATAGAAGAAAATAATCTAATTAATGGTGGTGGTTTCGCATTTGGCGGAGCTACGGTTTGAAAGTTGACTTTTGGACCCTCATTGTATACTTGTACATAATAAAATATTCAATTTATTATTTATTTATTATTTTTATAATTTTATATTTTTATAATATTGTAAATAATACTTATAATAATTATGTGCATTAAAATCAGAATAAAAACATAAATAAAATACAAATAAAAATACTTGTATATATTATAATACATAGGTATAATACATGTAGCTATACCTATACAAATAACACTTTCATTTTATTAAGTGTATAAAATATTTCATAAAAATAAAATAAAAATATATTTGTGTATATAAAGTATTTTATAATTTTAGAAAATAAAAACCAAAATAAAATAAATTAAAAATACCTAAATAAAAATAAAATACTTAAGTATATAGATATAGATACCTATAGGGGTATAAATGCAAACTTGTAAAAATAAGTCTCATAAAAATAATTAAAAATCGTAATAAAATAATTTATAAAATTACGAATACTTTTTATTTTATGACCTAATTAAAATAACATCATTTACTAATTTAAAATGATTTTATAAAACTTTTTTCCTGGTTGGTCCACGTGGACCAACCAGGTGGTCTGGACAGTTGACCGCGGGTCAACTGTCTGACCTACTCTCTGTTGCCTGTCAGAGTGGTTTTTTGTCGTTTTTGACGATTTTTGGAGACCACGTCTTATATCCTTTCACGATGGTGTCTTCTACAATTTTTCTCCCCTTGGACTGATCTATCACGCCTACTTGTTATCTTGGGGAATGGATCAAAGACGCGCCCGTGACACCTCCTCGAAGACCGCCCCTCGGCCACTTTCAAAAACGACCCCATTCCTTTCCTTCTTCTCTTGAACCCATTTTGACCGACCTAACCCCTCTCTTTGGCGAAGCTCTGGACTGGAGAGGTGACAGCTCTCCTCCAGCTCCCTCCCGAGGGCTCCGGCGACGTCATTTGGTCATTCCACCCATCTCCGGCCACGCGGCCGTGAGGTACCCTTCCTCTTGGCTTTTGAAGCCCATTGAGGTAGTTTTCTTTGTTTCTCCTTGTTCTCAATCCCTCTGTAGGCTGTAAGTTTCATTTCTCTCTTTTTATTCGCATTTATCGCGCCTCGATTATTCACATCACCCATCGCCGGAGTTCACTCCGGCAAGCCACCCACCTTCCATTATCAACCCGCCGCCATCTTTCTTCCGCACTCTGCCAACAAACGCCCAGTCGCTCTGCCCTCGTTTCTTCCATATATCTGTGCAGGTGCAGCGTCTGGGAAGGGGGGCATCTGCGCCCCGATTTCACCCCCGAAGTATCCCCTGGTGTTCGTGCGCACCCAGGGATCAATGAAGACCTCCCAGAGCTTTTGACGCCCTCCGAGCTGCGGACCACTTGCAGGAGAAGTTTCCCATCTTTTGCAGCGTCGGAGGTGCATTGGCGTGGTCGGGGGGGGCCGATCAACGTTCATCCGGCCGAAGTTCTTCGTGTTCTTCCAGCTCCATCACCGGCCGTCGGATGATCTGTGTTCTTCCAGAATACCGCAGTACCGTTGGATCCCCGCGTGCGTAAACCGTCCGATCTTCATCGGGATTCAATCGCAACCCTTCATCTGCGAAGGGGTAGCCGTCAACGAGGTCGTGACACGTGGATAAGTAAGTATCGTGAGACGTCCGATCTGTGCGTTTGGGTGGGACTTTTGCAGCATAGCCCACCCATTTTTGTTAATTAAATATTAGTTTTCATCTTTCAACTGCAGCTTATATTGTTTTTGTACCATTTACGAAGAGGACCCTGTGCTTTGCGCATTTATAATCTCGTCCCTGCCAGCGAGGTGCACGTGCATTGGCACGTGCGCTCAGCTATTTTGCTTTCGAGACCCATTGTTTTCTTGTAATTCTAAACAAGTCTTAAATATTGCTGTGAAGTGTAAAACTTTTGGGGTAATTTCGTTTTTAGCCCCCGGATTTTGCAGAAACTACATCTTGGTCTCCGGCTGTCACATGTTCCATCACGTGTCCTCTGGTGTTTTTGCAGGAAGGGGCTTGCGCCTTTGCATATTTATCTTTAGTCTTTGAAAGCCAGTGATTAGTAATATATTTTGTGAACATATTGCAAGCAGGCCCTCAAATTTCTTGAGTATTACAAAAATGCCCCTGCGAATGTGTGGTTTCTTGTTGTTTCTTGTATTTTATTCATGCATCTATAAAACCCCAAAAAATCCTCAAAAATCAGATTAAGCTCCTGTTGCATAGTAGTTCATCATCATATTTTTATTTTTCGTAATTATTGCATTTTATTATTTATTAAAAATCAAAAATAGTCATTTTCATCACTGTTTGCATTAGAAAATCACTAAAAAATATAAAAACACTCCAGAAAAATTCCAAAAAAATATATTTTGTGTCTTTTAGTTTGTTTTAACTCCCAGCCAAAAATCATAAAAAAATATAAAATCAAACTCCAAAAAATTGCAAAACTCCAAAAACCTTCACAAAAATTTATAAAATTCATAAAAAATCCAAAAATAGTGTTTTCTTTTCCTGAATTTTCTTTGTTTGATTATCTTTATGTGAAAATTAATTTGGAGAATTTTTGTTACTGATTTCTATTTTATTTCTCCATTTTAGTTTCAGCCTTGTATTTTATTCACTGCTTTCTTTATTTTGATAATTAAAAATACCAAAAACATTCTCAAAATTACCCAAAAATCACAAAAACAGTAAAAAAGTATAAAAAGACCAAAAAGACTCTATTTCATTATTTTTGAGTATTTTTATCCCTTTTTATAAATACTCTAGCTTGTCTTTATTACATTGCTTTTATTTTCCAACATTGAAAGAGAAAATATAAAAAAATATAAAATACAAAAAGAAAATATAAAATCAGTAAATTAAAAATCAAAATACAAAATTATAAAATCAAAATTAAATTAAAAATATAAAATTAAAAACCCACAAAAAAATAGCTTAATAGGCATTTGATCACATACACACATTTTTGGTACCTTAGTACCCCGTTCTACCTGTCTGCTCCCTGTGTTCGACCTCTACAATACTTGCACTATACACATCTTTGTTGTAGAGTTATAATAAATTTTAACTCCGCACATTTACTTTCATTGCTTGATTTATCTGTTGTGGGTTAATTGTTGTTTGAATCGGGATTTCGTTGGAGGTCAAATCAGCGACTGTTGATTCGCCTTGTGAGTCAACACGACCTCTGCGATTTTCCGAGTCAACAAATGGCGCCGTTGCCGGGGAGCAACAGCGCGTAGTTCGAGATTTTGTTTTGTGTTGTGATCGTTTGTCTACATTTGCGGCTTTTATTTCTGCTTGTTTTATTTTCTTTATTTTGGATATTTCTTGTTTGAATCGTCTAACCTCTCTCTTGTTTGACTTCTTGCGAGGAACGCGGATCGAGGGAGGAGCTCTATTCCAGGAGCCCCTACGCACCCACGTGAGGCGACTAGACTTTGCACGAAGGCGAGCTAGGAGAGAATTCTGAAGACAGTTCTAGTTCTTTATTCTCTTGTATTTATTTTGTAATTCGTAGTGAGAGAGAGACCATTAACTGTAATAATACAGGTACCCCGGACTTGGACTTTCGAGCCTAATTTCCAAGTGATTGTTCACTTGGGGGCTCCCGCGGCTTTTTACGGTTTTCTTCGCATTTTTATTTTGTTTTGTTTTCCGATTTTAGTTCTTTTGTGTGATTGAGCCCGTAGTTTTAGGATTGCTTGCGATAGACTAAGGCCAAACACCTAATACCTTGCATGCTCCTATAGTATCGTCTGGACTTAGTCAAATCTAAACAGTTGATTCATCATCTTCGATCCGCCGCACCGCGAGCTCTCCCCGCAAAGCGCTTTCTCCTACCCTCAATTTGTTGAGCAGAGGAGGGGTGAGCCTAGACCGGACTCTAGGGCTGAGGATTGGTGGTCAGCTTGTGGTTCTTCACGCTAATAGCAATTTTTGAACTTAGGGCGATTTCATCGGCTTTGCATTTGCATATAGATAGGTTTCAATTCTGCTGAGCATCTTTGCATGTAGAGTGCTGGAGGCAAGGTGAGCATTTCTCTTTAGCATTCATCATCGATTGCCGCTTGCATTGCTTTTCCGCCTCTCCCTCTGATTTTGCCAACCTAGGTGCTTTAAGGAATTGAATCCTCGTTAGGCTCGTGCATTTCTAACTAAAAATCCAAAAAAATTGATAACCAATAAAATCGGGACTGCTAACATTACTCGACCCTAAAATCAATCAAAAAGAAAATATTCTCTTGGGGCGAGTAATCCCCTCATTGTCTTCGTTTTATTTGCTCACGCACACCTTAAGGATTAGTGCCCAAATCCCATCAAGCCCCTAAGTGTGTGTGAAATTCTTTGACTTCTCACCTAACTCTAAAACCGACAAGATAAAAAGACCGCTCTTGCGGTCTCTACCGAGTTGAGTAGGTGAATTGAGGGTTTGTATTCTTTTTATTTTTTGGTTGTGATTGTTTTGTGTGTCCTAGATCATCCCTGCGCATTTGCGCCTTCTTCTTCATTCTCTTGACTTGACCATCGTGCTCTCCCGATCATTTTCTTTTGTTTCGAGATGGCCGACTGGAGCGTATTCTATCCGGACTTTGCGGATCATTCGCTCGCTCCAGCCGGTCCACCTCCCTTTTTCCAGGAGGACTTTGCTCCTGACTTTTGTACATATCCGCCTCAGCCACAGTATCAGGACTCGGATTTCTACCCACACCCACCTCCACCTGTGTATTATCCGCTTCCACCTTCACATCCACCCGAGACTGAGCTGATGGAGTCACCTTTCATGGAGTCCACCCTTGAGCACTTGACCCAGATGATGGATCATATGAGACAGAGGATTGGCACCCTCACTAGTACAAATAAGAGCGACATTGATATTCCACCATTTGATGATATGGGTTCACTCGAGGATTTCCATGAGAGCTTGCAATCACCAAAATTACAAAAAAATGAGAAAAATTTGAAAATACAAAAAGAGTTCGGGAGACACATGATCGAGCCAGACTGTGAGGAGAGGTACCACTTGCCAGACCCTTTTACCACACAGCCTTTCACACCTTGTCCCACCTTTGACCCCGAGGATGCCGCTGTACAGACTGCTCTTGGCATTCCTCGTGTATATGCTGATTCCGACTTTCTCCCTTGTA